>JARKHS020006094.1:0-334025 GCA_030143305.2 Amblyomma americanum
TAAATATCTATGAAGCGAATCAACTTTCTCTCCTTTACATGTAAAGGAGGGTGAGGCTAAGCAGCAGCCACCCCCCTTCCTTTTTAGATGGCACTTGGCTGGCAATAACTATATTCAAGCTAGAACTAAGGACTCCCAAGATAAGTTCAATGCCTGTTTGTGAGCCAGGACTGATAACTCAAAAGGAAACATTGGACAGAGCTCTGTCTGGTTAAAGTACCCTTTAGTCTGGTTTGGAAAGGAATTTAAGTTAGAAAGAACCCCAACCAAAAAAAAACGAAAAAAAGAACTCCTTTAACAAGTGTGACTAGGGACCAGTTGAAGCTTGCCTTTTTAAGCCCCTGTTTAGTCATCCACCCACAGGTCACTGACCCTGGATATAAGAGGGGGGAAGGGTTCCAAGGAAGTGGTTCTGAAACACCCTGTTTTTTTTTTTCATTTTTTTGGCTGGCCTTCTTTCCCAACAAGACAGACATATATGTCCTGTGTTTTCTTTACCAGAAAGAGGCTTTGAACTCTGCAGGCAGGATGTCAGCTCCTACTTAAAGCCCCTCCATGAAGTTTTCTTCCCACCAGGGGACCAGGCAGCCACAACAGAGGGGCTTTACTCCTACTGAGCTCCTACCACCACTCCCCTTCTGGCTTAATTCCTTTCTCCACACCTGTCCCCTGTTCCCCCCCTCCCTCTCTGTGAACACCATTGTTCCTACCCCAACTCATGTGACTTCCCCCCCCCCCTTTCCCTGGGGCCCCCACCACCCTGTTGCCACCCTGTTTCCAGGAACAGTAGCACTGTACCATGGGGAGTCAGATGGGTTCTCCCCTCTACCCCTTCCCTTCTTTTCCCAGCATGTCCCACTGTCATTCAAGGCCCTTTCAAAGAAAGGGGTGGCAGACCCTGGTTGTAGCAAGAAGCAGCAGAAGGCACATCACCCACCCAACTATACTGCCCTATCCAAAATTAACCCCTCTAACCCCCACCCACCCCAGAACACACACACACATACCCCACCTCTTCCAGAGAGGTTCTATATTGCCCTGTGAGCTCCCCCCCCCCCCCCCCCCCTTAAGATTAATGCTTCAAAATACACCTTAATCCTGTTCCCTTGACTGCTTTGCAGTGGAAACAGTGCAGCTAGCTGTTCTTCTGCCTGATGTCAGCTGAAGGCTGGAAGCTGACTATGAAAAGGTCACCCCTAATCCCATTGCCAGAAAAAGTATGAAGGTCAGAGAGAGAACACTGAACAGCTCTGCACTGCTAAATATCACAGTGAAAATTATGCAAAAAAAAATAAAGACAAGGGAGAAACTAAAGACGAGCACTACAGGAAGTACCATCACAATGCTGGCAAAGATTGCACAGCAGCACAGAGACAAACACAGATAATGTTACACAAGAGTGCATGCCACCAGATAGTACCCAAAAACTTGGTGTGTGCCACGAGCTAAACATTTGCCATAACCTGCCTGTAACTTGCTAAGAATGTCTCGACATCTGAAAGCAGTTTACTGACAAGATATGTCAGTAATAGGAAGCGTGACGTTACAAAACAATGACAACGTACAACAAAAAGGCAGTGCCATACAATTTCCCCTCCATCTGTTTATGCATTTACTTTATTGACCAGCTGCAGCCTTCCTAACGTGGCATGAGCAGCACAAAGCACGCGCTAAAGCGCGGAGGCGTATATCACAGCGTTAAACAATTAAGGTCCTCCTGCAAGGTAAACGCTTTCCTTTGCATCCGTATGGCTGCCTTTTGGTGGACGCCAATGGGTAATTACTCCCTTATTATGCCATTAAAAGAAACCACGGGGGCAGATCCGAAACTTTTCATCTCGGCCGATCACGGGGCGATAAACAAGATACATAATTTTAGCTCAGTAAAGACGGCACAAATACAGCAGCGATGTCAACACCGAGCAGGCGCGCACACATCTACCTATGCCAAGAAGCACGAAAGAAACGGTTCGCCGCGATCTCCGCTAGAGAACTGCAAACACCCGAAAAAATAGGTGCGAGTTAAGATAAGGGGCGCTCACTAACCTTGAACCAATGCGATAAAAAGTGTCACGCAGCGAAGCCCTTGAACTACTGCGCGCGCAACAACAACGAGTCGAGCAGCAATGTTTTTCTTTCCGTCAATTTCACGTGGCGACGCAATTTCGCCAGCTGACAGTTTACAAACTCTCTCTTAGCGCGTGCTGCAGTGCGCTCGCTGTTGTTGCTACGGCTAGGACACTTTCGATGAGGGGTTCGTATCTCGCGAGCAGGCAGAAAAAAAATCGCCACCCGACTGCAAACAAAGTTGGCCGCTCATCGAATCGAACGCCGGAAATAAAACACGAGGTACCGAGCGACCGTCGACAGGTATCGACCAACCAAAGCGTGTCCCGAGTTTAGGGCGGATGATTTGGCAATCGCTTTTGTTTGACGATCCCCCTGCGTGAGTTACTTTTTGTCTCATGTGTGGGCCCGTAGACGGCCTGACGCGAAGCGAAGAAACGGCCCGTGGGCTGGGAAGCACTCGCAACAATGTTTGAGCGCATGCCAAAGTCCGAAGAGGGGGGCCTCTTGCGAGCACAATGAAAAAGTGGACGACACACAGGGTTGCGCTTGCGCCAGTTGAGAAGCACAATGCATGCGCGCTTCGTGGTGGACTTATCGACCGTCGTCTGCTCTGCAAACGGCGACGACGCGCTGTAAAAACGTTGCGACGAGCCCCACGAGCCCGGTGATCACCTTGACATCGAGGGAGACGTCTGTAATCCGGCCCTTGCCATTGTACAGCTCCACGGACAGTTGGTCGAGGCTGAGCTTCTCTAGCAGAAACTGGCCTCCGTAATGCTGTAGGAGGTACCGACAGGTCCGTTTCTTGATGCCGTCGGAGAATGTGAACCACGGCATCGTGCTGCGGGATGCCCCTGGCTCAGCTTAGCATAATTGCAGGGCTAGTGCAGGGTAGATCAGCTGTGCTCGGAAACAAAATTCAGTAAACAACAACACGCCATTCTCTACCACTCATGACATCAAGATTTTCGTCAGGCGCGCGACGGCCGCGACACCTGAAGCCAAAACGTGAGTCGGTCTATCTGGTTTGTTATGAGAGTTAAGAACTCTTCTCATTGAAAAAAAAAACATTTTCAATGTTCTTACAGAAATTTTGGCATTACTTTCTAGATCTAAAATAGCGCAGCATCTTTTATTATTAGCGAAAAGTATTTTCAGCAGTTTCGTATTTCTAGAGCAGACGTTTTGATGGCTCGGGCTGGTCCGGACAGGCCGCGATTGGTATCAAGAACGATGCGCTAATAATTCGAAACATATTTATAACTGCACCATGAAATTCCAGCCGCTCGAATGCGTTACATGAAATTCTTTGAAAGCGTCATTCGGTAACCTGTTTGTAAGCTGGACATGAACGCTCCGGTGCTCTGAAAATTCTGTTGTTTTCGGCTCAGTTACGCACAAGCATAAACACGCCACAGCGTGTTTCAGTACGAAGCCCATCACTTAGCTTTGTATCTACGCGCCGACTGAATCTGAAAGTTTGTTTCCTTTATACATAAATCTCCATACAGATTTCCTCGAGTGAAACCACAATGGCGAATCACTTCTTTACCGATCTCAAACTCGTCCTGAAGGGCGCCGAGAAAGTTGCCAAGGCGATGTGCGAGCACGGCGCATCCGAGCTTCGGCAGTCATGGCACAACTCGAGCGTCCGAACTGTGGCGAAAAGGGTGTCCATGGACGTCGAAGAAGTGGTCAGCAACACCGTAACGGATCCCCAGAAAGCAGGGGTGAGCTTTGTGCTTCGATCAACTACATAGCGTAGGACGGGCGTAGCAAGCAGCAGCAGTAGTATGGTGTTAGCAGTAGCACATGCGCTTCCAGGGCTCGAGTGCTTGTTACTGCGTGATGTTGATTGCACTTAGCGCTCGCTAAAAGTGCGTCATACAACTTAACTTGCCTGCATCTCGCCATGAACGCCAGGATTCTTTCCTCGTAGTTTCTAGTTTGTGCCATCCTACGTTTGCTTGCTACACCAAATATTCATGAGAAACATGTTTTAATTGTGTTTCTATGCATGCGCACGAAATAGAACACATATCTTTAACATCTGCAACACAGGGCTTAATTCTGTATGCCACCAACATACAACAGAAACTATTCACGAAAGTGCGCGTTATGTCCAAAATGCATGCCTGGCTTTGTTTGAAACAAATGCTTAGGACATGGGAACTTGTCATAGCTAGGAAAGCTGCTCAACAATGTATGTGTGCATATAACATTTATGGATGCGTTTCTTACAGTTGGAAGCTGCGAAAGCTGTCACTGAGACTGTACAGAGGCTGTCCATGGTACCCGAGGGCATCAGGCAATTTTCAGTACATGCACTGCAGCAAGAACGACGTCAAGGCGCCTATACAGCAGCTGTGCCCAAGAAGCCATCGTGGGACGGCCTGGAAGACGAAACCCATCTTGGCTACGCGCCAGCTGCGGCACCAGAGACTTCTAGGACAGACAGGAGAGATATTGGTAGCGCAGAGGCAGTATCCGCTCAGGCTGGAAGCGTGGGTTTCACTTCAACTGTACTAGACAGGCCAGCACCATCCCCACCCTGTGCAACCGAGTCTGGCCACAAAGCCGAAGGAAGTTTCTCAGCCGAAGCCACAACCTTCACCACTCCCTTCCGAACCTACACCGCCAAAGCCGCGATATGCAACCCCAAGTCATAAACCGATGGTTGGTCCCCTTTACACTTTGTACTTCAGAAGGTTATAATTGTTTGAAGAACACTATCAGTAAATTACTGGGTTGAAGAAAGCACTTACTGTTCGTACATTATGTGGCTGTTATTGACGTAAAAAACTAAATATCTGACAATATGTGCCCCGTATTACATGCTGTGGAGGAATGTTTCTGCGCCCATGCTAGCGTGATGCTGCCAAGACCAAGAAGGCGGCTGTGTTTCATAATGCGACATAATGCAAAATGAATAGTGTTCCAGCACAAATCATTATTCCATTTCTGTAAACAGCAACCCTTTACACTAATTATAGGACATGTTGACTGATGCATCGAGTACAATAGGTATGCCATCGCTAATAAGCGTAGCTGTATCGCTGATGTCTACCATGATTTACTGCTACATGCCGTGCTCTCTTGGAGATGTCTAGTACCAGTTTAATCTGGTGGCTTTCTCTTTTTGTATCACATGGTTTTACTCAAAATCTGCTGTTTTCTTTTACAGCTGACTGAACACTCCAAAGCCACAAAAGTGCCTTCTTCAAGGGTTGGAAGGCTGATGTCGTACGGAGGTAACATAGTGAAGAAGCCTACTTTGGGTGGGCTAGTTGGTGCATAGCTTTTTGATGATGTCAGGACGGCGCGAAAACAACAAGAACCAAAGAGGCACATGAACACAACAGGTGCCTGTCCTGTTGTGTTCGTGTGCCTCTTTGGTCCTTGTTGTTTTCGCACCGTCCTGACATCATCAAAAAGTAACATAGTCCTCAAATGCTGTGCAAGCTCACTAGCTGGTTATGAGCTTGGATGTCTGTATTCCATGCATTGATTGTTAATATGAAGAAAAACAAACATGGGACAGAAGATGGAGATTAAAATTTGAGCTACCAGTTTAGCAAACCTTCTCATCCAACCAGCATGTGCAATGGTTGAGTTGCATTGATTCAACTGTGTTCACTTTAAAAAGTGATTTGCAAATTAGCACCCATTGCCTCTCTGCCTTTTGCCTCACATTTGTTGGCCTGACTTGATATTTATCAGCTCTCTCTCAGTAATAAACCACAACTCTGCTTTCAGCCATTTATGCGTCTAAATGGCTGAAAGCAGAGTTGTGGTCCAAAAATGCATGGTAAGAATTGCAATCTTAAAACAGTTTGACAACGCCACAGAACATGCGCTCATCACAAAAGTAACCGAGTACTGCGTTACATCATTGTTATTAAGCATACTTACAGAAATGCACTATGTATTGCAGAGAGGCCATGAGGAGTAGGGCAGTTGCGCAGAATGGACTCAAATTAAACTTATTCCACATCGTTCATCCCTTGGAGTTGAGTGTCACAATCGCACGTGTCATGAATAAGAATACTGATATTTTTTCTTTATTATTTTTTATAAACTTAGCAAATTATTTGGTGTGCAACACTTCTCCTCACTTCCTCATTCTGCTGGCTTAAAGTAACAGGACACACACAGCACAAAGCTGTGCACACACAATGCTCTCACACAACATGCACACACAGGGGCAAATCTCAACACCTGTGTCTTTGTGCGCGTGTGTCTTGTAGCCTTGTTTTCCTGTCCTCATTCCTGTACTTATCAGCTTGTTAATTGTAGATTGGCACCCATTGTTGATGGAGGTGCTTTATTTTGGTCCTCTTTTCCAAGAACACCGTCCATGTACTTGTGTTGCCTTTCTTTTCCATATTCGCTTGCTCAATCACTCACCCACTCATTCTCTCGCTCACTCACTCCACTCACTACCTCTCTCCCCACTCCCTTTGCACTGAGTGAGAAGTATTACATGTTAGTAATGCTAGACCAGTAAAACAAACAATAAAAAAATTGGAGGGGACACTTAAGTTCCGCCTCAAGATGATGCCATATCAGTTTTGAATGAAAAAGAAAGTAATTCCCTAAAGCCTTGCAGTGTGAGGGGGTGGGATGTTTTTCGCTGCAGAAAACTGAAAAGTGTGTGAGGCATGCCAGAAGTTCAGTAAGCGCAGCATCTGCTGGTGAAGTGTTGCAACGTCTATGTCGCCCAATTCGAACTGCGTATGCTGTTGTACCATGGCATGTGCTTTATTTCACTTCATAGTTTAAAAGGGTTGTCACTGGCAACTACATGGCCATCATTTGTGAGAACAATTGATGAAATGTTAATTAGTCCGGTTTATGTAATTTCAACGTCTCAAAGCGACTCAGGCGATGAAGGACGCCGTAGTGGAGGGCTCCAGATAATTTTTGAGACACCTGCTGGGGCTCTTTAATGTGCACTGACATTGCACAGTACATGAGCCTCTTGAATTTCGCCTCCATCGCATGCTATCGCCACGGCCAGGATCGAACCTGCATTTTTCGGTTCAGCAAGTGAGCACGGTAACCACTGAGTCACCATGGCAGCTGAAAGGTTAATTAGTAAATTTACCTAATCAGTATGTTTTTCTAAGTAACTGATATGTACCGTGGCTGACAGTTTGTTTGCAAAAAGATCTTCTTTCTAATTCAAACCGCTCTATATTTAGGAAGTTTTGAAAGTGCTGACTGAAACAATCGGTGAGCTGTCAGCATGTTTAGCGACAAACTTGTCCTGTGTGCTTGTCTCATGTACAAATCCCAAGATCATGGGATCGAATCCCGGCCGCAGTGGCTGTATTTAGATGGAGGCAAACTGCACATGTGTGCCGTACAGTGTCAGCACACATTAAAGAACCACAGGTGGTCTAAATTAATCTGGAGCCCTCCACTACAGTGTCCCTCATAGCCAGTGTATCGCTTTGAGACGTTAAACCCCACATTCCACATATCATTGAGCAGGTCTCGCTGCTGGCCTGGGCCTGGGAGCGCTCGCCGAGATGACCCGGCGAACCCTCGGCGTCGCAGACCCCAAGCAGGACATCGGCTCAGCAGTGCTCGGTGGCGACAACCCGTTCCTGACCCAGGCCAACATCAACCGCATCGTCGACACGCTGTGCAAGGTCCGAGGGGCTGCACTCAAGATCGGCCAAATCCTCAGCATCCAAGGCAAGTTCTGTCCTGAGTAAAATGGGTGGGATAACAGAAACAGAATAAGATTAGTTGGCAACAAACCAAAACACATGACATTGGTTCCATGTTTGGCCACAACCCCTTGAGCCACGATGATAGCAAGTGTAACAAGTGGTGTTCAAGTTTCCAGTTCCATGAAAAGGCGCTGCATGAATGTGGTGTTCAAAGATGAAGCCATCCTTGAAATACTGTGAAGCATAGCTGTAATATCTGCATAGGTGACCACAAGGACACGTTCTTGCAAGAAGCATGTGCAGTGCTAGCTTGTTCTAGACGTATGGAGCTTCTCCGACACATTTCGATGCTATGTTCGTTTCACCTTCTTAAGATGTGGTTGTTATGGCTGGCTGCTTTTCATGGTCATCGTAATTTTTGTGCTGTCAGCAGTCTGTAGTTGTGAAAGTTACCTTTTGCGGCATCAGCACGTAGCTACTGTAGCTTTCTACATGCTGTTTTCACATGAATATTGTTATGTGACGGCAAGCCAGTGAAGATAGGACTGCATGACAGATGACGATGGAATGATTTAATGGTAGTGGGCCCAGCGCGAGCGCTCCGCGCTGCGCCACTGCCCGCTTTGTTGTCTTCTAGGCCGTGACACTACGCGGGGCTGCCGAGCGATCGTCCCGGTCGCGCTATTTAGAAGAACGGCAGTGAAGATGAAACACAGGATAGATGATGGCCATGACAGGAGGGATGAACACAGAAGAGAAAAATATGCAGGGCTTGCCGTCACGAAAAGAGATGAGCAGATGATGATCGGATGAGCGCTGGTCCAGGTAGCGTCCGGGCCGCAGCTACGTCACCTTGAGCCGACGGCCTAGGCCTGTGAACGCACCAAATGGCATGGGCAGGGGCTGTGTTCAAATATGTTGGCGGCTTCTAGGTTCGGTGGGGTCATAGATTCGAGTTGTGGTGACGTCGTCAACTTGTCGTGTCTTCTAGTCGGGGCAGGGGACGGGGCCGGGTTGAATGGCGTGGACGGTTCCGGTCTGGCGGGCTGGGCACAGCCACGTGGAGCGGACAGATACACACAACTGATGACCACGGCACACGCAGGACGCCGAAGCTCCAGGACCAGGATGGAGATCAATGACCCGCACCCAACACCAAATGTTACGTGATGGCAAGCTGGTGAAGATAGGACTACATGACAGATGACAGTGTAATGATTTAATGGCAGTGGTCCTAGCACGAGCGCTCTGCACTGCGCCACTGCCCACTTTGTTGTCTTCTAGTCCGTGACAATATTAACACAGTAAGTAGCATTCGAGGTCCTATTCACGAGAGGAGCCGGCATCCGTCCGTCTATGTTGCAAAAAACCAGGCTGCCCGCTAGGACTGTTGGCAGTGAAATTAATTCATATAAATTCAGTGCATTTGCCACCTGCTCACCGTGGCACTGTGCATCAGCTCATTGGTTGTGAGACAGACAGCCTCCCAAAAAAACTCTCTGCAAAATTGAGTTTTACAGGAGCTCGGTACGGGCAACCTTAGTCTCACAAGCCCCACCGGTGGCTATGTTCGAAGTAGCCACCTGCCGGGGCAGTGTCACATCGCTTAACCGCTGCACCAGGAGTGGTATGAGGACTTCCCGCAATCTATGAATCTGTGAAAAAGGAGGAGTGTTTGCATGGGAGGGATCTCGAATGCTATCACATTGTACTCATAAGAGTAGGTTGAGTGTCCTCTAAGTTTTTTATGTCTGCTGTCCATAGTTATTTCCTGGGGAAAGTTTCTCCTTTTCCTGAAACTTTGATGCACAATCAGCCAAAGGCACTCTCGAGGAGGGTAGGGGTTAGTGTTCCTCTGTTTCCGATCAGCTGATTGGCTTCACGTTAATCCGTTCCCAAGCCAGAATTATCTTCTAGGCCTGCTGTTAAGCACAGGTGGTAAAAAAGTGGTAGGATTTTAGCATAGTTAAGCCGAGTAGACGTGCGAAAGCATGTGTTCATCCTAATTGGCTCATGGTTTTGCTTTGCTCGATCGTCGGCACGTCTAGCGACAATATTAGGCTCAGATTAAGCTCTGATCGTTTGGTCTGATCTGTTCGCACCTCAGATGGAAGTTGATGAAGACAATGCGCACTGCTCAGCGTGAGAGTGTGTTGTAGTTTAACGCAAGGCGTGATCTGCTACGCCGATAGCGTAGCGCTCTTGTGCAGTGGCCAGCAAAGCTGATCTGTTCGCGCTTCCGCTGATTCGAAACCCAGCCGTGGCCATATTTACTTTATTTATTCATTCTCAAGGTCAGGGACACTGCAAGATTCTTGGTTGGGTTTGACCCTATGAAGTAGTGCATTTGCACTAATATGCTGTGGTGCCCTTCCCGGCATCCTCCGTCATAGCTTTAGTATCCTGGTCAGCGTTAAATCAAAATGCATTGCTGAAGTCTTTGTGTTCCCACGAACACACACAAAAAACTTTGCAGCTGCAGATCTAGCAGGTCTTTCTCCTTGGCCTTTCTCCATGCTGCGGTTATTTGTGCCTTCAGAGGCATACAACGTCTTCTTACGATGTGCATTTAGTTAAATACCATGCATGACTGAATACATACTTATGGTAAATCAAAATTACAAATAGTCTGATGATGAAGCGCAGGGAGCTTTGGAGTACTTGCCTGCTGGGAGCAGGAAGCTGATTTAATCAAATCAAGGACTTTATTTAGTGATGCAGTTCTTTTAAATTCCATAAAAGACAAGACGTGCATTACAGTGTATGCAAGGTCACCAGATATGCCCTTGTTGCGTAAAAACCCGCCAGCATATGATTAATTTATTCCAGTTTTCCTTTTATTTTTTTTGCAGATAACACTCTGATCAGTCCGCAAATGCAGGCCATATTTGAGCGAGTCAGGCACTCAGCGGACTTCATGCCAGAATGGCAAATGGAGGTGAGTTCAGAGACCTTCACTGCTCATGGGAATAAATGTGCTTTTTTCATGCAGTTTGGAAATTATTACGACATTTTATCGCTACAACTGCCTTGACTGGCTTCTTGCTATGACTTCTTTTTTTAAGCATGCGAGCAGACGTTCTGTTATACTGCTTGCTGGGCGAAAGCACTGAGACTAGTGACATCTTTTTTAAAGTTCAGTACTGTACTACAATTCTTTCAACAAAAATTTATTTTTTGTTCTTGCTTGTCAAAATTTTTTGAACACTTACTGTGTTTGGAAGTTTCAACTTAAGGGGCGACACGGCTTCCAGCAAAAAAATTTTCATTTCTTGATGTATTTGCATGAAATTTTTTGAGCATATTAGAAATAACTTTATGACTTCTGTCAAGGAAATTCACTGTTATATCCCCAGAAGATATATATTTTTCCCCTGAACCTTGTGAAAAGGCTGCACAGTTAAGAAAGTGTGTCAGAAGGCTCTTTGAACATTCATTGCGGTCTTACTGGCGTGCTACAGGTCAAGACATTCTTAAAATTGCTTTTTTTTGCAAATGGAAAATTTTGGCTGTGAAGTTTTTGAGATTCAGTCTCTATTGACATATCTAGAGTGAGAAGAAAATTTCTTACAAGAAATTTTAAATTCACAAATTTGAAAAACATAGAATGTTTCGACCTAGGAGTGCAAGGAAACAAAGGGAATCAAAATGAATAAAACACTCATGAGCAAATCTGCTCCGCAAGGCGAGTATCTAGGCAGAAAACCATAACAGAGAAAAATGCTCATTGTTTGTGCATTTCCCCGCGATGCACACGAAACAATTTTTTTTACAGTACTTCCCGGTCAATTTCAGGATTGAAACTTCAGGACGGGAGAAAAAAACTAGGTATACAAGCGGATGCAACAGTTATCAAAAATTCAATTTCTTGGCAATTTTTTGGGGGTTTAAAAGTCTCAAGAGAAAAATCTATAACAGCTGTATCTTACCGGTGCTCACCTCTGGGGCAGAAATGTGGAAGCTAATGAAAAGGGTTCAACGAAAGTTAAGAACAGCGCAGCAAGCTATGGCAAGAAAAATGATAGGAGTAACGTTAAGAGTCCGGAAGCGGGCAGAGTGGGTGAGGGATCAAACGCGGGTTAATGACATCCTGAAATCAAAAGGAAGAAATGAGCTTGTGCACGGCATGTAATACCAAGGCAAGATAACCGCTGGTCCTTAAGGGTAACGGAGTGGATTCCAAGAGAAGGCCAGTGTAGCAGGGGCGGCAGAAGGTTAGGTGAGCGGATGAGATTAAGAAGTTTGCGAGGATACGGTGGCCGCAGCTGGCACAGGAAGGGTGCTGATGATGGTGATGAAAAGCCGTATCCCCTCTTAATTGAGTTCTTTGCTTGCCTTTGCTTGCCTTTGCTTGCCACAAGGAAGGAGCAGTCTCTAAAAGTTACTACAATCAGTGGCCTTTGACTGTGTCTGCAATAGCATTTGTTCTGTTTTATCTGGACAGATTATGAGCAGCTTTGAAATGTGAGAGAGAATTGATAACATCTCATTTCGAGCTACAGGTGCCGCTTTCTGAATAGCATGTTCTCATTTGTGGTGATCTTCCAGAGGGTGATGGTGCAGGAGTTGGGATCCGACTGGGAATCCAAAGTGGCTTCGTTTGAGCGCAAGCCATTTGCTGCAGCGTCCATTGGCCAGGTTCACCTTGCCACGCTGCATGATGGCAGGGCAGTGGCCGTCAAGATTCAGGTATACACATTTATGTCATAACAGCTAGAACGATCGTGTGAGTCCATCCTAAGGTTGGGTGGTTGTTTTGTAGCAATAGCTACATTACAGTAGCATTCCAAGCCTTCGGCGTGGCAGCGCCGTGGTGGTGGCAGCGCCGCCACGCTGTCACGTGGTTGGTCACATGATGCGGAGCAGCTGCCGGCGGCGCGGCGCTGTGGCTGATCACGTGGTTCGTTACGTGGTTGGTCACATGACCAAGTTCCACTCAGCCAGCTGTAGCTATCACGTCACTCCAGGTTTTTTCATTCACACTATGAGCCGGTAATTTTTCACATGTGCATTTGCCTCTTCATTGCTCACTTTTACTGCAGTTTCATTAAGGAGAGAAGGACGTGTCATAGTTTGAAAGTGAGGGTGCTGTCTGTGTGCAGTATCCTGGTGTTGCCATGGGCATCAACAGTGACATCAACAACCTCATGGCCATCCTCAAGTACTGGGACATAATCCCAAGAGGTGAGAAGTACAGTGCCTACATCATAAGGGAACTTTATCATGGCATGCATCGATTACTATGTCAATGTGGCATAGTCCCCCTGCTGTATCATGAAACGGTCAAAAAATGCAAAAATTTTGATTTTGAAAAAATTGCATATTTGTGTTCAATACACTCTAAAGTTCCTGCCTACAAAGTTTCAAGACCTAATTCGACCTCAAACTACTAAAAAATTCATATATTTCGCTCCTCCGAAGTGCGGAAATGGTGATTTGATAGCAAAACGCGGCAAAACTTTGCGCCCGTCGTTTCCCACGACCACGTCCCCGATGGTCGCCATCTTGGTTTTGTTCAAAAGCTGGCGCTCTCCCCTACATCCTGTTATTACTCACTATTGTGTAACCCTTTTATAACGTCCGCATTCTGCCATTTCCTGAGGCCTCTACATACCTCTACAACGACCTCTGAATAGCTTGCGCGCACACTTGGAATGGGATTTTCTTAGATTCATGTTTTTTTTTTGCCAACATGACTAGTCTCAAGGAACTTTCCATTTTGTTTTTATGGTGCAATTTCAACTCACCTTATACCGTTCAGTTCAGAAAGAACTAAACTATGGAGCTATGCTATTTCTTATGGCTGAGTCGAACATATCAAATTTTGTAAACCATAATGTCACCTAATTATATTTCATAATTATGGTGTTTGCACATAACTGAACATTTTTATATGATGATATACCTCAACAACAATAAAATTAGCATATCTCCAGATGGCAGGTCTCTGGCTACAGCTGCATTTCAATGACAACCAAAAAATACTGAGGGAAAGTGTCTTAATGACCCGTAAGAAATTAATTAGGCTTCAGTTCATTTTTCATAATATGAAAACTAATAGAGATATACTAAAACTAAATATATTTTTGGAAACAGGAAGAAGATATACACACCTAATTCCATTGCAGTATCTTTATTAATAAAAATTTTCATTTTAAGACCAGCTTCTTTCCTTAAAGCGCCACTGAGGATGAAGTCCTCAGAGGGTTTTGTGCTGCAGTGGCTGTAGTCAGGCTGACGATGATGATGACGATGAGGACAAGGAGAACTTGGCCTGTATCAATAGATTCCTGCTCTCTAATGACAAAGGTGCTACTTTCACTTAAAACAGAACTTTTATAAGCTGGAGAATTTAAAAGAATGAAATATAGGTGTCGCTACCTGCCCATTTTTTTAAGCAGACTGCAGTGCATCCAGACCCACTTTTGTGCGTCGTTCACCGAGGTTGGGGAGCACTGCCATTCACTTTCAAAGGGTGACCTTGGAGTCTCTTTCTTTATGGGCATCACAATTTCGAATTGAGTGTTGGAAAAATTTTTAAGCTTAAGGAAAAATTTTTAATTTTCTCGGCAGAAATTTTTTCAAGCATGAACATAGCCATAAGGAACCAGAGAAGCGGTTTTTGCAACCAACAAAGCTTGGATGGAGTTGCCCTCGGTGTCTCTCTAACCTGTAGCCAGAGGCTGTGCTGGGGCTAGTAACACCTTTTCAGCAGCATTTGTTTGGGGGCTAGTTGGTTCATGTTTTCAAGGCGGAATACTTTTAAGCGCAGCACATAAAGGGGACCATGCCTCTCTTGGGGTGGGATTGGGGGGCCTGTCTTGTCTGCTTTATGTGTTGTTCTGCCTCGGTAGCATATTTTGAAGCCATTGTTAGAAACGTTGTTGCAATATCTGATTTCTTTTGCTGGAAAGCAGATTCAGTTCTGCACATCATGATAAGTAGTAACTTGTAACAGCAACCATACTTCAGTGGAGGCAAAAGGCGATATCGCCCTTGTGTTCTGCAATGTCAGTGCATGCTGAAGAAGCCCCGGGTAGATTTAATTGTTATTGAGTCCTGCAGTGCGGTGTCCCTCATACTCCTTTTGGAGTCGCATACCATAGCATATATGCCGGTTTAACAAACGTTCAAAGACATTGCCATCAGGGAAGTGGCTCCTAACCACATCTTGGCATGACAGCATTGCACTAATACGTAGTGCTGAGAATTTGTCAGGCTAGAATGCCATGACATTTCATGGCTGTGTGGTAGACCTCTAATATCTCGTACCCATGAGGTCTGGTGTCGTAGTGACCCCCTTCATCGCTAGTGTGGTACTGTTTCAGGCATGTACATTGACAATGTCGTAGCTGTGGCTCGCCGTGAACTCGCCTGGGAGGTGGACTACGTGCGGGAGGCTCAGTGCGCCAAGAAGTTCAAGTATGTGCTTTGCTTGTCCTTCCTTTGGCATAGCTAAAAGAAGACGCACTGTCGGAATGCTTTCCTTTGTCGTGCTTTATCGCCAGGGAGCTGGTGAAGCCATACTCCGAGTACTACGTCCCGGATGTCATCGACGAACTATCGACGGGCCAAGTTTACACGACGGAGCTCATCACCGGAACACCCGTCGACAAGCTCGTCGACGCTCCACAAGAACTGAGGAACAAGGTAAGTGGTGGACGGATGTATGCTGTCTGTCGGTTTTTACCTAGTCCAAGGAAATGTACAGAATTTTCCTTTCTTTCTGTACATGGTAGTCAAGGCTGTGGCAATGCTTATCACGTTCTGATGGCTTTAGAGTTGTTTGATTTGATTTATGGGGGTTTAACATCCCAAAGCGACTCAGGCTATGTGGGACGCCGTAGTGAAGGGCTCCGGAAATTTCAACCACCTGGGGTTCTTTTACATGCACTGACATCACAGAGCACACGGGGCTCTAGAACTTCGCCTCGATAGAAATTCGACCGCCGCGGCCGGGATCGAACCCACATCTTTCAGGCCGGCAGCCGAGTGCCATGACCACTCAGCCACCGCGGCGGCGCTTTAGAGTTGTGTTGGCTGCATACATTATGTGGAACATGGCTCAGGTGACGGTTGTAGTGTTGTATTTGAGAAAAAAATAAAAGGAAAAGGGGACCATGCTAGCCACAGATGTAAAAGGTATAGGGTATAGTGGCAGACAGGATAAAAAAAAAACGTAAAATGAGAGAAGGTAAATGAAAGAAGTAGGGACTGTTCACTTATTGTGTATACAGAGTAAACCACACATAGACTACTCGCAAGCACACACATACACATTCAGGTGGCACTAAGGAAAACTTCATCCAGTTTTTGTTTTTAGTAAAAATTAGTTCTTCAGAAATTGAATTTCAAAATGAAACAATGTTTTCCCACCATTCGACTCAGAAACTCTTCATTGGTGTATACTAGCCTGAGGTGTCTACACTAAAAAAAAATTCAGTAATCAGTAATGTGAAATTTGGGCGCTGCTCTTTAGGTATTTTTAGCTGCACGATGGTGTGTATCACTCTGGCGCCATCTCTGGTCGAGCGGCAGCAACAACTCGTACTCCTAACAGCACACTCGTCGCATACCTTACCTATGATGTCATCACCGAACTGACGATGGCGCGCGCTACTCTGGGGTCATCTCTTAGCGGGTCGTCGCCGCGGAGCCAGTCTTCACGCTGCCGCTGTATCCTTATCCTCCGCTTTCCTGCTCGCGATCTCTTCATTATCCCTGTACTTTCATCCTCCTGTATGCTATGCGTTCATTCTCTTCCTTCCTCCGCTGTGCCCCTCATTAGCTATGCCGGTTATAGTGCTGAAGCCGTTGATGCCACCGTTCAACCCACGAGTGGGCATTTAAGAGCTGTGCTCTGAGACGGTCTTGACACACGGCAGTTTCCTTACAAAAACGGCCAGTGGTGGGGAGTCGTGTATTTGATTTTCTGATCTTTTCTAGCTTACAAAAGCCCTGCTTTCAGTGAAAATAGCCTCTGTTGTCATCGTTAGAACATGATAATCTGTTGATACAGGCCATCATCAATTTCTCCTAAGTGTCCCTTTAAGTGTCCTACCCCTCTCCTATGCACTATATGATTGTCATGCAAGGCTGTTATAAATGCCTTTACATGTGGGTTAAATTGTCAACAACCCATGACATGGACAAATGTTGAACCCACGCCAGTACAAAAAAAAATTAAATTAGCGGTGTACACTACTTGGAGGTGTGACGCACAGTGTGGCTTTTCTCCCCACAGATAAGTTACAACCTGCTGAAGTTGTGCCTGCTGGAGCTGTACGATTTCAACTTTATGCAAACAGATCCCAACTGGTCAAATTTCTTCTACAACGGGGACAGCGACCAGGTGAGCGTAGCACATCTTTCGGCCCACCCACTGCAAATGCTGGTGCCCAGAAAAGTGTGAACCCGAAGTGAACCCCCGAGCAGGACGAATTTTTCCTTAACTGCGAAGTTTCTGAGAAAGCTGTATAGCTTTCCCCTGCAGCCACATGGCTATGCTTTAAGTGTGAAATGAAAAAAGTCTATGTCGCACTAGCAGGTTTTCTTGGTTCTGCCTGTGTTGATGTTTTCCGCAATGCCAGCATGTATGCTTTTTAGTGTCTCTTAGTACACAGCTTCCGTTAACTTTACACGAGTACTACAAGGCTGGAATCAGACATGAACACTGTTATGTGCTATTCCTTTAGAGTGCTGCACTGTGTCAACGTTTGCTGGCTGATGAATATGCAATATAACTGAATGTAGCTAGGCGAAAATTGTATTTCTATCCATAAGCAACCTGATAGTAGCATTTTGTAATGGATGTGTTACAAGCTAAGTTACCTTGGCTGTTTGCTTTGGGTATTAATAGAGGCACTTCAGGCTCCCAAGTAAGTTTTCACAAATCTAATATCTGCCATATATATTACCTGTCTTTGTATTTTCAAATGAAACAGACAGAAAATTATGATCCTTGTGCAAAACTCGAATGCAACTAAGCTATGGATGTATATACAGAAAGGTTTTGAAGCTGTCCAGACAAGCATCTAGGTTCTTGTAAATCAACAAAATGGCTCTAGCCAATGTGAAAGACCAATGCTAAATTCATGCTAAAATTTCATGCAATTTCATGCTAAACTTAGCGTGTCTTAAATTTAAGAGCGAGTAACATGCTGCCACCCTTCATCATTCACAAACTGCCTTAGGACAAACTTGACGGCCATAAGGGCATACAGATCTGGAGCTTCGATTCAAAGTTAAGCTTTCACTTACCTCAAATTTCATTCTTCAGCACATCTAAGCATAGCATGCTCGATAAAAATCCTCGGTTTGTTATTTGTTGAGGAACCCACTTCACTTTGCCACGTAAAACAGCACTGTTGTTCAGTGAGCGTGCAAGAAAGTGTGACATTTGCAAGGTGCTGACTAACAGCACTTTGCTACGCAGCTCATGCTGCTGGACTTTGGTGCATGCCGAGAGTATGACAAGATCTTTGTGGACAAGTACATGCGGGTCATCAAGGCAGCAGCTGACCGTGATGAAGACAAAGTGCTGGCACACTCGAGGGACCTGGGCTTCCTCACTGGCTACGAGGCTAAGGTAGCTCTTTTCCTTGGCTTGGTTTGTTGGGAGAGCTAACCTAGATACAAGCGGGCCATTTTTTTCATCTGGTGTGCATGAATCTGTACCATTTCTGTTAGCTGAGGATTTTTCAGAATATACTGCATTCTTCCTTTCAGCATTGCCAGAATAGGCTGCCACAGTATAATGTTTCTAGCACAATAGGCAGGTTAGGCGTACTCTTCTCTCTGCGTTCAGAGTGTCGCTATTGAAAACTTGTGTATTTGGTAAAGTAAGCATCAGCAACATCGTGCATCAGCATTCAGAAAAAATTTTCAACAATTGAAGCTCACGTAAACAGCAGCGTGTGCATTGATACGTGTTTAAAAGGTTGGCAACGAGGTTTTGTAAGGTTAGCACCCACTGTCTTGGCAACAGTAACCTGTGGCAGCCATTTTCTTTCCCAGGTCTTGACGTACACAGTCGTCCACATACCTCTCTAAAGCAAAGTAGTGCACCAGGGTGTACACTTCCGTCATGTCCGAGTGGCCGAGGGCTCGAAGCTTGACATTATCCCGCATGCACATTCCCATGAGTCATGTTTAAATCTTCATGTCTTTGAAAGCGGTATCGAGCCCACCAGGCATTGGCGATTTTCATAAATGGACAACAGAGCACGTTGTTCAAGCACTCTAAACAAGTGTGTGGACGATGTTACACAGTAGTGATAAGACTAGTGCACTTGAGTAGTGCCAAAGTAGAAACAGTCGTGGTTTGCACAAAGCCATCTGTTTGACTGACTTGATGGGAACTTGGTGCAGACTGTTCATTATGTCAGCATCAGTGTGCTACTAGTCCCGCTCAACAGAAAGTCTGCATGCTTCCCATTTCCTCTCATCATATCCAATTTACTGTTCCGGCCTAGGGGCACACACTGGAGGTCATATGCAGCCAAAGTACACACAAACAACGAAACGCACGGTTTGCGGTGCATGTTGTAGAGATGAACAAACAAGACAAATGAGCACTAGACTGCAGCCATGACAAATCACAGTTGACCAAAATTTATGTATGTTTAATTAGCCAGCCCTAGATTGTGCAGTGCACCAAAATCGATGCGTGGCGTTATTTGAAGTTCCGTGTTCCGTGCACCTAACAGTTCCGTGCACCTAAAAGTTCCGTGCACCTAACACTACGACTATATTCTCGCAACAATCGCAGGTGATGCAGCAGGCACACGTCGACGCCGTCATGATCCTGGGCGAGGCCTTCTCGAAGGACGGCGATTTCGACTTTGGGAAACAGGACACGACGCGCCGCATCCAAAGCCTGGTGCCCGTCATGCTCCAGCACCGGCTGACACCGCCTCCCGAAGAGACCTACTCGCTGCACCGGAAGCTCTCAGGGATATTTCTTCTGTGCGCCAAGCTTCGCGCCAACATTAACTGCAAGAAGCTGTTCGACGACACATATGCGCGATACCGCTTCAGCAGCTGAGCTAGCGTTGCACGTTACTGTGGATGCGTTTGTAGTGTGACAGGGTACTCCTCTCAGGCGCAAGGCGCTTGGTAACTTGTCAAGGCAAATTGGCATTTGCTGCTAATCGGTTACTGGCCACAACTTAAATGTAGTTTCATTTTTGAAGTTACAGGTGTACTTTTCTGCAAGTACATCATCAGTCTAAGTCGGGGTGTTCCAGCAAGATTTGTTACAAGTTCAAGAAAAGTTTCGCAGCCTTAGCACAGCCATGTAGGAATCGCACACATGTGGTTAAGCTTCAAATAACACGCCTACTAGTCAGTCACTCAAGTAGTTAAGTGGTTAGTTGTAGTTTTATAAACACACTGGGCATTACATTCAGCTGGAACAGCACTGCAGATACGTTTGTCAGACTGTCGCCTTCGTGCTTCAAAAGCAACATGAGCTGGCATTTAAAGCCCAAGACAAGAATTCCTAGCTATACTTAACTTTTTGAACTATTGTATGAGGAACCGGTGAGCATGGTGAATAGTAGTGTCACACCAGTGATCAACAGAACTAGCTGGTTTTTATTTTATTTAGAAATTTTTGCATTTGTGGAAAGGGTGGAAGGCAGCAATGTTCTTTGACTCTGCAGCCATTACAATAAAGGCAAAAGCACCCAAACCGCCACTGTGTTCCTTAGCAGATTTTTATTCAATTTTTTTTTTCCTACAATGCTTGCCTGAAGGTACAGTGGACTCCGGACAGTACGGTCAGCCTTGCACTCTCCAGCCAAGCTGTTTCTGTCCAACCGGCTGGAAAACGCACTTGTTGAAGGAATGTTCAAATAACTTAGAAACAGTGACTCCGAAAAATATATATATATACAATGCAAGCAACTGTATATTACTTATCCTTCCAACCCTAAACCCCGCCAGCAGAGTTATTTTCAGTGTAGGACGCTGATCCGTAACCACATCTTCAGGCTACTTTTTTTTTTTCCTGCCCGCAACTAATAAAGCAGCTCTCTTGCAAACCATCAATATAGTACTGGTAAACTGACTCACTATCCACCCATGAGTTTCTAGATCCAAATGCTTTTTACCTAAATCCATGAATCCTAAATCCATGAATTGCGAAATCAGATCCTCGCAAGCCTGCCTTGCAGCGTAGAAGCCACCTCTCTAGAGGTGCAGGCAACATTAAGTGCAGAGAAATTTCCACACTGAAAGCCATGCCCTAAATTTGAACAAAAAAAAAACAGCTCGGTAATAAAAATCCACATGTGCTAAAAAAAAAGGCAACTTAACAAGTGCAGGTGCGACGGTAATCACAGCTGTTGATGATCTCTCGTTTCTGCCTTTGCAAACCACACCAGGCCATACAAAGTCTGTGCCAGCAGGTGTTTGGAATACTGTGTCAAAAGGCTTTGGCTTTGTACATACAATTCCACACGTGCATTTCACAACACCAGCACTAACTAGGAATTGATCATGTTGATAGTGGGTAGAGTCCGTCAACAATCTCTTAGACATAGACTGATCATTTAAGAAATAGAAAAGAAAAATGGCTCTGCCATGAGATCTGCAGAAATCGTGTATTTTAACACTAGTCTTTGCGTCTAGCTACAGCCGGTACCTGCGAGGCAAAATTGTACGAAAATGACGATGCTCTCGCTAACGACAAGGCAACCCACCTTGCCCAGTGCCGCTACACTATGATCATCGTCAATAATCGAGACGTGCAGCACAGTGAACCCTCCGCAACATATTTTTTTGTAGAAGTACAAATCCATTAAGCACTTCTTGTGCAGTAAACAACGTAGTTTCTTTGAAAAAAAAAAAAACTTTAAAAGTCACGAAAAAAATTCTGCAGAGCTTTGAAGCTATTCAACAACTTGTTAGGAAGTTTGTCCCATAAAAAAGCTAGAAACCCTTGTGAGACGAGAAACTGTTCCATTCCAAGCAGCATTTGTGCCTCACTTCATGAAGCTGTTCCTTTCTTTGTTCCTCAAGCCAGTAGCCAGAAAGTAAACAATATCGCAAACAAAACAGCTTCATAATCGATACCTAAACTAGAGGATGATTGAAGTTTAAAAAGTGTGTGGGTCAAAGATGCTTTAAAAAAGATTAAGAAAGAAAGCCAATCTATAAAAGCCAGCCCCAACGGCAATGATATTGTGTCCACTGGCCAAGCCTCTACTTTCTTTCGGCACAGACCTTTATGCAACCCAGTGTGTTTTTGCTCACTGCAGCAGGTTCCTCTAACTTCTCCGCAATCCTGACACAGCACGTGCTTGTGAGCAAAATGGAAACCTCAGCGCGAAGAAAAAAAAGTTACTAAACTGTGTAAACCAACTACGAGTGAAGCGTCATCGTGTATGGCTACAGCAGGCACCGCCACTACAGTTCTTCATCAGGATCTACAGCGTCACCACCGTCCGTGCAGTCGCCCTCTGGTGGGAAGTTCCCAATGGTGAGGTCAATGGGGCGCATGAAGCCGCCGTACTTGGGAAGGCACTCAAAGTACCGCTTGCCAGCGACGCTGCCATCGTTCTTGCCCAGCGGGAGGTCGCATTTGACGCCCACCCAGACACCCGGCTTGAAGTCGACCTCGCCGATGTAGGCGACGGTGCCACGTCGCCTCGGCTGACCGGAGATGCCCACCGCTTCGCAACGGTTCCCCACGTGAATGACCTGAGAAAATTGTTTTGAGAAGAAGCATCAGTGGTATGGCCAAGCGCAGTCAGCTCAAAATGGTTCGATCTTTTGATAAATTCCTAGTAGCAACATAGCATAGTGGTCGAGTTGGTATTGCATCTTAAGGAACTAAACAGCGGAATTAAAACGAAGGACCAGAAAAAGAGATACACGGACACGCGCTGACTTAAAACTGACTGTTTTAATTGGAAAATCACATATAAATAATCTCTAATCACTGCGTCACATCCTCATGTCATCAAAGGAACATAACAATTGCTGAATCTTAAGCAACCACAGGCTCCCACGTTGTTCCAACAGCCATATCTCGCGCTTATACAAGGCCATCAAAGTGCTGCTCACACACGAGTCACCTTCTGTGAAGATATGATAGCCCTCTACTACTTCCCATACTAGTTGCTCTTTATGACGATACAGCACAACATTGTTGTCAAAGTATGGAGTGCACAGGCAATGTGCAACCAACTTTGAAGAACAAGAGCCTCCCAAAGAATTAGCGTGGTCCAACAGGCGTTCATTGAGACACCTGCCTGTTTGGCCCACGTAGAAATGGCCACACGAGAACGGAATCCTGTACACCACTCCAACTCTGCACTGCACAAATTGAGTGCCGTGACGAAATGCACACCCTTCTGTGGTGTTACCATTTTCTTTCTTGCGTTTCACTGACACCGGAACCTTGCTCAATTTATTTGGCACAGAAAACAGTTGTAAGTTAGCGCGTGTGTGTCCGTGTATCTCTTTTTCTGGTCCTTCGTTTTAGTTGCTATTTCGTTTCATAAGATAAATTCTTGATCCACCTTCAATGGTAACATAGCGTTTAGGACCAAGCTATAAGTTTCTACCATAAGCTCCTATCAGAGATGTATTTCTTCTGTAAGTGAATGGTTTGACACACTGAGGTTCTAATCCATGTGCCTATTAACCAGTTCAATGTGGCCATTCAAAGCCTTTAACGAAATTCAGGAAGTCCTGAAGTGGACAAATTCAAAACACAGTTCACAGTGTTAAATTTGCAGCGCAAGGCAACTGAGCACCACCTCTAGGCATTTAACGCTTAAAATGTTCATATTCTGTGTTTTAAAGAGCAAGCCTTCATCTAACTGTGAGCTAAACCTTTTAAACTGCACATAGTGGGGACTCTCAAAAACATAGAATAAACTCAAATTTGAACTAACAAAAACGATCGAAACTGATCATAGTGGATGGCATACTTGGATATGAATGAAGCAAAAAAAGGATAACGGATACGAAAGATAGATGGTGTGATGCATTTTCATAGCGTCACCTTTGTATCCACTGTCTTTTTTGCTCCTCATTCACACCGATTATACTGGCATACAATTTGATTTACCAGCACCAATACTACTAATGTGTGCACAAATTAGCAAGTCATTTCACACAAGTCGCTCCACACATTCAGGCAGGTTCATGGCAGTTCGATTTGTCCGAAAATTCAAATAAATGAGGCAGCGACTAACAAGCATTCACTACATTTTTTTCACTGATACACACATTTTCAGATTTTGGGCATATGTACATAGTACGTACACGTTGGCGGAGGCCTTCAGGGTGAAGGCCTTTAAGGCAAAGGCCGTTGTGGTAAAGGCCTTTAGGGTGAAGATATTCATGGTAAATGCCTACTGGGTAGAGGCCTTTAGGTAGAAAGCTTCTAACTAATGCTACTGCACGATATTCTGCCTTAGCCATGCTGAACAGTTTTTTTTTTTTTGTCTTGCAGAGAAAGCATCAGCGAGTAATCATCACCTTGAGAATTTCCTTTTGTTTGCGTGCTTTCTCTTCTTCCAACTTGCGTGCATTCTCCTGCGCGTCTTCGTTGAAGCGGCCCAACCCATGCTTCTGCAGGAATGTTCGCGCAGTATCATTGCGCTGGTTGTATGCCTCTTCAGACAGCTCCACCTGGTGGAAACAAAGTGCAAAAGAAACAGGAAAAACAAAAATAAGGAAAACCAGGTAACACCATTCAACTCACAGATGGCTACAAAGCAGGTGAATTTCACTGCAATGAACACTGACACAGCATCTAACTAGATGAAGCAAAGCAATGACACATTCGTCCAGCTGAACGGCTACACTGAGTTTAACTGCTCCAACTCAGCATCAGATCACGATCTAAACTAGAGGAGTAAAGAAAGTCCCACAGGAACGAGCATCGTTTTCTGTGTTAACGAGCATCGTTTTTTGTGTTATGACGGTAAGTTAATCTCGAGTGGAACATACTTACCCATACCAGCTCTCTATAGTCTGATAAAACTCGAGAACAAAGCGGCTCTTCCCCGTCAAAGGACTCATTTCCAGCCAATGGCGTCGGCAGAGTCTCATGACCGTGCTAGCGTGACAATGCTGCAAGTGGCACATGAAGAAGGCTGGTCCCCTCTCTGCATAGCAGGGCCGCTCTCTGCATCCTTCCCAATTTCCTCAGTGTTCACAGCACATAATTCAGAATGACCTAGGCATAGAAAAAGACCACAGTGAGTACATGCCATCCGAAGGACTCTTTAGCGTGATTGAGCCCTGGGCTGTTACAGCACTAGGCAAAGCGGAACACAACAGGATGTTCTACTTGACATATCCAGGTGCAAGGCTTTAAATCTTTTCAATTTTGCAACACCAGAAATAACTCCTGGTGCTGCCTAGGAGTGAAAAACACCACTGAAACCAGAACACAAATGGTTGCCTACAACTTAATTCCCA
This sequence comes from Amblyomma americanum, assembly GCA_030143305.2. NCBI lineage: Eukaryota > Metazoa > Arthropoda > Arachnida > Ixodida > Ixodidae > Amblyomma > Amblyomma americanum. The sequence continues at coordinate 25,197 of JARKHS020006094.1, forward strand.
CTCGGTGCAGCCTACAACAACATTTATAGAAGCCACAATGTCAGCACTGGGTGTTATTATCACAAAAGAGTCTTAATGAGTCTGACCGTAGATCTTTGTGCACAGAGCAATGAAATGACTGATTCACAACATTTCCAAGCTAAGTATGATACCTACAGCATGCATGGCACGCACCTTTTCTACTCTTGAGAGGTCTTTGAATTCCTCGGTGTCGAGTTGCGGGTCGGAAACATGCAGCACTAGACCATCACAGATGGGGTAAGCGTCAATGCGAGCATCATCGTTGTCGGTCAGAGCCTTGATGATAGACGCCCCTTCTGAGTCACGCAACTCCAGCCGCATCGAGTTGGCAGAGGCGCCTGTCGAAAAGCAAAGACACTGGCTGAGTTGAGTAGTGAAGAAGCGACCAGCTATTCAACAGGCCACTGAATGTAGGGGTCTAAAAAAATTCTAAACTTTCGAACAGCAAATCAAATAGAAGGATATCCGATTAACTGGACGGATCAAAAAGTTTAATCCAAACTGCTGTTAATAGATGCAGCAGTTTCAAATAAAAGCATCTATGAGACAATGACATACACAAATCCAGTACAATATTCAACATGCACATAAATTTATTTATTTAATCATACTGGTAACTCACATTTGAGGATCATGACAAAAAGGGAATAGAAACAATTCGATGAAAACACTTAATAGATCTACAAACTTCAAACAATGAACAATACAGCGACGGCACATTTCGAGTTACAGTATTGCAAACACAACATTCAAGTACAGTTACACTGGGCTTATGACACATAGAGAGCAAAATATAAACACAAATACTACAATACAAAACTACAATATGGCACATAAAAAACCACAGGTTAGCTCTGATCAAAAATCTTTGGTCAAGACTTGCTTGAAAGGCGGTCATACCGGAACTATGTACAACATTTATTTAATCTGTGTGTTTATTATCAGTGCAAGCAAGGTGAGTGAACGCCTTTTTCTATAACAAACACGGTGAAATTTCATAGTAAAAAACTTTCTACAGAATTCTGTCCGCAGTCTGTCTAGATAATGGCCCCCCCGAAATTACCAAAACTGAGGCGTGAAGGCAGATTAGTTATAACAACCCAACCATCTTTACCATATGGTATGTACAGAGAGGTGACCACCACTGCAACCAGACTCACCAGTGATAAGTTCTAATTTCTGTTTGATCTCTCGTATTGTGTTGGTGACCGGAAACTTGCGTTCTGAGAAGAGCGGGCTCCCTTCGGTCATGATGACCAGCTTGACAAAGGCCGGAGCCGTGTCGCCCCGCTCGCACATTGTGGACACTTAGTGTGTCTGCACTGCCTGAGGAGAAAAGAAAAAAAAAATGCCTGTTTCGATCACAGTGCACAAAACGCACAGGCATAGAGAGGAGATGACACACTAAACAACACATCATTTCGTGTGATATTTCCACGCTGTGCAATGTGCACATTTTTTACGAGCCATGCGACCAGCAATATATCAGCCAAACCATAGCATGGTTCTGTAAACACCAGTCTTAAATTAACTGGGGTCTGCGTTTCATACCAATTAAATGCACCACGATACAATGCAAAAAAAAGGTGAAAGCACCACGAGGGAGCCAACTTTTTTTTTTTATATTGGCAACTAGATGTCTAACTTTTCACCACTGCTGGGCTCATACACCTTTATGAAATGGAAATGAGCTCCAGCCACACAATGGGCACTGAATTTGACACCAAGTGAAACAGGGTGTGCATATGATGGTTCAAGCACAAAAGTAAACAAGAGTGAAGGATATAAAGCAGGAATGAATGGACTGCTGAACAATACATGAATGTCAAGCCCTACTTGCATCGCCTTCAGGTGCAATGCTAACCCACACCAGCATCTATCATGAGACTGCTTTTAAGAACATCGAAGTGCTGTGAACAAATCTTACTATTAAATTTATTTGACATCCACTTCAGGGGGAGATTTATGCAACTGCAAAATTGTGGGGTCTGACATCCCGAAGCTGCACATGGGCTACGAGAGACACTTTAATACAGTGTTTCAAATTAATACATGTGACCTGGGGTTCTTTAACGTACACTGACATCACACAGCACACAGGTGTTTGTGTATTTCACCTTCATCGAAATATGGCCGTCGTGGCCAGGATTAAAACTGCAAGCGGGGGGCAGGGGCAGTTTCTACAGAGGTAGTCTCTACAGGGGCAGCTTCTAGAGGTTCTCACTGCATAACCTGCCATCCTGTCCCTTGAAAACAACACCTAGTACACACCCAGCACACAGCTGTCAAAATAACAGAAGATAGCAGCAGGAAATCACAACCACAAAAGCTTCCGCACAGATGAAAGAGGGACCCAACTTTGCACCTCGATGGATATAGATTTGGTGGCCCTTTACTTTTCCAAAGGACGTATTTTCTGTTCTCTTTGCATAACCCCTTTTTCACAGTTTACTTTGTAGCTTACCAGAAAACAAACAAGCATAACTCTTTAAAACTTCTGCAAAAAGGCCAACAGAGAATAGTAAGATAGACAAGCACTAAAGATATCACCGCAGCGGTGGCCTAATTTGTTTGAGCAGCCACCTCGCATGCTGGAGGAGCGGAGTTCGATTCCGAGTGCCGCCAGGTACCCACCATTGATGCAATGGGTACAACCTTTTCCCTAGCCTGGTGCTCGGCTTAACTGAGGAGAAATGCTTAGTTCAGGCGAAAATTCCTTGTGCTATGGAGCTCATTGGCCACAGCTGCCCTTGCACTATAAAATTCATCATCAACATCACTAATGATCTCATTCAAAGCTAGTAAGCTGGATGCACGCTTCCTTGTACCTGGCACACATTTTAAGGCGACAGCGTCCTGTTCAGCGGAAAGCTCGGCATCAACGGCGTGAGCAAAAAATCTCCAGAGAAGCAGGTCGCCCGCCTGCCACCTAAGTCACGTGACATTGTGATGCCATCACAACCTGCGCACTGCGACAAGTCGCAGTTAAATTGACTGGTCACGAGAGATTGCTCGGGAAGAGCAACCCAGGTCCCATAAGCCCCATTGGTGGCTATGTTCGAAACAACCACCTGCCGAGGCAGCGGCACATTGCTTAACCACTCCACTGCACCTGGAGTAATATAAGGACTACCAGCTATCTATGAATGTAAATTACAGAATGACTAATACCGCATATATGGGCATTTACCCATTAGCACTATGGCGTCATACTCTTAAAACGAAGCTTAAGTGTCCGAACCAGTTTTATAACACTATTTCGCAAGAAGCAAGTTAAAGGTAGCCTACATTGACAGTAGTACTTAACCGATATATTGAACTGATGCATTTCAAGGTACCATCTGGTACCACCACATATCTGAATTGCACTGCCACAAAAAACTGCCATACACAAGTGACAAGTAACTGTACTTATGTGTGTACCGTTTGTTTTATCAGTGGCCTGAGGATTTTGTACCACCTGGCCAAAGCAACTACTATTACAGTTTTCCGGAAATTATAGCTCATAAAAACAAGCATTGTACAGTCAAGCTCTGGAAAGTAAGCCAACTGCACTTTACGGCTGGGCAAGTTACTTACACTAAACTAGGCCAATAAGTGACGTTATTGACACAAACCAAAGAAATCACTAGATCAGGCAAAAATGCTCTACTGGTGAACACTATGGAAACTGGACGATTAGAAAACTCTCACTGGAGACAAGGTAGAATTTGGAACCAACAGAAACCAAATGGGAGTGGGCCAGTTTAGTCATTCAGTCATTTATGTTCACTCAGCGGGTCGAGGGACTTTTTCTTAACTTCTCACTCTTCACAGCCACTTTCTGTGCCATGTAGGCATGCCCGCAGAGTTTTAAGAACAACTGGTGCCTAACTGACCTTGCGAGCCAATTAGGCTGGCCGCAGTGGCATCGAACGTGATGTCAGACAAAACAGATCGTTAAAAACGCCGCCTTTAAGCGGTATCTCGCCGTTCTTTCAAGCAATGTCCACGTACGCGCAATAACGTAAGCGCATACTTACAACACAAGCTTTCGGCGTCATGGTCTAGTTGGGACTCCAAAATCTCGCGCAACGCAAAACGTGACGCGCCGCTCCGATACGCCGACCAATTACGTAGCTGTGGCCGCGTCGGCAGTGCCTTATATGGAAGTTTATTCAGACGACAAGAAGCGGCCTGTCAAAACTCACGCTTCCAAGACAGCTGCCATTCGGAACAGGATCTTTCCGCTCGTCCTGTCACAAAAATTTGCCAATCTTTCCGAAGGAATCGCCACTGCTTTAAACGGAAGACTTTCAAGAGGCTACCATACGCAACGACTCTAGCTACAATCACGCGGTCAAGGAAGCCCTGGGAGCAGTACAACAACTGGTGGTTCGGAAGGGGGCTTGGCTATAGACCGTTTACAGCGCGCAGTTCTTCTGTTTGAGGCCAGACGGCGCCACAGGTGCGCTCGGTACTTGGCGCCATAATGGGCCTCGTAAGTCGCCGGCATGAACACAGCAACGCAGCAGTACAAATGTCGCGGGTGGCTGCCGAATGTGTTTTTTTATGAAGATGTGGAAAGGCACAGGAAATGTGTGCTGTGTTGTGGGTTGCAGGAATTGTGTCAGAGTGTTAAAGGTATGTTATGAGATTGTTTGCGAGTTTCACGGCCCCGAACTGCACAAGGACATACTGCCCCTGTTCGCAATGCAGCCTTTCCGAACTAGCGAACACAACACGTCTGCCAGAGCTAGATAGCTAATCTAGAAAGAAAGCTTTTGATCTTGGAAACTCTGCGAGGGTAAGTGCACAACATAGCCGCATGAACAAGCTGTTCATGTTAAAGAAGAAAATACCAACAGGCCCACCATTCTGCCCTGCTTAAGCTGTTCATGCCGCAGAAACCGTGACGGCGGGCTGTCAGTTGCTCGAGGTCGCGCCTGCACGTGTAGTGGGACCGCATTGCTCATAAGTTAAGGTGTGTGGTTATTAGTAACAGAAGTGCCAGAGGCCAAATCAGGAACGCAACAGGACAACTTGTGCTCCAGCATACAGCGCACAGCCGTACGAGCGGACAACACTTGCCATCTTGATGGTACTGTTTTACTTCACTCCTGGAAGCGCGGGTTTCGCGGACCCCATTCGGAATAAAGCATTTGCGTTACAGCTGCTGTGACCTCGCAGGCCAGCGCTCACAGTGAGGCTGATCACTTACACCGAGACCTCGAGCATTTTCATTTCCACATATCGAGCGCGGAGCATACAACAATTTCGGTGAGGCTAACGTAGTTGTGAACTCAGTGTAACATAAACGCGTTGCCATGCGCGTGTTATTACATTTATATCTGGGAATCCTTCAAAACAATTGCACGCCAGCTAGTGAATTAAGGGTGCTTGATGCATGGTATTGCGGCCATGATAGTGAACATTTGTGTACATATTTATTTTTGTCGCTTTTCTGTTTTTAACAAATCAGTAGAAAATACTTTACGTTGCCGAAGCACGGTTAGCAGGTTGTAAACAAATACATACGATGTGCATGTTAACATTTTTGAGCGATGTCTGCATGCATGTGCGCAATACAACGGCCTGTGCAGCTGCAGGAGCTTTAAACCTCGCTGTTTTAGACAATAGACGTTTTTAGCATACCGGAGACGTACACCGGTTTACCGGACGCCGGCTGCGCACGCGCAGTGGCTCCCCTTCAACCCAACAATGCCACTGCGCATGCGCAGGCGGGGTCCGGTGAACCGGTATACGTCTCGGATAGTACGTCTCCGGCATGCTAAAAACGTCCAATAACAATGAAAACATTCAGCAAAGCCTTCGGCGAAGCAAGGACAAGCATTGAGGCGATCGATTCGATGCTTCGAAGAGGCGGAGTGCTGAGCGGCTCTCCGCGACATGAAGCCCGATTACGTTTTAACGCCTCAAGCGATCAAATTAGCTATTAGGGGACAAACCCTAGTGTCGTTTTCTTAGTCATTTACAACGATATCAACCGAAACACTGGCTCTTAATTGGGACCGAACCATCATACGCAGCGGCCGTCGTGACGACGCAGGCGCCGGGCAGTCGAGAGGCGTGTAATGGCGGCGTGATCACGTGACCAAAGGTGGCAGCCTCCATTATACGTCGCTGTAAACCATAAAAGCGTCGTCAATAACAAATGATAGCAAGGCTCGGCTTAAAAGCACGAAAATGACAAACGGCATGTGCGGATCAATTGCACGATTCTGTCAGTGATTATGCGATGTTCTTCGAGCTACAAGCCGTCAGGCGCACCTGGCCACCTGGCTACGACGCAACAAAACTCGCCGCACTACGCACGAGAAATGAATTCCAGGCTCCGAAGCGGCTCAACGCTGTATTTTCGTTCCCAACACCGGTCAAAAATCTCTCGTCTAAATTGAGCTACGTAATGAAGCGCCGGGGTAAACAAGCCTGGACATCGGCCCCGCTCTGGGACTTAACGGGACTTGTGTCACGTTTCAGCAGGACGCGACATGCTTTCCGAATGCGCCGTCGCCGTGATACTGGTTAAAATTGATTATCTGCACTCACCTGTGAGTTTAAAAGGCTTTGGGAGTGACGCTGGTGGATTCCGGAAACTTCGCCCTGGCCTTTCCCTATCGACCGAATCTGATTCACGTCGCTCGGAAAAGGGCCACTACACCAAAAGCCGAGGAAAACCAGAACAATAACAAAACCATAGGCAAGCGATGTGCGCAAGTAAATGCGCCTAACTTCTTGCTCGGTAAGTAAATAAAATAATAACTGCAAGTTTTAATTAAGTAATTTTTTGACAAAAATAAGTTTATTTAAACAGAGCAGTGCGTAATTTTGTTTGTGAAGCTAGTTTGTAAGAGGTGCTTCAATCCAACCCAATCCTTCGAGCCAGACATGTCAGATCATGATGGCCGATCCATAGGCAGCCATAGGCGCCAAATTCGTTTGTAACTTCTTCGCTTGCAATAATGGCAGAACGCGCTGTGTGCAACCGCATTCAATCGCGCCAAGTCGACGAAAGCGGCGAAGACCTCGGACACTGCTTCAGATAAAGATGACGTCACGCGAGTGGTCAAGAAAAGAGCAAGCGCCGTGAAAGCGGTAAACAAATTCAACTTCGAAAACCTTTCCCTGTACCGGCCCGTGCACAAGTCCTCGAAGGGTACGAAACTTGACAAAGGTCTGCGGCTTACCTACCTCGACGAACGCGCTCCCCGGCGTGTGCAAGCATCGAGGTTGACTCGTGAAGAGCCAGATACTGCTAGGATTGTCAGGGCTGGAGAACGCGTTTACCGATCGCAGTTGGAAGCCGACCTACTCGACGCGCTGACCACAGTGTCAGAAGAAGAGGCAGTGCGGTTGGCCGCGTCGAGCGAAGACAGTGAACACAAGGTCGACATCCGCATTCCGACGAAAAGCTTCGACCTCGAGACGACCCTCAACTTTCCCCTGCTCAACTTCCTCCGAGACGGCGTGCCGGACGACGATCTCGATGTGTTCGGCGAAGAGGCGGGAACTACGCCTCAGGACGCGGCCAAGAACCCCCGGCAGGCTGTGCGGTATCCCAGCGTGACAAACATACTTAAGAATACGGTGGACGAACAATCTAAGCTCCGGCTTGAGAAATGGAAAGAGAGGATGGTCGCCGAAATGGGCGAGGAAGCTTTCAAGAACTATCAAGAGTGTGAGAGCACGCAATAAATATCGTCCCTCTTTCCTATTATCCTACTTTTCCGTTTAGCTACAGGCGTAGCACATTAATTGTAGCGCGCGACGTCGTAGAGCTGCGCTGCAAGTTCCTCACATAGAGTGCTGCAGTTTGCGCGCATTTTGACGCATGATATGAGCCGTGAAAGCTGCCAGATCCAATGGGGCCCTGGAATAGGGGCTCCACCCGCTGAAGAGGGCGAAGACATCGCAAGATGAAGACGAACTGTGAAGTGTATAGAAACTAGAGCAATAAAGTTTATCCTATCCTATGATATAAGCCACTTTATATTCGTTGAAAAACAGCCATTATCCGGGAAAAAAAACTATCTGATGCTCTCTGTTAAGAATATATATATATATATATATATATATATATATATATATATATATATATATATTACGTGGCGGCCAGCCGAAGAAAGGCGCGATGATCGATGGCAATGAGGTGATTTAATGGCCGCTGGCCTAGCGCGAGCGCTCCTGCACAATATATATATATATATATATATATATATATATATATATATATATATATATATATATATATATATATATATATATATATATATATATATAGAGAGAGAGAGAGAGAGAGAGAGAGAGAGAGAACATATATATATATACATATATATATAGAGAGAGAGAACAAGGGAAGGGAAATTTGGGGCTCGTTTGATAAACACATGCAGGAACCCAGCAGTCCCCGAAACCAAGGTGCATAAGGGAACTTTTCTATAATTTTTTATTTGTAGGGCTGAAATGGGAAAAAATACTTCGATTCATCTGTCGCTTAAAGGAAATTCTAAAGCAGCAGAAAAAAATCAATGTGGATAAGCTCCGCTAATCCAGGATATACAAAGCGAAAGATGTCGGCGTTCACTGTGTTCATTGGCGTTGGCGTTGACAATGTTCTAGACGGCGATGGCTTTGAGGAAAGGAAGGGAGCATATCTGGCTCCCTGGATATGCGGACGCCTCATTCGTGCTTTGATACTTGTGGCGGTGGTGAGCGAGAGATGTGGCCTGAAAGCATTAGCACTGACAGCGTTGTGGCTGACATGCGGCACTGGAGTAGTAGCTAGGCCGCAGCGTTCATTTGGTGATCAATCTCTCGCGATCAACCATTAACTGCATGCCACCGCCCAGGGTGGCAGGGAGGGCGCGCTGCCTATCCAGTGTGCGGAACGCAATCAAAGCAGGCTTTTGCAGTTGGACACCAACGCTACGCAACGTACATGAAAGCGAGATTGAGGTCTCCACTTACCCATGGAGCCGGTTGTGCGCCTTTCCTTTCGTGAAAATGAATGGCCTTCGCAAAGTTGTCAGCGCCAATGAACTCTACGAACGCCGTCGGCTCACTTGTTTTGTTTGGTTTTTGAGGAAAGGAAATGGCACAGTAACCGTCTCACATGTCTGGGTGGACACCCAAACCGCGCCGTAAAGGAAGGGATAAATGAGGGAGGGAAAGAAGAAATAATAATAATTGGTTTTGGGGGAAAGGAAATGGCGCAGTATCAGTCTCATTTATCGTTGGACACCTGAACCGCGCCGTAAGGGAAGGGATAAAGGAGGGAGAGAAAGAAGAAAGGAGATAGGTGCCGTAGTGTAGGGCTCCGGAATAATTTCGACCACCTGGGGATCTTTAACGTGCACTGGCATCGCACAGCACACGGGCGCCTTAGCGTTTTGCCTCCATAAAGAGAAAACTGAAATTTGAAAGTTGAATTTTGAGGAAAGGCCCGGCGGCTGAACACCTGTGGCTCGATGGTACTAGTGGCGCATGCGCACTAGTGACTAGGGAGCGAGAGAGAAATCCGCGGCGAGGCGCGCGTTGTGACGTCATGTGCCTCCTCGGAGCCCACCGGCGGCACGTTTGTTTTTAAAGCGAAAGTTTTACTACGCCAGCCAGCGAGCCATTTCGGCTCGTCGCGCACTTGAGCCGTATGTCGTGGCCGACGAACGACCTTGAGCCGTCGTTGCATAGCAATGCCGCAGCCGCGCTCTAACAGATGGCCCCGCCGTCGTCGCCGCTAGCTCCACCAGATATGCTCCGCTGGGGTAGAGGGAGAGGAGGCGTCGCCTCGCGGGGGGTCGTTATGGAGAGCGCGAAAGAGACGCAACAACGACAGAATGAAGCAAGGAAGAGACAACGTGCTCAAGAGACGCCAGAAGAACGCGCCGCACGGCTCGAGAAGCGTCGTAACGAAGATGCGGCTAGAAGTCGTACCACGCCCCGGAGTGACTCAAACTTCGGAAGAGACCGGTTTGAGTTCTTGAGAGCGTCGGAATGAGACGCTGCGTAGGCGACGTGCCGAGGAGACGAAGCCTTCGCAGTTCAACTAGGATTAAACGGTGTGCTGAGGAGACGAAGCTTTCGCAATTAAGCTAATTTTAACCACAGCTAAACCACAGCCAATTTTTTTCTGCTGCTTCATAATTAATTTTCTTTAAGCGACAGATCAATGGAAGTATTATTCTCCCATTTTCACCACTACATATTAAAAAAAAGTTCCCTTATGCATTTTGGTATCGGTGACTGTTGGCTTCCTGCGCACACGCACACATCAACATAATGTGTCACCTTTTCCGTGCAGGGAGTCAACAAGTCGCGCATTGACTGCACACGCTTATACCTATCCCTGTCTGTCTAAAGCCTCAGTCTCCAGGTGGCAGAGAGGAAAATCTGGGGGCAGGGAAGAGGAAAGACCAAGAGAGGGTGTGAAGCAAAGTGGAGAAAAAAAAATCAGTTTTGAGGGAATAAATTAGGTGCAGTAACTGTCACAATTTTCGGTGGACACCTCAACTGCACAGTGACAGAAAGGAAAAGGTGGCAGTGGAAGAATAGAGGTGCAGTAGTGTAGGGCTTGGGATTAATTTTGACCAGCTGGGGATCTTTAATGTGCATTGAGGTGTGGTATCGCTGTTGCCCTGCACTGGGTCACCTTTTGCATTTAGCCTTGAAGGAAAAACGCTAAGGCGCCCGTGTGCTGTGCGATGTCAGTGCAGGTTAAGGATCCCCAGGTGGTCGAAATTTTTCCAGAGCCCTCCACTACGGCACCTCTCCCTTTCTTCTTTCACTCCCTCCTTTACCCTTCCCTTACGGCAGGGTTCAGGTGTCCAACGATATATGAGACAGATACTGCGCCATTTCCTTTCCCCCAAAAAACCAATTATTATTATTATTATTAGCCTTGATAGAAACAAGGGGCTAAGTTAGAGGGAAACACCCTTTCCACTTTGAGGGAGAGGGAAGTTGAGAGTGTGGGAGAGTGGATTGCTGGGTGTCACACAGTTATAGCTGAATTGGATCATGAGAGCAGTAGGGGCACAGTGTGTCACGCAGTGTTTGACAGTCTGGATCACACCACCCGCTGCTCCCGTCAGGGGCTGCTTGGTGGTAAGGAGTCGCCACAGTTAGCGAAGTAGACGTGGCCCGGCGAGACGAGGGCGCACACGGCCATCAAGCCGCTCTTGTCCTCACCTAAGGCCACCTCAGGCAGTGCCCGCATCTGGTTATCGAGGCAGAGGAAGCCGCGGCGGATGCCCGTTGCCACCCGTTCCTCCCTACCCTTGGGGCAGAACACAAACAAGTGACAGAAGACCACAGGGTAAGTTAAGCTACCAACCCAAAATACCGGTGCAGCTTAGTGGTGGTGGTTCAGGTAGGATTAGCCTTACATTCACTGCATCAGTGATTGCTCTGCATTAATCTCAATAACAGGGGATCTACTCCCAGTTGAAAGTGATGACAAAGCAAGTTACTGTGGAGGCGTTTGTAGTTGTTACGTCCCAGGCAAAGTGGCATTTGCTGCTGATCAATTACTGGCCATAACTTAAATGTAGTTTCATTTTTGAAGTTACAGGTGTACTTTTCTGCAAGTACACTATCAGTCTAAGTCGGGGTGTTCCAGCAAGATTTGTTACAAGTTCAAAAAAAGTTTCGCAGCTTTAGCACAGCCGAATACTCCATGTAGGAAACGCACAGATGTGGTTGAGCTTCAAATAACGCATCAACTAGTCAGTCAATCAAGTAGTTTTTTGAAAGCACTGGGCATTACATTCAGTTGGAACAGCGCTGCAGATACGTTTGTCAAGAGTGTCGCCTTCGTGCTTCAAAAGCAACATGAGCTGGCATTTAAAGCCCTAAGACAAGAATTCGTAGCTATACTTAACTTTTTGAACCACTATATGAGGAACCGGTGGGCATGGTGAATAGTAGTGTCATGCCAGTTATCAAAAAAACTAGCTGGTTTTTATTTGATTTAGTAATTTTTGTATTTCTGGAAAGGGTGGAAGGCAGCAATGTTCTTTGACTCTGCAGCCATTACAATAAAGGCAAAAGCACCCAAGACCGTCACTGTGTTCCTTAGCAAATTTTTATTCACTTTTTTCTCCTTCAATGCTCGCCCGAAGGTACAGTGGACTCCGGACGGTACGGTCAACCTTGCACTCTCCAGCCAAACTATTTTTGTCCAACTGGCTGAAAAACACACTTGTCGAGGGAATGTTGAAATAACTTAGAAACAATGACTCAGGAAAAAAAAGAAAATCCAATGCAAGCAACTGTATATTACTTATCCTTCCAACCCTAAACCCCGCCAGCAGAGTTATTTTCAGTGTAGGACGCTGATCCGTAACCACATCTTCAGGCTACATTTTTTTTTCCTGCCCGCAACTAATAAAGCAGCTCTCTTGCAAACCATCAATATAGTACTGGTAAACTGACTCACTATCCAACCATGAGTTTCTAGATCCAAATGCTTTTTACCTAAATCCATGAATCCTAAATCCATGAATTGCGAAATCAGATCCTCGCAAGCCTGCCTTGCAGTGTAGAAGCCACCTCTTTAGAGGTGCAGGCAACATGAAGTGCAGAGAAATTTCCACACTGAAAACCATGCCCTAAATTTGACAAAAAAAAAAAAAAACAGCTCGGTAATAAAAATTCGCATGTGCTAAAAAAAAAAGGCAACTTAACAAGTGCAGGTGCAATGGTAATCACAGCTGTTGATGATCTCTTGTTTCTGCCTTTGCAAACCACACCAGGCCATACAAAGTCTGTGCCAGCAGGTGTTTGGAATACTGTGTCAAAAGGCTTTGGCTTTGTACATACAATTCCACATGCACATTTCACAACACCAGCACTAACTAGGAATTGATCACGTTGATAGTGGGTAGAGTCCGTCAACAATCTCTTAGACATAGACTGATCATTTAAGAAATAGAAAAGAAAAATGGCTCTGCCATGAGATATGCAGAAATTGTGAATTTTAACACTTGTCTGTGTATCTAGCTACAGCCGGTACCTGCGAGGCAAAATTGTATGAAAATGACGATGTTCTCGCTAACGACAAGGCAACCCACCTTGCCCAATGCCGCTACACTATAATTGTCACCAACAATTGAGACGTGCGGCACAGCGAACCCTTCAAATCTTTTTTTTTGTACACGTACAAATCCATTAAGCACTTCTTGTGCAGCAAAAAAAAAAAAAAAGACAATGCAGTTTCTTTGAAAAAAAAATAATCTGCAGAGCTTTGAAGCTATTCAACAACTTGTTAGGAAGTTTGTCCCATAAAAAAGCTAGAAACCCTTGTGAGACGAGAAACTGTTCCATTCCAAGCAGCATTTGTGCCTCACTTCATGAAGCTGTTCCTTTCTTTGTTCCTCAATCCAGTAGCCAGAAAGTAAACAATATCGCAAACAAAACAGCTTCATAATCGATACCTAAACTAGAGGATGATTGAAATTTAAAAAGTGTGTGGGTCAGACATGCTTTAAAAAAGATTAAGAAAAAAAGCCAATCTATAAAAGCCAGCCCCAACAGCAATGATATTGTGTCCACTGGCCAAGCCTCTACTTTCTTTCGGCACAGACCTTTATGCAACCCAGTGTGTTTTTGCTCACTGCAGCAAGTTCCTCTAACTTCTCCGCAATCCTGACAAAGCACGTGCTTGTGAGCAAAATGGAAACCTCATCGAGAAGAAACTGAAAAAAAAAGTAACAAAACAACTGTGTAAACCAACTACAACGAGTGAAGCGTCATCGTGCATGGCTACAGCAGGCACCGCCACTACAGTTCTTCATCAGGATCTACATCGTCGCCACCGTCCGTGCAGTCGCCCTCTGGTGGGAAGTTCCCTATGGTGAGGTCAATGGGGCGCACGAAGCCGCCGTACTTGGGAAGGCACTCAAAGTACCGCTTGCCAGCGACACTGCCGTCGTTCTTGCCCAGCGGGAGGTCGTATTTGACGCCCACCCAGACACCCGGCTTGAAGTCAACCTCGCCGATGTAGGCGACGGTGCCGCGCCGCCTCGGCTGACCGGGGATGCCCACCACTTCGCAGCGGTTCCCCACATGGATGACCTGAGAAAATTGTTTTGAGGAGAACCATCAGTGGTATGGCCAAGCGCAGTCAGCTCAAAATGGTTCGATCTTTTGATGAATTCCTGCTCCACCTTCAGTGGTAACATAGCGTTTAGGACCAAGCTATAAGTTTCTACCATAAGCTCCTATCAGACCTCCTATCAGAGATGTATTTCTGCGGTAAGTGAATGGTTCAACACACTGAGGTTCTAATCCATGTGCCTATTAACCAGTTCAATGTGGCTATTCAAAGCCTTTAACGTAACTCGGGAAGTCCTGAAGTGGACAAATTCAGAACACAGTTCACAGTGTTAAATTTGCAGCACAAAGCAACTGAGCACCACCTCTAGGCATTTAACGCTTAAAATGTTCATATTCTGTGTTTTTACGAGCAAGCCTTCATCTAACTGTGAGCAAAACCGTTTAAACTGAACATAGTGGGGACTCTCAAAAACGTAGAATAAACTCAAATTTGAACTAATAAAAATAATCGAAACTGATCATAGTGGATGGCATACTTGGATATGAATGAGGGAAAAAAAAAAAGGATAACGGATACGAAAGATAGATGGTGTGATACATTCTCATAGCGTCACCTTTGTATCCACTGTCTTTTCTGCTCCTCATTCACACCTATTATACTGGCATACAGTTTGATTTACCAGCACCAATACTAATGTGTGCACAAATGAGAAAGTTATTTTACAAAGGCCGCTTGACACCTTCAGGCAGGTCCATGGCAGTTCGATTTGTCCGAAAATTCAAATAGATGAGGCAGCGACTAACAAGCATTCACTACATTTTTTTCACTAATACACACATTTTCAGATTTTCGGCACATGTACATACGCACACCTGGGTGGAGGCCTTCAAGGTAAATGCCTTCAGAATAAAGACCTTCAGGGTGAAGGCCTTTAAGGCAAAGGCCTTTATGTCAAATGCGTTTACACCTGGGTGGAGGTCTTCATGGTAAATGCCTTGGAGGCTTTTAGGTAGAAATCTGTTAACTAGTGCTACTGCACGATAATCTGCCTTAGCCATGCTGAACAGTCTTTCTTTTTTTGTCTTGCAGAGAAAGCATCAGCGAGTAATCATCACCTTGAGAATTTCCTTTTGTTTGCGTGCTTTCTCTTCTTCCAACTTGCGTGCCCTCTCCTGCGCGTCTTCGTTGAAGCGGCCCAACCCATGCTTCTGCAGGAATGCCCGCGCCGTGTCATTGCGCCGGTTGTATGCCTCTTCAGACAGCTCCACCTGGTGGAAAAAAAGTGCAAAAGAAACAGGAAAAACAAAAATAAGGAAAACCAGGCAACACCACTCAACTCATAGATGGCTACAAAGCAGTCGAATTTTACTGCAATCAACACTGACACAGCATCTAACTAGATGAAGCAAAGTAACACACACATTCATCTGGCTAAATGGCTACACTGATTTTAACTGCCCTAACTCCGCATCAGATCACGATCTAAACTAGAGGAGTAAAGAAAGTCCCACAGGAACGAGCATCGTTTTTGGTGTTGTGACAGTAAGTTAATCTCCAGTAGAATATACAGTTACCTTACCCATACCAACTCTCTATAGTCTGATAAAACTCGAGAACAAAGCGGCTCTTCCCTGTCAAAAGGACTCCCTTCCAGCCAATGGCGTCGGCAGATTCTCATGACCATGCTAGCGTGACAATGCTGCAATGGCATATGAAGGAGGCTGGCCTCCCTCTCTGCTCTGCATAGTTGGGCCACTCCCTGCACCCTTCATAAATTTCTTTAGTGTTCACACCACATAATTCAGAATGGGATAGGCCATTCTGACTGCCCGACGGACTCTTTAGCGTGACTGAGCCCTGGGATATTACAGCACTAGGCAAAGCGGAACACGACAGGATGTTCTACTTGAAATATCCAGGTGCAAGGCTTTAAATCTTTTCAATCTTGCAACACCAGAAATAACTCCTGGTGCTGCCTAGGAGTGAAAGACACCATTGAAAACCGAACACTAATGATTGCCTACAACTTCCCGCTCGGTGCAGCCTACAACAACAATTATAGAAGCCACAATGTCAGCACTGGGTGTTATTATCACAAAAGAGTCTTAATGAGTCTGGCCGTAGATCTTTGTGCACAGAACAATGACATGAATGATTCAAAACATTTCCAAGCTAAGTATGATACCTACAACATGCATGGCACGCACCTTTTGCACTCTTGAGAGGTCTTTAAATTCGTCGGTGTTGAGTTGCGGGTCGGAAACATGCAGCACTAGACCATCACAGATGGGGTAAGCGTCAATGCGAGCGTCATCATTGTCGGTCAGAGGCTTGATAACAGATGCCCCTTCTGAGTCGCGCAATTCCAGCTGCATCGAGTTGGCAGAGGCACCTGGCAAAAAGCAAAGACAGTGGATGAGTCGCACAACTCCAGCCGCATCGAGTTGGCAGAGGCACCTGGCAAAAAGCAAAGACAGTGGCTGAGTCGCGCAACTCCAGCCGCATTGAGTTGGCAGAGGCACCTGGCAAAGAGCAAAGACAGTGGCTGAGTCGCACAACTCCAGCCGCACCAAGTTGGCAGAGGCACCTGGCAAAAAGCAGACAGTGGCTGAGTCGCGCAACCGCAGCCGCATTGAGTTGGCAGAGGCACCTGTCAAAAATTAAAGACACTGGCCGAGTCATGCAACTCCAGCCGCATCGAGCTGGCAGAGGCACCTGTCAAAAAGCAAAGACACTGGCTGCATTGAGTAGTGAAGATGCGACCAACTATTCGATAGGCCACTGAATGTAGGTGTGTACAAATATTCGTAACATTCGAACAGCAAATCAAATAGAAGGTTATCCGAATCACCGGATGAAACAAATAGTCGCATCCAAACTCCTGTTAATAGCTGCAGCAGTTTCAAGCAAAAGTGCCTATGAAACACTGCCATACACAAATCCAGTACAATATGCAACATGTGTATAAATTTATTTATTTAATCATACGGGTAATCCACATTTGACGGTCGTGACAGGGAGAGAATAGAAACAATTCGATCAAAACACTAATACATCTACAAACTTCAAACATTAACCGATATAGCGATGAACATTTCGTGTTGGATTATTGCAAACACAACATTCAAGTAAAGTTACACTGGAGCTAATGACACATAGAGAGGAAAAAATAAACACAAATACTACAATACAAAAACTACAATATGGCACATAATTAACAACAGGTTAGCTCTGATCAAAAAACTTTGGTCAAGACTTGCTTGAAAGGCGGTCATACCAGAACTATGCACAACATTTATTTAATCTGTGCATTTATTACCTGTGCAAGCAAGGTGAGTAAACGCCTTTTTCTATAACACGGTGAAATTTCATAGTAAAAAACTTTCTACAAAATTCTGTCTGCAGTCTGTCTAGATAATGGCCACCATGAAATTACCAAAACTGAGGCATGAAGGCAGATTAGTTATAACAACCCAATCATCTTTACCATATGGTATGTACAGAGAGGTGACCACCACTGCAACCAGACTCACCAGTGATAAGTTCTAATTTCTGTTTGATCTCTCGGATTGTGTTGGCGACGGGAAACTTGCGTTCCGAGAAGAGCGGGCTCCCTTCGGTCATGATGACCAGCCTGACAAAGGCTGGAGGCGCGTCGCCCCGCTCGCACATTGTGGACAGTTTGTGTATCTGCACTGCCTGAGGAGAAAAGAAAAAAAAAATGCCTGTTTCGATCACGGTGCACAAAACGCACAGGCATAGAGAGGAGATGACACACTAAACAACACATCATTTCGCGTGATATTTCTACACTGTGCTCCCACGTGCAGTATGAGCTATCAACTGGACCATCAAGCTGTCCTCCAAGACATTCTTCTGCGAGCCATGTGACCAGCAAAATATCGACCAAACCACAGCGTGGTTCCGTACACATCAGTCTTAAATCAACTGCGGCCGGCTCTATATGACAAATTAAATACACCACGATTCAACGTGCAACGAAGTGGAAGCACCACAGAGGACCCCATTTTATTTTAACTAGATGCCTAACTTTTCACCACTGCTTGGCTCATACAGCTCCATGAAGAGCTCCAGCCACACAATGGGCGCTGAATTTCGCACCAAGTGAAACAGGGTGTGCATATGATGCTTCAAGCACAAAAGTAAACAAGAGTGAAGAATAGAAACCAGGAATGAATGGACTGCTGAACAATACATGAATGTCAATCCCTACTTGCATTGCCTTCAGGTGCAATGCTAACCCATGCCAGCATCTATCATGAGACTGCTTTTAAGAACATCGAAGTGCCGTGAATAAATCTGAACATTAAATTTATTAGACATTCACTTCTGGGGCAGATTTATGCAACTGCAAATTGTGGGGTCTGACATCCCGAAGCAGCACATGGGCTACGAGAGACACTGTAATACAGGGTTTCGAATTAATACATGTGACCTGGGGTTCTTAAATGTACACTGACATCACACACCACACAGGTGCTTGTGCATTTCACCTTCATCGAAATATGGCCATTGTGGCCGGGATTGAAAATGCAAGGGGGGGGAGCATGGGCAGTTTCGTTTCTACAGAGGTAGTCTCTACAGAGGCAGCTTCTACAGGGGCAGCTCCTGCAGGTTCTAACTGCATAACCTGCCATTCTGTCCCTTAAAAACACCTAGTACAAACCCAGCACACAGCTGTGACAACAGCAGCAGGTAGCAGGAAATCACAGCCACAAAAGCTTCCGCGAAGGTGAAAGAGGGGCCCAACTTTGCACCTCAATGACTATGGATGTGGCTCTTTGCTCCTCCATAGGATGCATTTTCTGTTCTCATTGCGGATTTTCCACAGTTTACTTTATAGCTTACCAGAAATCCATGAAAACAAACAAGCAGAACAATTTAAAACCTCTGCAAAAAGGTCAACAGAGAATGGCAAGATAGACAAGCACTAATTATGTCAACACTGCAGCGGTGGCCTAACTTGTTTGAGCAGCCACCTTGCATGTGAGAGGTGTGAGGGTCGATTCCCAGAGCCGCCAGGTACCCACCATTGATGCAATGGGTACAAGCTTTTCCCTAGCATGGTGCTTGGCTTAACAGAGGAGAAATGCTTCGAGTAGACGAAAATTCCTTGTGCTATGGAGCTCATTTGCCACAGCTGCCCTTGTGCTATAAAATTCATCATCATCATCATCCCTAATGATCGCATTCAAAGCTAATAAGTTGGATGCACGCTTCCTTGTACAAGGTACATATTTTAAGGTGATAGTGTCCCGTTCAGTGCAAAGCCTAGAATCAACAGCGTGATCAAAAAATCTCCAGAGAAGCAGGTCGCCCGCCGGCCACCTAGGTCACGTGACATTGTGATGCCATCACAACCTGCGCACTGCGACAAGTCGCATTTAAATTAATGACTGGTCACGAGAGATTGCTCGGGAAGAGCAACCCAGGTCCCATACGCCCCATTGGTGGCTGTGTTCGAAACAACCACTTGCCGAGGCAGTGGCGCATCGCTTAACCGCTGCACCACTGCAACAGGAGTAGTATAAGGACTACCAGCTATCTATGAATGTAAATTACCGAATGACTAATACCGCATATATGGGCATTTACCCATTAGCACTATGGCATCATACTCTTAAGACGAAGCTTAAGTGTCCCAACCAGTTTTATTACACTGTTTTGCAAGAAGCAAGTTAAAGGTAGCCTACATTGACAGTAGTACTTAACCGATATATTGAACTGATGCATTTCAAGGTACCATCTGGTACCACCACATATCTGATTGCACTGCCACAACAAACTGCCACACACAAGTGACAATAGCTGTACTTATGTCTGTATTATTTGGTTTATCAGTGACCTGAGGATTTTGTACCACCTGGCCAAAGCAACTACTATTACAGTTTTCAGGAAATTATCGCTCATAAAAACAAGCATCGTACAGTCAAGCACAAAGTAAGCCAACTGCACTTTACGGCTGGGCAAGTTACTTACACTCAACTAGGCCAATAAGTGACGTTATTGGCACAAACCAAAGATATCACTAGATCAGGCAAAAATGCTCTACTGGTGAACACTATGGAAACCGGACGATTAGACCACTCTCACTGGAGACAAGGTAGAACTTGGAACCAACAGAATCCAAATGGGAGTGGGCCAGTTTAGTCATTCAGTCATAACAGAGCGAACTACGATGCCATTAACCTCGGCTTACAAACATTCTGTGATTCCTTTCTGCAATCCTTTCCTAATCAATCTGTTAACGAAAACTGGCGTCACTTTAAAGATAAGCTCACGCAGTTAATGAACACCTATATACCCCGCATATCTTTCCGTGCTAACTCATATAAGCCGTGGTACCACAGGAACCTGCGTACGTTGATGAACAAAAAAAAACGACTTTTTAAAACAGCTAAACAGCTCAAAACACCCGCATCATGGGAAAAACATAAAAACGCTAATAAAGAATACTGCGCGGCCATACGGAAAGCTAGGCATAAGTTCATGGCTCACGATCTGCAATCCCTCCTTAAGCACAATCCAAAAAAATTTTGGAAAACATTATCACCTTCCGAAACTTCTTCAGATTTTACGTTGATTGATGAGGCTGGAGACCCCATTGCTCAAGACGAATGCCCTCAGACTTTCAATAACTTTTTTGCCAATATGTTCACGAAGGAAGACTATTCCAATATTCCATCGCCATCAGAATATGACTATGACTACATGAGCCCAATAGACGTTACTGTTGATGGCATTGCAACATTGATTAACAATCTGAAATTAAGTACTTCATGTGGTATTGACGGGATTAATTCGAAAATTTTGAAACATACCGTGGCTCATTCCAGCGTCATACTCACTCATATATTTCGGCAATCACTTTCAACAGGCGAGATACCATACGAGTGGAAAATTGGAAAAGTTATTCCAATTTTCAAATCCGGTGACCGAACTGACGTTGCTAACTATCGCCCAATATCTCTGACATGTATATCTTGCAAACTTCTCGAACACATCATTGCATCTAACACGGCATTACATTTAGAAGGCAACGGTTTCTTCTTTTCAAAACAACATGGGTTCAGAAAAGGGTTATCATGTGAAACACAACTACTCGAATTTACTAATGAGCTTTTTCACGGTATGGACGAAAATCTTCAAATCGACTGTATATTCCTAGACTATGCTAAAGCCTTTGACCGCGTTCCTCACTGTCGTTTAATAGCGAAACTCTCATCATTGCGCCTCGATTCATTAACAATTTCTTGGATAAGAAACTTTTTATCATTTCGAAAACAATTCACTTCTATTGATAACCATTCATCCCATTTAATTGATGTAACATCAGGTGTACCGCAAGGTAGTGTAATAGGCCCGTTACTTTTTCTGATTTACATCAATGACCTCCCATTAGGCATTACCTCAACACTCAGAATGTTTGCAGACGATTGCGTTATTTATCGCAAAATCCGCTCCTTTAATGACCACATCGCCCTTCAAGAAGATCTACATCGCATTAATAACTGGTGCTAATCATGGCTGATGTCCCTTAACACTGATAAATGCCAGTTAATGACATTTAGCCGTAAACGGTCTAATTACCTTTTCACTTACTCGCTTAACAACAGTCCAGTCACTCTTGCGTCATCGTACAAGTACCTTGGCGTTCACTTTTTATCTAATCTCTCATGGAAAACCCACATAGAAAAAATTGCTGCCAAAGCTAGCCGTACATTAGGTTATTTAAAGCGTAACCTCAGAGGTGCGCCTTCTTCCACACGCCAGCTCGCATATCAGACATTCGTCCGCCCTCAAATTGAATACGCATCTTCCATTTGGTCACCTCACCAACAGTACCTAATTAACTCCCTAGAGCGCGTACAAAATCGTGCCGCTCGCTTCATTTCTCGCAACTATTGCCGACATTCCAGTATAACTAACATTAAGGCTTCGTTATCCCTTCCATCCTTAGAATCTCGCAGAACAATAGCACTTATCTGCCTCTTCCATAAAATTGTTTACAGCCATCATTCCTTCACACTACCCCTTACAAAACCGGCCCGCACATCTCACCGATTGCATAATCACCTCAGTTTTAAGCGCCTTTCGGGAAGGACCACTGCATTCAACTCATCAGCCCTGCCCCGTGCAATCATTTATTGGAATAGTCTTCCTGATAACATTGTTCACATCTCAGATCATGTTATTTTCAAAGAAAAAATAAGTAGCATTTTCTTCTGAAGTGTGTTCTGTAGTGCGTTTTTCAATTTAGTTTTTCAATTTAGTTCTATTTTCTGGTTGGTTGCTTGTTCTTTGTATAACGATGTTAAAATAACCATGTTCTACTTGCTTCTTTTTCCCACCCCAGTTATGTAACCCCCCTCACATAATACTCCAGTCGGAGCCCGTGAGGTATTTGAATAAATAAATAAATAAATAAATAAATAAATAAATAAATAAATGTTCACTCAGCGGGTCGAGGGACTTTTTCTTAACTTAATTCTCACTCTTCACTGCCACTTTCTGTGCCATGTAGGCATGCCCGCTGACATTTAAGAACAACCGGTGCCTAACCTAATTGACCTTGCCAGCCAATGAGGCTGGCCGCAGTGGCATCGAACGTGATGTCAGACAAAACAGATAGTTAAAAACGCCGCCTTTAAGCAGAATGTCGCCGTCCTTCCAAGCAATGTCCACGCTCGCGCAATAATGTAAGCGCATACTTACAACGCTAGCTTTAGGCGCCGTGGTCTACTTGGAACTCCAAAATCTCGCGCAACGCAAAACGTGACGCGCCGCTCCGAGCCGCCGACCAATTACGTAGGTGTGGCCGCGTCGGCGGTGCCTTATATGGCAGTTTATTCAGACGACAAGAAGCGGCCCGTCAAAAGTCACGCTTCCAAGGCAGCTGCCGTTCGGAACAGGATCTTGCCGATCGTCCTGCCACAGAAATTTGGCAATCTTTCCGAAGGAATCGCCACTGCTCTAAACGGAAGACTTTCGAGAGGCTGCCAGACGCAACGACTCTAGCTACAATCACGCAATCAAGGAAGCCCTGGCAGCGGTACGACAAACCGGTAGTTCGGAAGGGGGCTTGGCTATAATTAGAAGCTATAAAAGCGTCGTCAATAACAAAAGATAGCAAGGCTCGGCTTAAAAGCACGAAAATGACAAACGGCATGTGCGGGCCAATTGCACGATTCTGTCAGTGATCATTCGATGTTCTTCGAGCTACAGGCCGTCAAGTGCACCTGGCTACGACGCGACAAAACTCGCAGCACTACGCACGAGAAATGAATTCCGGGCTCCGAAGCGGCTGAACGCTGTATTTTCGTTCCCAACACCGGTCAAAAACCTCTCGTCTAAATCGAGCTACGTAATGAAGCGCCGGGGTAAACAAGACTTGACATCGGCCCCGCTCTGGGACTTAACGGGACTTGTGTCGCGTTTCAGCAGGACGCGGCATGCTTTCCGAATGCGCCGTCGCCGTGATACTCGTTAAAATGGCTTATCTGCACTCACCTGTGAGTTTAAAAGGCTTTGGGAGTGACGCTGGTGGATTCCGGAAACTTCGCCCTGGCCTTTCCCTACCGACCGAATCTGATTCACGTCGCTCGGAAAAGGGCCACTACACCAAAAGCCGAGGAAAACCAGAACAAAACAAAACCACAGGCAAGCGATGGCGCAGGTAAATGCGCCTAAATCCTTGCTCAATAAGTAAATAAAAATAAAAACTGCAAGTTTTTAATGAGTAAATTTTAACTAAAACTAAATTTATTTAAACCGAGTAGTACGTATTTTATTTGTGAGGCTAGTTTGTAAGAGATGCTTCAATCCAATCCAATCCACCGAGCCAGACATGTCAGATCATGATGGCGGCTTCCATAGGCGCCAACTTCGTTGCTTGCAAAAATTTCGCGCGTCACAACGCGCTGTGTGTAACCGCATTCAATCGGGCCAAGTCGACGAAAGCGGCGAAGACCTCGGCCACTGCTTCAGATAACGATGACGTCTCGCGAGTGGTCAAGAAAGGAGCGAGCGCCGCGAAAGCGGTTAAGAAATTCAACTTCGAAAACCTTTCCCTGTACGGGCCCGTGCTAAAGTCCTCGAAGGGTACGAAACTCGACAAAGGTCTGCGGCTCAGCTACCTGGACGAACGCACTCCCCGGCGTGTGAAAGCATCGAGGTTGGCTTGTGAAGAGCCCGAGACTGCTAGGATTGTCAGGGCTGGAGAACGCGTTTACCGATCGCAGTTGGAAGCCGACCTACTCGACGCGCTGACCACAGTGTCAGAAGAAGAGGCAGTGCGGTTGGCCGCGTCGAGCGAAGACAGTGAACACAAGGTCGACATCCGCATTCCGACGAAAAGCTTCGACCTCGAGACGACCCTCAACTTTCCCCTGCTCAATTTCCTCCGAGACGGCGTGCCGGACGACGATTTCGATGTGTTCGGCGAAGAGGCGGGAACTACGCCTCGGGACGCGGCCGAGAACCCCCGACAGGCTGTGCGGTATCCCAGCGTGACAAACATACTTAAGAATACGGTGGACGAACAATCTAAGCTCCGGCTTGAGAAATGGAAAGAGAGGATGGTCGCCGAAATGGGCGAGGAAGGTTTCAAGAACTACCAAGAGTGTAAGAGCTCGCAACAAATATCGTCCCTCTTTCCTATTATCCTACTTTTCCTTAACTACAGGCGTAGCACATTAGTTGTAGCGCGCGACGTCGTAGAGCTACGCTGCCGGTTCCACACATCGAGTTCTGCAGTTTGCGCGCATTTTGACGCGTGATATAAGCCACTTTATGTTCGTTGAAAAAGAGCCGTCTTGCACACACACACAAAAAAGCTATCTGCTCTTCTCTGCTAAGAAGTGATCCGGGAGTCGTGCAGTGCAGTGATTGCACACGCCAGGTGGCAAAGTAGAGATGTGGAGAGGGAAGACGAACAGAATGGTAGGGCGGCGGACACCTGAACGGCGCCGTGAGAGAAGGGAAGGTGGCAGTGAAAGAATAAAGAGGTTCAGTAATGGGGTGCTCTGGAATAATTGACTGGCTGGGGATCTTTAAGGTGCATTGACATCCCTTTGCACTGGGTCTCCTTTCGCCTCCATAGAAACGCCGCCGCTAAGTTTAGAAAGGAAAACAGCCTCTCCACTTTCAGGAGGGAAAGGGAAGTTGAGAGTGTGAGAGGCAGTGGTTGGGGGAGAGTGGACTGCTGTGCGTCACACAGTTATGGCTGAATTGGATCATGAGAGTAGTAGGGGTACGGTATGTCATACAGTGTTTGGCAGACACACCACCCACTCACACGGTCAGAACCCGTCAGCGGCTGCTTCGTCCGAGGGAACATTAACGCTAACGCATACTATGCTGAATTAATTGCATTTATTGGCTATAATTTTTATTTACCATTTCTGGGATGTTTGTTCCAATTAAGACAAACAACCTGGGATCCCAGGACCCCGAACCGAGCAAGACCTCATGTCCATTGTCCTCATTAATGACATCATCACATATGAAGTTCTTATGGTCCATTGAATCTCTACACGTCACCATTGCTTTACAGATATGACCCTATCCACAGCTGATGCTAGGGGTTGTCGCGTTCCGTAAATCCCCTTTCAACATTTTTTTTTTCTCTCCCATTGCAGCAATCCTCCGCCAGGGCAAATCACTGCACTCTAACATCCACAATATGTTGAATGGCACGCCAAAGGACGAAATCATAGTGCAGCCTGAAAATGAGGGCCACTGGCGTAGCCTTGAGTTTTTCTGGCCCGATATCAGCAAGGTGGCTCACCTGGAAAGTGCGGTCTGCCATCCGCACTTGCAGTATAGAGGCATCGTTGACTGCATCGCAGTTTGCCGGTACGTCTTCCACCATCACCTCAAGTAGTACTGCTTGTGGGCCAAGTCGAGAGTGTCATACTTGTTGTGATTGCTGTGTACTTCCTTTAAGCCTTTCACAAACCGCTTTCCATTCCCTTTTAAAAAAGATTTCTTCTACCGTTACAGTTTATGGCCTTTTTCAGTTAGCCATTTTAATTAGTTGTGCAGCAGGAAACAGCAGGTGTTAATTTTCTACATCCCAGTTAAGGTAAGTTTCTATCATGGGATTTTCTAGGACCCTTGGGAATTCTCAGCTTTGGAGAAGTGAGGATGAGAGCTTTTCTCCCCTGCTAGATATCTGAAGTGATGATGGAAAAGGAGCCACAATGCATGTTATATAATTGGTTTTTGGGGGAAAGGAAATGCTGCCATAAGGGAAGGGATAAAGGAGGGAGTGAAAGAAGAAAGGAAGAAGAGGTGCCGTAGTGGAGGGCTCCTGGAGGGCTCCGGAATAATTTCGACCACCTGGGGATCTTTAACACTGACATCGCACAGCACATGGGCGCCTTAGGGTTTTTCCTCCATAAAAACGCAGCCGCCGCGGTCGGGTTCGAACCTGGGAACTCCGGACCAGTAGTCGAGCGCCCTAACCACTGAGCCACCGCGGCGGGGCACAATGCATGGCAACATTGAAATCAGTGATTTGTCAAATAAGTACTTTAGGGATCTCACTATCTCCTTTTTTTTTTTTTTTTCGCTCAAGAGGCCCATGATGCAAGAAAGATATAGTGACGTTATGTGATGTCAAAGGATACACTGCTAAGCTTACTGCCTTAAGGAATGTTATCTGCAGTATGAAAGAGTGACCTTATGGCTCATGGTTTTTTATCGCTTTTATATTTTATTGCAATGCCCCTCCTGCTTGGGCCAAGCTATGGGTCGCAGTATGTGTAAATAAATAAACCTAGTGGCAATATGAGAAGTGCCATATTCTTCGAAAACAAGGAAATCAGTGCTTGGAGAAAGCTGTAACTACGGTATATACACGTTTAGGTAGGTAATGTCTGATAGAGTTAAGAACATGACAGACCAGTGTAGGGGCTTGGGCAGGCTGGTCCATATTCTTCTGGCGTACTCTGTCAGCCTTATTCTCTCTGCTAGCGTGACAATGCAGGAAGAGGCACCACAATAGAGACAGGGGTCCATCCCCGACCATAGAGGGAAAGGATTATCCCCCTTTCATCTGCCACTCCCTGCTCTGTCTCACTTGGAGGGTCATGAGAATCGGCCGACGCCATTGGCCAAGTTTTATGTGACTATAGTGCTGTGCATAATTTTGGACAAAGTGGTTTTGCATAAACAGGCTTCATTAACATGCTGCCTGGCCATTGGCTTTGCAGAAATGAACTTGTGCTGATAGACTGGAAGACATCCAAAAAGCCAAAGCCACGGCTTTCAGACACCTACGACAGCCCATTGCAGGTGGCAGCCTACATGGGGGCACTCAACTATGATGAAAGCTACAAAATTCAGGTAATGAGGCTCGTTATTACTTTTAGATCTGACCATTCCTATGAATTTTTTGTAGCAACATGAATGTAAATGTTCATTACTTCGCTGACAGCCATTTGGCACAAAGAGTGAAGCGAAGTTTCTCTAACTACTG
Source organism: Amblyomma americanum (assembly GCA_030143305.2). Taxonomy (NCBI): domain Eukaryota; kingdom Metazoa; phylum Arthropoda; class Arachnida; order Ixodida; family Ixodidae; genus Amblyomma; species Amblyomma americanum. The sequence continues at coordinate 52,775 of JARKHS020006094.1, forward strand.
TGTTGCACGTAGTTGCAGCAGACCAGAAATGCCTGGTTTGTGCCTGGAAGAATTTTTTCACGCTGTAAACTGTGGAGATGTACTTGCCGTTATACGTGGGTGCTTGCCGTTGTCTTTTGGCTCACCTCGACTTTCACAGCGGTTTCTATGATGTTGACCAACTTTATTTGGGCTGTTTGTATATCTTCTATTCAGCCTTTATTAAACTGAACCGGGTATGCCAATACTGCATTTATATGTTACATGGAAAAATGTCAGCTACCTGCAATGTGCTTAACAGCTGTCTGTTGGCATAAATAGTTCAAATTTTTGTTTAAATTCTAGCAGACTTGCTGCATCACCTACAAGAACCCATATTTTGTCCTTTTCTAGCTCTCCAACTTTCTCTGCTCTTTATATATTGCCTGTGTAATTTCGTTTAGTTTGGATTAAATATGTCAATACTGGAGTTTTCTGCGGGAAAATTCCAGCAGACCTTAAGTGCTGGAGAGTGTCTTGTTGGTATGATTTAATAAAATTCTCATTTAAATTCTGGCTGCCTTAGCACATCAGTAACGGTTAACCCCGTTTGTCCTTTTCTTGCTCTCTACGAGTTCAGGTCCGAGAAGCCATGATTGTGATTGCTTACGAGGATGGCAGCCCGTGCCAAGTCCACCATCTGGGGCCCACAGTTTGCCAGGCACACTGGCAGAGGTGGCTGCAGAGGCTACGCACCTACTGGAACCTACTGCAGCAAAGCTCACCAATGCTGTAGTTTGCGAGCAGAGAGTGGCGTGCCTTCAAGCCATAAATCGAAGCAAAGCAAGACAGCTGAACGACCCTGCTACCCACTCCTTGCGAACTAGTGGATGGGAACAACCAAAGGAAGACAAGCTGAAGTGCCTTTATGAGCAAAACAAAATGTGCGCATGTGAGCATTCGCAAGCTATAAATGCACTTAGCAAATAAATGCACATAGCAAATGCCAATACTTAGCATGTTCAAATGCATCAGAGTAAAGATAGGAAACCATTAACTCCTGTATTGTCGGTCAACTCTGTGTTATAGGGCACAATGTGCCTCTCCGCAGTTAAAGGAATGTTCTCGATGCCAGTCCGAAAAGTACATCTTCCACCTTACTCTTCTAGTTAACGTGGAGCAGAATATGTCACACTGGCTAAACGTCAGTTTATCGTGCTGAACTAGTGTAAGGTTTCCAACTCTTCTGAAGCTTGTAGAGCAGTTTTAATTGTTCCGTGCCAAATTATTGCGCTTGTTCTCGAGCGACTGCAAAGTGGTGCCGCAGACTGTGAATGGTGCAATAACGGCTGTGCCATGACAATGGAAATGTACAATGTGAGCAACATTGTGTGAACACTTCATTGAAGAATGCGTGTGGTGGTGTCAAGCGTGCAGCTATGAGAAGGGACTCCGAGAATCTGCGAGCATCAACATTTATTATGGAACCAGTGCTTCTACCGCTAGAGGGCCTTGGCAGACTGGGAAAGTGGATTATGTGAAGCATTTTTGTTGGTATAAGTGCAAGATTAGTGACACACAAACTTTGCTACAAGATCTGCAATAAAGTGCATTTTTTTTTTAAATTATTCTTGACCATGCCACTTTTTCTTTAGGTGAGCAATTTTGTGCGACAGTAATTAATTTTTGAAAGCAACATATGCACATCAGACTTCATGAAGAAGAAAACATGAAGATGCTGCAAAGCTACCTTGCCTGCGGCAGAATAACTTTCGATGTAAAGGCATTTATGGCATCTCTATAAAGCTACTATTGTGTCAGGTTTTAATTACCTACCATTGTCTTTACGGTGCCTTTGGGGCTATTGTGTTGCACTACTCTTTTGGTTGCACCCGATACAGCTCAGCCCTTTAATGGCCAAATTGTAAAGGAATTGACTAAAATCATTACCTCTGCATCATGCTCACTTGCCCACATTCAAAAGCCAATATTAAAGCTTTGTTGGCACTGCTAAAATTTGAGAAACCGGTATATTGTCAATTAGTAACAGTTAGCATTTGGTTAATTTTTTGCAGCTAGTCACGCTGTGTGAAAGACCGAATCCAAGGCCTCAAACCAACTCGAAGGCCCATAACAGTTGTCAGAAAATGAGAGAAGGAATTGTTGAATGCCGGCTGGAAGTTGCACATTCAAGACTGCTTTTTGCTCACACAGCTTGTTCACAGTGATGCCAAACATTTTGACCAGAAAGCACCAACTGCTGAGAATATGCTGACATCAAACTTTATATGCAAGCTCCGTGTAATACTAATGCTTAGAAGGCAAGATAGGCAACTAGTTCGTTGTTCGTGGTACAGGGAGTCGCGCTAAACTGGTTACAAGATGAAAGATGAAAAATACACAAAAGAACAATAGTATAGACACATGCACAGCAGGGACGCCATGCAAAGGATATGTTGCGACAGTGGGCATTAAGGGTTAATGCACAGTTGAGTTCTTAGTAGATCTCATTAAGACGTAATTACATTCACCACTTAGTTTATCGACCATATCTGTAGTAGTGTCACTCTTCAGCTGTGGGATTGCTCCTCTGGGATTTTCCATTTAATATGGGTTGATTCTTGTTGAAGCCACAAACAATGAACTCTCATTGTCTCTGCACTTGCAAGCCGTCAAGGTTCTGCATCATGACAACCGAAAATTGATGACGATGTGATAGCATTAATGGGTTAGTGCCCACAAATGCGGAATTGGTCTCTACATGCATTGCTTAGAGTCGTCATACCACCCCTGGCACAGTGGTGCACTAGTTTAGCGATGTGCCACTGCCTCGGCAGATGGCTTGCGAGACTAGATTGCTGCTCTTCCCGCTCACGCGACCATTAATTAACTGCCACGATGCGCAGTTAACTCAAAATCCGGCGGCCGGTTGTAATGACGTCACAAGGTCACGTGACCACGGTTGCGCTCGGGATTTTTCACTCACGCCGCCGCCACCGGGTTTTCCGCCACAGGGGACCCTTAACGCTATTGCGTTAAAGTGTCTTTCGCCTATTCCTATTTGAACACTAATATCACCCAACTGGAGTCTTTCAATCCGCGGGCATGCGGCTTTCTCGCACAGCAGCGGTCGCCGTGCCACCGCTTCTTGCCTCGCTGCTTAATTTCGCACTGCACAGTTCTGTGCCAGCAATCCCCTATCTTCGTACTCCCCATAGTTGTTTCACTACCTTTTCTTTCTCAATAACAGACAGCGCCGCATTCTTCCCATGTTTGTAGCAGCCCTCTCGACAGTGCGTGCCGCGTTGCTTCGCCTCGTAACTCATCATCCTGGTGGGCGAGCTAGTGTCACTGGATTTGTTTACTCTATCTGGCGAGGAGCTCACTATGGGTGCCCCCTGCTGGCATGGGAAACCCTGCATTACAAGCAGTCGCGACAAGCTATGCCAGGTCTGAACACCATGAAAAGTTTCCGCGAGCAGAATAGTACAGGGAGAAAAACACCTTTAGCGTACTGTGTGCCGTGTTAGAACCGTTTCACATGCATGCGACTGGAACGAAAATAGTCGGTCCAGTCAGTGACGCCGCAGTGCGATGCCAGAGTACCGGAAGCCCACCCACCGTCAGTGGTCCCGATGCGGCAGGTGTGCACGCAGCTGCCGGGTCGAGTACCCAGTACCCTCTAAGTGATCTGCGTAATAGCACTGATGATGCAGGAGCTTCCAGTACTCAAAGGTAAACAAGGTGTGCTAAAGGCGTCCAATATGAAACAAGGCACGCGAGCTTGTACCGATGCTGGCTGATCGAATACCCGAGGACATTATAAACTGTAGGCACGCTCCATCACACACACAATGATGCGTGCACGCAATTTTTAGAACAGTGACTCAGATTTAAAAGGCGCAAAATCCACTGAACTAACGCTGTGGCATGTACAGCTGCCACATCACGTTAAGTATACGATTCAAAAGCACGGAGCAGCGCCTTCCCTTTCATATTAGGGAGTTTTAGACATCGATTAGGGGTCAGGGGAATAGCAGTGTGCCAGTACACTTGCGCAGAATAACAACACCCTTCCGGTTATTGTCCTGGGCATGTGCACTGGCGCCGCACTATTCCTTCATCGATAACGTCCTTGAATTCTAAAACTCCCCATTTCTACCTCTACCTTGGAGTTAAAAGCTGAAGCATCCTCGTGGCGAGCAAAAAACAGGTCTTCGAGGGTATTCGAGGAAGGTCAAGGTGAGGAAACGAGGCTTGGGTGAGAGGTGCCAAGATCCCTGCCCCTGCGAGACAGGGAGGGTACCTCGACAGCGTTGTTTTATTGAAGTACGCCCAAAGGCACTCGCCCTCTGCAAAGACCTGAAAAAGAGCTGCACTCAATTTGGATCACTTGCAAAATCCCTTGTTTTGCAAACATGTCCGCAGAGTTGGCTGCCTCCTGCATGCAGCACCTGGACACTGGCGCTCTTTTCTTCGCAGTGATGGAGCTACCAGTGCATGGAGGACCAGCATGGTGGAGCACATTTCTGCACAGCGCGCAGTTCCGATTGGCTCAAATCACAGTGGCATCCATAAAGCTGCAAACTACTAGAGAGATTAAGGATAACGGCCTTTTATCAGGTCACAGTCAACCACCTTGCGCCTACTAGCAGCTGTGGCAAGGCACTTAACTCGGTTCAGCGCTGTCGCTTCTTTGTCCCATTTTGAGCACCGATTTTTCTTTTAATATGGAAGCTCATCATACTTCTACTGACAATAGGTTGACGTCATTGGTCAGAGGGAGGGCCTCCGCTGAAGGGCATTAGCCGCTTGTTTCAGAGTTGTGTCCAACTATAGCAAACTTCAAACTTCTAAGAGAAGCTTCCCGCTTTGCCTCTATGGGATTGTGGAGTGATGGCAGACCACTTCCTGCGTGCAGTTTTGGCAGTGGCACACACCAGGAACGAAACGGCACGGTTCACACCTGCCAGAGGCAAGGAAGAGACAAGACAAACATTTACAGACTTCCTTTTATTATTGTCCTTGTGCTTGCCTCCTGCCGAGCCGTGGCGAAATACCCGTCAACACTGAGAAAAACCTAACAATGCCAATATAACAAGGAAATAGGTGTTGAAGGGAAAGGGGGGATGCGGAAACTGCCGCAGAACAAAAAAACGGAGGAGGTAAAAGCATTTCTAAACGAAAGGTTAAAAGGTAGAAGAAATAGAAAGACAGGTTTTTCGTCCCTGACATTTGGTTGCTCTTCCACTGCGTGCATCACCTGCACACAAACGCGCACACGCACACACAACACGCACACAATCGCTTTTCTGCAGTCCCTGCAAGTTTTAATAAAGGGGGGGTTAGAAAAAAAAAAAAAAGCCACCACGGCCCTCGTTCATGTTCTGACGACGACAATAATAATAATAATCATAATAGTAATAATCATAATAGTAATGGCAATCGTAACAACAGTCATTGTACAACACTGGGATGATGTGAACCGCACTGGACGATGGAAAGCTAAGGGCAGGCGGGCAGCAGGGCAGAAAGGTAAGAGGGCCGCAAGAAGAAATATGCGAAAGGGAGCTGACGAAAACGGCGACACAGAAAATGTGAACAGAAAACAGAGGCTGCGCTAAGATGAATAGACCTAGCCCTCTCTTCCTCTTCTAGGTTCTTGCATGTGCGCCTGCGTAGCCATCGACGTGTCTCGCTGCGTGTGTTGTGAGGGGATGAGTGAGAGTGAGTGAATGTGCTGTCTGCGTGTCTTGCCTATGAAGAGCGAGAAAGCAGTTTCTGCAGAATATTAAAAAAAGAAAGAAAGGGGCCTAAGACAGATGGGAGAGGAGAAATGAGGGAGAAGGGGAGATGCTGACGCATCAACATCTGCAACGCTACTGGTTGACACTGGATGACGACGACGACGTCTCCTGGGTGATGACTGACCGGCATTGGGCAGTGCCACCCCAAGTCGGCAGCTGCACCACACATTAACGACCACCACTAGCAGTTCGGCCGATTCCCACAATGCCTCTCTCTCCTCCTTTCCTTCGATTTGTTGCCGGCGGCTGCGAATGCACGGATGTTAGAAGGTTACGACCGCTGCCGCTGCTGACAAAGCGTCCCTGCAGCCGTAATCAGGCGGCGCCGCATTTCACGAGGAAAAAAAAAAATTAAAAGTAAAGCGTGGTGGTGTTGGAGGGCACTTCACCGCCCTATGCTTTGTGTCAAAAGCATCTTTGTGTTCACTGGTTTGCTGCTTCCTCCACTTGTTCACAATCCTGTGAATGGCTCTTCACCTGCACATTAAGGGAAAGAGTTGTTAAGTTACGTGCAAAGCACAGCCGCACACTCACAAACAGAATCACCATATTCTGTTCGGCACGTTTTTTGGTCACCACAACATTAAAGGGACTATGCAGCGAATAAAAAGTCGTTTGTAAATGTTTTCAATGCTTAGAAAAGATTCTAAGAAGCATTCACACCAAGTATGAGTCTTCAGAACTGAGCTGGAAATTTATTATGAACTTTTAAAAACCGTGTTTTTTAAAATTCGTGGGCCGATTGGTGTGCTCGTAGTGACCGATTTTGGAACTAGAATCGTGGAAGAAAGACGTCACACTACCAATGACGTCGCCAGGCCACCACACGCTCTCATTCGCTGGAGCCACGGCAGCCACGACGTCACGGACACACTTCCGGTAGCCATGAAAATCGTCTGCTCGTGCCCGCGACCCTCTCGGGCAAGTGCGGGCCAGGGCATTGCCTTCGCGCATATGGTTTCAATTTTCCTCTGCCGCCTCCTTCGGTCGGGAGTTCCGGAGCCACTCGCACGGCTCTTTGTGCGCACGCATAGGGCTAGATGCTCATCGCAGCTGTAAAAGCGAGCAGTCGAACCTCGAAATCCGGATCCATTACTGCTAACTACAACAGATGACAAGCAAAGAAACCAGACGCGCGCCGCAATCCAGGAAGGCGAAGAGACCGGAGAGATGATGCCACGCCGCCGATGCTGCTGCTGGGGTGCTAGGAGCGATAACCGGAAGTTGCAAAATAAACACCAGCGGATGACGTATTCATGGGCGGGGCCCAGTCCTAGAGCTGTTTTCTTTATTTTTTTTGGTGTTCCTCGTGTAGGAGTTAAGGGGGGAGGAGGAGCGCAATTTTTAATCGTCTATATCTTCGCTGTTGTTGATGCTAGCTCAAAAATTCTTGCACTGGGGTGACGAGTGATCGAATGTCGATCTCTCGTCTGCTTTATGTAATCTCAATTAATTTATTGCATAGTCCCTTTAACAGAGTCAGAGTTCCAAAGCTACAACTGAGCTGAGAGGCACACCACAGTGGAAGGTTTGGATCAACTGCGACCACCTAGCCGCAATTTATGTTTTCTATGTATTTAGATCTCAATACATGGTAAACATGTATTAGCAGCCTAGCAAAAAAAAAAAAAAAGTCACCCCTTACCGACTCTGATGATGTGGACGGGGGTTTTAACTTGCTGTACACTTCCTCGATGAAACTCCTCCTGGGAAAAGAAAAGCAAAAACACAGCCACAAATTTCAGAATTTTGATGTTGACCTCAGCTCACACACGGAACCCTTTCATACAGCTAAAACATTAGTCAAAAAAAGATGTGCTCAGAATAAACAATGAGCACTCAAAAAAGTGGGTGCACTCAAACGAAATAAATTTGTCAGCCTTCAATACACAACTGCATGCACAGGCAAAAGTCTGGACACTTTGATGTGCTTGTAACCAATACAAATTTTTTAAACCTGGCTTTTAAAAGCTATGCAACTGCCACAAAATTGAAAGAGAAGTTTTTAAACTTTTTAAACCACTTCCGTGGAAGCTACAACACACAGCACCAATAGTACTGGTCAAACCACAGCTTAGTCCCATACGCCTACTACTATGAAGAACTACTAGGCCAAAGTAGTTTCGGTTTCTGAGGTTCATCGCCAGCCCACAGCAACAGTAGCTATCGGCAGTGCATTCACCAGCTGGCCGAACCCAGCTGCACACCACAAAGCCATTTTCTTCTCAGAAGAAGCCTCACCATTCCAATGACAATGCAAGGTGGGCGTCGCTTACATCTGCGCTGTTCTTTGAACTTTACTGAAACTGCGTGCCCACGACGGTGCTTTTCAGGGGGATGCACGGTGGGCGGAGCATTTAATAACTCGATCTTTGGATAAATGAGGCATTTCTTGCAGTTCCTGGAAGCCTGAATTAATGAAGTTTTACTACCCATCATAACACCTCTAGCTGCCAGTCATGTGTCATTCATGGATTTAATTTTTGCTACTAATTTTGCATGACCACAGTAGAGGTTGCATACTGTTATATGGTGTCCAATCAAACAGCATACATTTCAGAGCAGGTCGTGTATCTTTTTGTATGCCTCTGAGTAAGTCTAAGTATGTTTATTGTGGTTGAAACAGGCACATGCTATACTGAAAAAAAAAAAAAAAAATGTTTGGTTATTCATCTTTTCCGGAGAATTTTTTATTCTTACTGAACAGATATTTGATATAGAAAGCATTTTTTTTCTTCAGATTCGTATTCAATTCATATAAAAAAATTGCAATACACCCCTAATCTTGAGCCTAATGGGCAAGTGCAGCAGAATGGCTTACAGGAATGATGGGCCCTCTAATATGCAACCTTGCCGTGCTCAAGTTAATGATGGAGCCGAACACTTTCACAGCCTGACATTAGAAATGCACGAGGCTCACTTGGCGAGAATCCCTCCACCAGGGGGCAGGCCAGGCAGCTCTTCCTCAGCCAAGGTCTGAATGATGTTGTTCAGCTCAATGTCCGAGCTCTCGGCAACCATTTCTGCAAGGCAAGGAGGGCACCACAATGTCCCACACAGCTCTGACAACAGCAATACTTGAGAGGAAATGCACTTCGCTCCGCTATCAACAAACAGGTTGCTGCTATGTTCAGGGTCAATAACGCATAGTTAATGTAATGCAAAAACAGCCAAAGGAATGTTTACTAAGGTTACATACAACTCGAAAACAAAGCGGCATACACCCCTCTGAAAATTCCCTCCAGCCAATGGGGTCGACCAATCTTCATGAAGTTGTGGTTAACCTTTCAGTATCATTGACATACCCGTACAATCTCCACTTGGCGTTCAAAACTGCGCGCTGAAATGCAAAGCTAGCATGCTTAGGGTGGTGCCGCCATCTGCAGTATATTTCTAGAAGCTTGTATTATCTCTCCGCTGGGTTTGTCAGATGAACGTCTCAGATCGCGGAGCAACAGCAACACCCTGTCCCTGCTGGGGGAGGCGTGGCCACTCAGCGCTAGCACCATGTGCTCAACTTACAAAAGAAGTGGAGGCTTGTGCAAGCACCGTTATGCTTGCAATTCTTTGTTAAAACATTCACGTGGATGGTTCTGGCATCTGTTGTAACTCTGTGGCAGTTTTTTTGCCATTCTCTCACCGAGTCAGCTACGGGGAGTCAAGTCTATGGGCTCGCTAACTGCAAGCCAAAGTTGTTGCATCAGTCTTCCATCGCTTTTTGCATCTTTCGTTAGCAAGCTGCGATTTTTACTTTGTCCAGACCGCTGAAACTGCTCCCTCCTTGCGACTTTGCACCACTTGTGGACGAAGCTCCATACCAAAGGGTTACTCCCCTGTAACCCTAGCGACAGGGGAATAACCGCAGATTAACCTAGTGTGACAGCGGACGAACCACTCATTAACCATGATGTCATGAAAATTGATCGACGCCACTGGCTGAACGGCTTTGCATTTTCCACTTTGAACTGTATCCAATGACAGTAAAAGGTTTTTTGCTGTGTACAAGGGTCATGACCCTACAATGTTCCAGAAAAGAACTCGTGGCACAAATGCTTGCTTTTCCAAACACAACTCTTGATTCACACAACACAGAATAATAGACAGCCGAGAATGAAAAGCAAAAAAAGGAAAAGAAAATCTCGGCATGAGGACGGCAGCCCAGGCCACTCACCCGTGATCCTCTTCTCGATGAGCACGTTGAGTTCGCGGTCATGCTGCAGCGCCTCTTCACTCACCGACGGAGCACCGGGGAACAGCACAAGGACAATGCTCATGTTGTCCTTGCTCCCCTGCACGCACACACACACACATACAACACGAGAGAACAATAGTAACACAATCACAGGACTACCCTCTGTACATCTGCATCTTCATTAGAAGATAACATCTGAGAGCAGTTTTAAACAAGCCCTGTAATGGAGGAAGACTTGTTAGAGGTACATTACAGTTTTGCAATCATTTTTCATTGCAATCACTATACTTTGGCACTACAGTAAAATGGGCACAGTAAATGCAACGATATCCGCCATCTTTGCTGTAAGGCAGGGGTTCTCAAACTTCTCAGCTTCGGGGGAGCCCCAGCAGCATCAAAAGTTGCTGAGGAATCCCACAAGCCTTGGTTTCTGTCCCCCCTCCATGCCCAACATGCATGCAAAAAGGAGCACGCAGACACAGGCACCTCAAAGAACAACCAACTTCAATCCGCGATGACAGGCTGTACAGTAGAACAGACTGCAATGAACAAATAATGTGATTAGTCCCAAAAAACAAAGCAGGTAAAGGAAAGGTGAGGGCTGAGGCATGCAAGGATTTAGGTGCTCGGAAAACCCCAAAAAACACTGGAAGGAACCCTGGGGTTAAACGAAGCATGATTTGAGAACCCCAATGTAAAAGGCCTTAGTGCTGTACGACTTCAAATACACATGAACGCCTATACTCAACGCATTGTCTAGATGAGAAAACTACTGGTTTAGCACCCTCACTAGGACATTCACTCAATGGTACATTCACACGTAAGTGTCTGGCATCAAGTGCAAGTGTAATTTGCCACTGCTCAGATGCTACAGCATTCACACTTGACTCATCCGTGCCGCGATGGCACGACGAGGCGCTGACCAGTGGGCAACCAGCCGACATTTCCACTGGCTAGCAGCGACCAGTTGTTCTGCCGGCAAAAACGTTTCCGTACCCATGTTTACTGCCCTGCTTCCTGCTAGAAAACGAGTTGCAGGGGCACTTTCGCTCACTCTTGAAATCATTGCCCTAGTGTGAAAATACTATAAGGTAGTTCCAGAAGAGGGTTGTAGCACTGAAAAAGACAACACATAGCAATCGAGTGCCTGTCCTGTCTCGATTGCTATGTGTTGCCTTTTCCGGCGCTACAACCCTCTTCTGGAAATATGCACTAACTAGCCTCCCCAACAAGCATTACTCACTATAAGGTAGCTTTGCCTAGCAGGGAATGGGAAAGGAAAGAAAGAAACACGCCCACACACCCGGTAGAGGCAGATGTCAATGACGGCAGAGCAGAGCTCTTCAAGGTTGTGAGAGATGCAGAGCTGGTGGTGAACAAACTGGCACAGCTCCTCGTTGCTCATCACGTCCCAGATGCCGTCACAGGCAAGCACCAGGAACTCGTCTGCGGATGGGTCCCGAGCTTGTACCGTTACCTCCGGCTCAGGCGACACCAGCTGCTCGCATGGACCTCTTCCAGCCACCTGCACGTCCGTGTCACTACCGTTGTAGGATGAACTCGAGAACACCTGAAAACTGGTTTATGGCGTTTAACGTCCCAAAGCGACTCAGGCTATGAGGGACGCTGTAGTGAAGGGCTCCGGAAATTTCGACCACCTGGGGTTCTTTAGCATGCACTGACATCGCACAGTACACAGGCCTCTAGAATTTCGCCTCCATTGAAATTCAACCGCCGCGGCCGGGATCGAACCCGTGTCTTTCGGGCCAGCAGCCGAGCGCCATAACCACTCAGCCGCCGCGGCGGCCCTGAAAACTGATAGCCAAGTTGTGGCCTGAAAGTGGTGCAGTGCTTGCTCACTGTGACCATTAGGATGCTAGCTTTGACAATAATGTTTAACAATGAGTTGGAGTCCGTCTTGACTTCGACTCTGCCTTTTAAATATTGCCCGGCTTCAAAGGATCCATCAAAAAATATTTTCTGTGTTTTACCTAAGCACAGTTCAAGTTACGAGACTGCTGAAATTTTAGCTTACAACAGCTTAGGACCGAGCCGCAAGTTGCTGCTCCAGACAAGGTTTCGCGGGGCCCACACGAAACAACTTGGTCGAGTGATATCAAAGTTGGTATGTTGGCATGTAGGGTTTAACACTCCCAAAGGCTCACACGGGTTATGAAAGCCACCGCAGTACAAGGCACTGAATCAGTTTAGACCACCTTGGGTTCTGTGCCATGCAATGACATCACACAGTACGTGGGCACCTTCTACATTACAATGAGGCGGGGAAAATGTCCAATTATTTGAAGGTTGAATTGACAAATGACCCCTGTAAAACCGCTAAAAAAATCATCCGCATTACATAAATTTCTTTGGTGAAAACCTGGGCAAAGGTCGCCTGTTTCCGAGATGTAAACTGCACTGCCACGACAATTTTTCGCAGTTCCGTCAAATGCTTTCACTGTGTGCGCACTGTCTGTAATGACGAAGCACAGCTGCTTTAAAAATGGTAAAGTCCCCTGTGACCTCCATCCCGGTGCGACTTCAAAACCTGTTTGAGATGAGGCACACCAAGTGCGACAAAATGAGATTCACCTGTTTGTACTCAAAGTCCCCCAGTGCTCGAGAGACGGCCAGGGAGCCGTTGACCCGCTGGATCATGACAGACCCGCCGGCGCGCTGAATGCGCTCTTTCTCCCCAGGGTTGATGGGCTTGTGGTCGCGCGTTGTGAAGGCTGGCTGCCCACTGCGGCACAGCAGGGCCCGTGAGTCGCCACAGTTGGCGAAGTAGACGTGGCCCGGCGAGACGAGGGCGCACACAGCCGTCGAGCCGCTCTTGTCCTCACCCGAGGCCACCTCGGGCAGTGCCCGCATCTGGTCGTCGAGGCAGAGAAAGCCGCGGCGGATGCCCGTTGCCACCCGCTCCGCCAGCTCCTCACCACCCTTGGAGAAGAACGCGAACAAGTGACAGAAGACTGCACGGTAAGTTAACCTACCAACCCAAAATACCGGTGCAGACTAGTGGTGGTGGTTCAGGTAGGATTAGCCTTACATTCACTGCATCAGTGATTGCTCTGCCTTAATCTCAATAACAGGGGATCTACTCCCAGTTGAAAGTGATGACAAAGCCACCAAAATAAAACAAATTCTCTGTCATGCTGTCGTACATTTGGCCGACAGAATATTGCCGCAGGATTTTCCTCAATAATGCTTGACTGCTGGTGGCACAAAAGAGCCAGTTCTGGAGCAACAAGAGGCAGCTGTGCAATACTATACAAGGTACTGCCATTAAAACAAGTTAAGTCCCAAAATAATATAAGAATATCTGTTGTCATCACATAAAGTTTTCTGCTGCATTTTTCGACTACACTGCTGTTGGTCCATTAGTGCCGGGGGTTCTAGAAACCTCAGGAGCAGTTTTGCTACAATGCACCTCTTAGTTCGAGAACCCTTGAGAAAAAACTCAAATGATGTCATCAAGTGCTACGTTCCACCTCCCGAGATTGCGTAGCAACGTCTACACGTCAACTCAGTGAAACAGGGCTAGTACTTCATATGCTGCACACGGTGGCTGCGAGCTTCTATGATGTTAAGCAACCTGCACTTACCTCGCCCATGTCTGAGGCGGCCACGGTGTGGGTGAACTCGTCTGTCTGGATGATGGCATCGAGCAGGTTTTGGGCGCAGTGGGCCGAGACACGGGCACCCGCATGCCCATCGAAGACAGCAAAGAAGCTCCAGTGGTCGAGGCCACAGGGCAGGCCCACCATGGCACAGTGGGCGTCCTCCATCTCGACGCGCCAGCCTTGCATGCTGGCCAGGGCGTAGCGCAACCCATTGCCCTGGCCCCCTTCCGTGTGCTTCTCCACCTTGGGCTTGTCCAGGAAGGCCCCCATCTTGAAGAGCCGCCGCTTGGACGGGCCCCTGCATGCACCGAACAATCGTTTGATTGGTAAGCAGGCAATCCATTACAGTCCCTTAGTGGCTACAGCATTCAGCTGCTCAGCACAAGGCAGTGAGGTCAAATCCCAGCCAGTCTGACTGCATTTTAACGGAGGCGAAATGCAAAACTAGCCATGTGCTGTGCAATGGCAGTGCATGCTAAAGAACCCCACAGTGAAGGGTACACAGCATGGGGCTACAAGACACACACAATGCACCAACGCAAGGACGACGGCAACGAATGCGCACGAAAGTGCTGCTCGTGCAGTGCAGCACCTTTGTGTGTGTGTCACCTTTGTCCATGTTTCAGTGCACTGCACTGTTTCTATAAAACACACAGTACCAACGTGTCCAATCATCGATGCCAATGGCATGACACAAAGCCCACTGATAGCCAGAATTTATGTATGCTAATTGTGTGTAAGAGCCCACAGTTTAGATGACACAAGCACTTATGTCAGTCTCTGTCAGAGATGCAACATTCAGCAAAGCACGGGATCAAAGGCTGTGCAAAAAAAAAAAAAACACTAAAGAAACAGCAGGAAGTACATGAGAAAGTTCTGTCCATAAGGAGAAGACAGAAGGAAGGTCGGAGGTGCTTTTGAAAAACCGTGTACTGTAGCGACGGGATGCATAGAACTTGCTTCTTCACACAACTCGTCAAGTCCGTTCCTTCCCATAACCATTTGAACAAGCACGTGGAGGATGTGCAGTACAGCACTGCAAACATCGTCATCATCAGTACAGCCAAGCCCACTGCTGGACAAACGCCACTATCATCGAACTACAACTGCCCTATTGTGTACCAGCTACACCTACCCTACACCCCCAGATTTCTAACCTCACCCATCCACCTAACTCTCAGCCACTAAGTTTACCACCTTTTGGAGTCCACTCTGTTACCTTATTGTGCTAGAACGGCTAACTGGGCAAGATGGTATGGACTCATTGCTAATGAATGTTATTCTAACAGGCCATCAGTTATCCGTTCTCCCTAGCAGCCGCTAAGACCTATCCGAGCAGAGTAATGAAATTGCAAAAGCTTCATTTTTTTTCCAGACCTCTAAAAAAAGTTATGCCCCACAATCGTACCAATCACCAACATTAAGGCTGTCATCAATGTCTTCACCCAACAAATGGTGAATTCCAATCGCAGGCCCAGAGCGGTCTGCACGCTCTGTGACAGAGCGCCTGAATCCGGCGCAGAGGCGCGACCTGAAATTGCGATTGGAGTACACTTGCTCTGGCCAGAGCATGCAGGCCAGAGCATGTAGGGCGCCGCTAGCGCCGCTGAAAAATAACGTCACACAAACTTCCGGCCGGATCTGCCGATTTCGGCGGAGCAGTCCCGACTGCTCCACGGAGCAATCTCGGCGCGGCAACCGCACCCTGTCTACGATTGGAAGACGTGATCCGTGCCTCAGATCTGCATTTGAAATACAGTTGCTCCGAAAAGTGCAGGAAATGTTGCTCCAGAAGTGCTCCAACTCTGCGACTGGAAATCACCAAAAGCTAGCCAAGAGGGCTAGCACACAATAGCGCAAGGCCAAATCAATCAACAAATAATAAAGAATGGAGGTTTGTTCACTGTGCTCTCCTATAGCACACTACCATAATATGCGTTGTTACTGAATCACATTCTCACATTCATTTAATAAAGTCACCTTTGAGTATTTAAAATGTATTTTTCATTCGATCAATTTCAGAGCGTGCACTGTGCACATGCTCAAACGGCGAATCCATAGTTGAGAGCCACGCTGGGACCTTTGATTTAGATGGACGGACATAACTAAATGGAGCACACTATTCTGTCCAAAGTGAAACTGCGTCTACTCCAGCTGAAATAAACAAGCAGTTTACACATGGGAAACCACAGCAGCGCTCACAAAAAGCATGCACATACCATGCCTCCAAATTTGAATTAGGCAATGTGTAAAGGTGTTAGAAGGCACTTGCGTGCCCAGTATGCGTTTGTCCACACCTGTACAGGCAAACGAATTTATTCCTACCAGCTTTGGAGGATTTTTACAAACGAGTGATTCTGCAAACCGATCTTGAGCTGACAGTCAAGGCGGAAGGGGCAGTAAGTCCATTTATCAGTAAATTGAAAATCTGTAGTTATCAGCACTTATTGGTAGACTTCACTCAAGCATAGTACAGTACACTGGTACACTGTTAACGGGAACATGCGGTCGCGTGAAGTTGACTTTCCGCGAGGCGCTGCTGCGGAAAGCGGCAAAGAATGCCGAGCCAATTATGGTCCGGAGTTTTTTTTGGCATTCTGTCCCCTTGCATGGATCTCATTTTTCATGCCCACAACGCATCGATTACTTCTTCTCGCTGCTGAATTGGCTTTTTACATCCTGTGGTCGCGTTTCGTGTGAAATAAGCAACATTTTCTCTGGACTAGATTATTCACGCGTCAGTGCCTTGGTTCATATGCCACTCAACATGTACTGTACGCATTGAGCGGCATATGAACCAAGCCACTCACACGTGGATAATCTAGTCCGGAGAAAATGTTGCTTATTTCACACGAAACGCGACCACAGGATGTAAAAAGCCAATTCAGCAGCGAGAAGAAGTAATCGATGCGTTGTGGGCATGAAAAATGAGATCCATGCAAGGGGACAGAATGCCAAAAAAAACTGGGCCATAATCAGCTCGGCATTCTTTCCGGCTTTCCGCAGCAGCGCCTCGTGGAAAGTCAAATTCACGTGACCGCATGTTCCCTTTAACAGTGTACCATACTGTACCTTTCAGACAGCACCACTTCTACCCTTAACAACAAAACAGTCATTAACTTACATTCTGGAACTCTAATAAAAACTGCAAGCTAAACAGTGTTATTCTGTTGGCTCTGTAGATAACACCACAGGCTAGGATTAGCGCTTATTTGAAACTCATATGAGCCATCCGAATCTTATAGAAGAGCTCTGAAACAAGGAAAGACTCAGCCCATCGGTAAGCCATCACTTGTCAAAGGTCTGGTTGAATTGGTTAATCTTTCGGGGGAAACAAAAAGGCGCAGTATCTGTCTCACATATCCGCAGACACCTGAACCGCGTTTCGCCTCCATCGAAACACTGCCCCCCCGATCGGGTTCGAACCCGGGTACACCGGCTCAGTAGACGAGCGCCCTAACCACTGAGCCACTGCGGCGGGTTGTCAAAGGTCTGACGTAACCATTTACTGGTAACCAAACTTCGGAAGTCTTTATCAGAGCCTGCCTTCCTTGATTACGTGACTCTTCAGACAAAATGGCCAGCAGGCTTAACAAACATTATATAACCCACCTGTGATATGCTCAAGCATGTAGGTCACCGACTTCATGCTTGGAAACTGTTTTATGGCAGCCACAAACCCTCAGTGCAATCTTTTACCTCCACTCTAGGTAGTGACACAGAAGCCACCTGGATGACCTAAATTTACCTTTACACAAAGAAGCAAGCAAAAAAGTGAATAATGTTAAATGAGCATAGTGCACAAGTGCACAGGCTGCAGTATCATCCCATCTTAGTTAACTCTCACCACCATCAGCCACTTTAAGTACAGGTGCTATGCTCAATATGAATGAGAACAACCCGACTGTGAAAAAATACAAATTTTCTGGTATTTTTAAAAGTTTAGTAGAGAAAATTTCTAAAGATACAAATTTTCTCGTTATTTCTAGTAAACTTGAAGTGACTCTCAGATATAATGCGAGAGGAAAACTAGTTAGAAAACAAAAAAAAGTGCTTATGGAGCATTCATTTTAACTGAATGCTATAATTTTGTTCCCTTTCACATTGAAGGGACATGCACACTGCAGGACAAAGTGCCCTCCCAGTGATCCCCAATTATCCGTCTATGCCAGTCATCGTCAGCCTGACTACGCCCACTGCAGGTCAAAGGCCTCTCCCATAACTTTTCCAATTAAACCCTGTCCTGTGCCAGCTGCACCGTATGCCCACAAACTTCTTAATCTCGTCCGCACACCTAACTTTCTGCCGCCCCCTGCTACGTATGCCTTCTATTAGAATCCACTCCGTTACCCTTAAGGATCAGCGGTTGTCCTGCCTTCGCACTACATGCCCTGCCCAAGCCCATTTCTTCCCCTTGATTTCGACCAGGATGTCATTGACGGCCACCCTATGTCGGCCTATTTCCTAATCTTTGGCCCCCCTCACCATTTTTGTTCCCACGCAGTCCATTCTGTTACCCTAGCTGACCAACAGTAAGTCATGCGTTCTCTGCATTACATGCAGTGTCCCGCCCAACCCCATTTTCTCAACTTGAGTTTGTCCTCTAATCAGCACTGCTCTCTTTTCATCTCTCAAAATTCCCTCCCTCCTTCCCTTAGTTTGCTGCACTGCCCAAATATGATCACTAACGCTTCCATCGGCCACCAAGTTTCAGTCCCACAGCTGTGTACCGGCAAGATGCAGCTGTTACAGGCTTTCAATTTGAGGGGCATTGGCAAGGAACTGTTTATAACCCGACTGTGCCTGCCAAATGCACTCTAACCTATTCATATCCTTCTGGTGATTTCTTTCACATGATCTCAATCTTAGTAACTACCAGACCTAGACAGACATATTTCCTTACAACTCCAATATGTCACTATGTATTGTAAACTGCTGTTCCCCTCCCAGACTGTCAACCATTGGCTAATTTTTAAGCCTACTATTAAACTTTGTTTGTCCTCAAGCATGCATTGCAAGTCATCCTCTGAGATACTTAGAAGGGCAGTGCCATCAGCAGACTGGAGGTTAAGAGCGTTCTCTGTTAAAGAAATGTACACAGGAAATTACCGCTTGCGTGTTTTCTTCATAATGATACATTAGAAATTAGTACACAGAAAAACCCGTGACGTTCTCCTATGGCTGGTAAATAATTTATAATCTAGTTTCTTTTCTGGTGCTGCTTCAGTTTCAACCACCGGACGATGGCTATGACTTCAAAGTTGGGTATAGGTCACACCTTAGGCATGAAAAAAACTGCAACGCAACTGCTGATACGCCACTTCAATTCACTGAGACGCTTAAGCCAGCCTGCCTCAAAAGCCAGAATGACAAATGTGTCTGTGATTATACTGCAGTTTTTTTTCATGCATGGCATTTGAACCCACCTTGACGTCACAGCCATCGTTCAGTTATTAAAATGGAAATACCATGGGAGAAGAAATTCAATAATCTAGCGGTCATAGGCAAGTACCATGTGGTGATCCACACGTACTAATATCTTAGCATCATTACAAGATCATAACAACGGGACAAAAACTAGGTGTTGATATTCCTTTAAGTCTCGTGCATAGTTCTGCCTGATCAAGCCCTCTGAACACCTCTCGTAACCAAGCAGTGAATAACAGCATAGAGGTTATGGCCTCCTCCTTAACACCCTTGCCAATCAGTGCTCTCACTTGTCCCGTGTAGAAATACGGTCGCCGTGCCATCACTATAGATATTTTTCCACAAGCACACTTAGGCTTCCTCACACCATGGCGATGCAACAGACCTCACATATACAAAATCATAGCCGACAAAGTATCCTGTTATGTGCCCTGGCCTACAAGTTCTGTAGGATAGTATTTAACAAGATAGCTACCTGCAACTGACATCTACAAGTAGAGCAAAACCCAGTATTGTGTAGCTGTACGTAATAAAGCAGGCAGACAAGGCACATTAAACAAAAGTGTTAAATTTCCAGGCAGTTTTCATTTCACGCACTGATCGCGAATATTTGATGCTCAATTGAATTAACGTTTCCCACGATATGGCAAATGTTCAAATCACTGCTTTCAACCTAGGATGTACAAATACGCCAAGAAACAGCTGTGCACGCAATGACAGGGGTCTAAATGAAGATCAGCCCACTGCTGCCAAGGAGAAGCACACCCCCTCTTTCAGACATCATGTGACAAAGGAATCGCCCCTGCAACAAGGCGCAAGACCACGAATGCAGACTTTGTCCGCCGTGCTTTTTCAGGCCATGGCCTTGCAAATGAGATCACTTCCAGCAATCTTTATCAGATAAATGAATGACAATGACTGAGAACAATAGGCCAGCAAAGACACGCACTGACAAGAGGCTCACCAAGACAGCCTCTTCTCATGCTGTCAAGTGCTGCCCGGATTAACAATGCAGTCATGGCAATGCACACGGAATATTGCCAATTTGGGGTCACGGCAATGCACACGGAGGAAGCTGTCATGAGCACCACCCGACAAACAGTCCACCTTCATTCTCCTCATATGATTCAATTTTATAATTTTATTTCCATGATGAGAGGAGAAGTGGGGGGGGGGGGGGGGGGGGGGGGGGACAAACAGTAGTTGAAGCTTGACTTGGGATCTATCCCCTTTCAGATAGCATAATCCATGGTATATGGGGAGCGCAAAAACAGCACAAGGGACAAAGAAAGACGGACAACACAGGCGCTAACTTCCAACTGAAAGAAACCTAGGCGAACAAAACGAACGTGGACCGTAAGGGGAACCAGGCGCATGCGCTCGGAAAGATAAAGAAAACCAGGTGAACGAGGAACAACGGACATGCACGACTCAGTTAATCTTTTAGAAGGCCAGCTCTCTTTTCGACAGGGAGATAGACGGCTTGCTGACACATTTGTCTTGCAGGGCAGCGATGCGAGCTGCTTCTATAATCTCGCGAGTTAACTGATCCCGGTGTCTGGCGACGATTGAGCACTCGTCCAGATATGGCACACAACCACATTCCTTGCAGTGTAAAGCCAGATTGCTGCCAGTAAGTGTTCTCAAATTATTATTGTGCTCGCGAAGTCTCTCATTTAAGCACCGACCAGACTGACCAACATACCGCTTGCCACAAGAGAGAAAGATGTCGTAAACAATGCCTTCAGTGCATTTCACGAATTTCTGTCTGTGCTTAATGGTGCACTGCGTCTTTTGGGGACGTTTATCGGCGGGCAAAGTTTTTTTGGATAGCGCTGTTAGTTTGTCAGGGGCAGAAAAAACGACACGAACATTAGCTTTTGTTCCAATTTTCTTGAGGTTATGGGACAGGCAATGGATGTAAGGAATAACAGCAATTTTCTCCTTCTTTCTTTCTGAGGGCCCGGACGGTAGTAGACTTTCCTGGCGCTTCTTCTTCAGTATTCGTTCGGCGACAGAAACACAAATATCAGCTGGGTAGCCTGCTTCATGGAACCTTGCGATTTGTTCGTGAAAGCTCTCGCTTATGAGATGGGGGCACGACTTTTCTAGAGCGTTGTTCAAGCATAAATTAATAATGCCTCTTTTAACGAGTTTTGAATGCGCAGAAGTGTAGGGAAGTAAAGGTTTGTTGGCTCGAGGTGAATAGCTCCAACACACGCGGTTTTCTAGGAATTTAAACCGGATATCAAGGAAACGAATTTCGTTGTTGGTAGGCATTTCGTTAGTCAATAGCAGAGGTGAAAAACACTCTTGTACATTAGCTAAAATACCGGATGCAACCTGCTCTAAGCGCGATGGCGTACACTCAACCAGAAAAAGGAAATCGTCAACAAAACAGAAAATCCTGACTGAATTCATACATTACAACATGCATGATGCCACAAACGAAACCATGCCGGTGGAAACACGAGTTGCCCAAATGCAAGTTCCTTAGCTCAAGAAAGCTTCTCATGCAAAAAAAAAAACAGGTCCTAGTTGTAAAACGCCCCGTTATTTGACTGCACTAATGGAGTGAAATGCTCATGAAAATTTCAGTTACACTGAACAGTTCCTGCAAAGTCAAACACCGTGTGTATTGTGTATGCAATGTCAAGATGATCCATAAATTTCACCAGTTGAATCGTACAGCAGGCCAGAGAGGAGTACCATCAACCACCAAACAAAGCAAACAAAAAACACGCCTGAGGTAACTTCCTCCTCTTATCATATCTCCCTGACCTTCCTGCTTGCCATACAGTACTGATGCAAGGAACCTGCAAGATGTCAAACTAGCTTTGCAATCACGTTACAGATTGCAAAACCTTCCCATGAAGTCTATAACGCGACATCTCTGCACGCAACAGCCAGAACAAATAGTCCCTCAATATTAGTGCAACCTAAAATTTGCAGCAACAACTAGTTCGGTATTCTGCCCACATAGTAAACCTACCAGTGCAGGCACAGAGGCAGTGACTCATGCGAGACAATAGGAGACATTGCTGAAATAATGCCAAAGCAGATAGCTGTGCAGTCCTCCCATTGTGAATAACACGAATGCACCTCAGCCTTGCACCACGTGACATAAAGCTTCTACAAGCCTTTGCATAAAGCTTTCATGTACCACTGAAGTCCCACCATTCCAGCTCTGCCTGATGTCAGCACCTCTAGCACCAAATTTTCATGACACTACAATGACAAAAGCAAAATCCACGCAAAGCAGAGAGCAAGAAAAGATTGCAATGACAAGAATGATGAGAACGTCACCTGGTAACCTCACACTAGGGAAAAGGGATAGAAAGAGGCAGAAGGTTTAACGGAAGGCGGTGATGTCATAATACGGCTAGTTGCATAAAGTGTCCAAGACGCACATGTCCCCGAAGCAATAGTCTAGTACACGTTTTGTACCGATTTTGACAACCACCCAAAAATGTGAACATGACTAACATCACAAGCTTATCACATGGCTGATAAAACCACCACATGTGTCCTGCAATCCTCAGCGACACTTGCTAACCATGGCACATCTTTCGTTGACCAGTTCCCTCGTTAGCACACCAGTAGCGGCACTTTAAATATTCTTTCTTTCCTCTCAGGGTGCACGCTTCTGCATCTATGTAGTATATATTTCGTGTCGGATAAATAAAACTTCAGCTGTCAGTAGCACTGAAGTCTGTTCTCCTGTTTCTTCTTTTGCGTTTGTCTGGTTGCACTTTTACTCATAATAATAGAAGATCGGCTCGCCCAACTATCCAATCCTTTCGAGCACATTTTTTGCACACACCGCGCACACACGCTTCAAAGATTGGCATTTAGTAGCAGGACAAACCCTGAGCCAAAGGTGTCAAGCCCTGAAACAGCCGACAACAAAGGCGCGTTTTATTCCTTTCTTAGCCAACAAGGGGTCAAAAGGACCAGAAGTCCTTCAGTCACAGAGTCGGGGGTGCCGCTTATTCCCGGGCACTGCTGCCAAGAAAGAGCCAACTCAATTGGACACGCCACTCGCAGCCTAACCTCTGGCCCCAACCGTGTGTGGACAAAAGTGCCCCCAAGTCAGGAAGAGAGCGACTGGAGATAAGAGAACATGCCTCGCACAGGACGAGCAACCGCTATAAAAAAGGAAGCACTCGAGAAAAGTGAAGCCGCAGCGCGCTTGAACGAGCGCACATTTGGTGTACGGAGCAACTACTGAAAAAGCACAGCTAAGGCTGCCTTACATAACAGGCGGCAGATACCTACTGACTTGCTGATGCGAAGGTACCTGGACATGCGAAGATAACGAGAGGGTTTTCACAGCAAGAAACCAAATCCTCGGCAGAGAAAACACCACAGTCGAAAAGACAGCACAGAAAACAGGGTGCAGCGGAAGCTGTAGATTAACATCCCATGGTAGCAGATGTCAACGACTGAAATTAGGGTTTGCAGAGTTTCTAAACATATTGCCTATGTCGCCTGCATCAAATGTTTTCGGCACTGAAAAAAAGAAGACATTTGCGTAATTTTTTTAAATACTGAAATTACATTTGCAAAGCAAAAAGATGAAGATTGTGAGCAATTTTGATGCAGAAAGATGCCATCTCCAGAGAAGAATGCCTCAAAAAATACTTTAGCTTTTACGTGCTCAAGCTGGCTATTCAGAACTCAAATCCATAGACAGGTTGTAAAGAGTGTGTGCCCCAACTGTGCCTTCCATGCATTATGCTCAGCTCTTAAAATTCAAGCATTTGAGAAGCCACTCTTGTAATCACAAACGTGAAAAGCATGCAAGCAAATGGCAAAGAGGGCCTCTTCTTGCAATCACTGAGGTACACCCGTTCATAACTTCATAACTGGAGGTTGCAAACTACATTCATGAAATGGCCTAAAAGATACATTACTTAAGTGCAGCGGCAGAACACGCTGCCCGATGACCCTGGCATTTTTCACAACGCTCCTTTGCACACTAATAGGATGATGTTACTCCACAAGACCATAGTGCTGCGACTGGAGCCAAGCACTTCGACAGTGTTTAGAAAATGTAACAGGTTTCTAGAGCAACACAAGTAGTTTGAAAAGCGTCACAAATATCTCACAAGATTTATTCGATAGAATAGCTAGTCGCACCTGGCCAAATCAATAGTGAAGGCATGCCCATTGCTATGCAACCCATTCAAAACGTAGAGGTTCAACTGCAACGGCACAGCTTCCAAAGGTAAAATCAGAAGTTAGTGCATTTACTGACGCATGCCAGGCACAGATAATCCAGCTGAGTGAACTAGCATGGAGACACCACTAAGTTCACAGCCAATCAAGACAGTGTGCCAGTGTCCCCATAAATTATGGTTCATAATAAAATATTACATCAATTTGCAATGTGAATGCAAAGTACTATGATACACTTGAAGAGTAAAATAAGTTGGAAATGAGTGACAGCGAATGCATCTTACAGCAGCTTAAAGTTAACAGCACGAATAGCCTCTACTGCAAAGAATTTGTGCCAAATGTAAGGAGAGCAAGTCATCATGTCTGAATTTATAGACCAACGTAAAAAAAAACTACTACTATATTGCACATAACATGTTGATGAAGTATTTATAGGTAGAAATACCAAATGTAAATGGCACCTGTGCTGAGTGATCAGTAAATGCAGTACAGTTAGTTACTGAGACTACTGCTTTGCAAGTCGTCACCATGAAGATAAGCTGACTCCTTTCCAGAGTGACCTGATAAACTGTGACATGACAAGACAATGCTTATAGGCATCCTCACAATTAAGAGTACTACTGTCAAATTCAAAAATGCATATGCAACTGGTGCATGCAATTGGGGATGGATACCTTGTATGAAACTTTTATGTGCATCAAGGCAATACAGTTAAAGGACTATTGACTCCTCATTTTAATTGCATGTTGTCTTTGCTATATGATACAAAAGATATTAGTGTACATGGATTGGTATTCCCCTATAACCACAAAATAACTTATCATTTCTTCTTGGTGCTATCTCTATTTCATCAACCGATCGATGGCTGTGTTGGTGTTAAAGTCACATGAGGCATGAACTTACAACATTTAAGCCAGCCTGCTTCAAGAGCTGGAATGACAGCAAACGACATATCAGCAACTATAATGCTGTTTTTTTTCATGTCTCACATGACCTAGTTATAAACACTAACTACACATCACAGCCATTGTTTGGTCAAACTGAAACAGCATCAAGAAATTCAATTATAAATTATTTAGCAGTACCAAGGGAATAATAATCCATGTATATTGATGAGGTGACAAAGCCATGATGAAAATTATCACAACTTTTCCTCCAACTTTGGGCCATTCCCTGGTTTAAGACAAGTGAATCTGTACACAAGACTAGGTGCTCTTCACAAACTATATGACACAAGCCTTTCAAACAATTTATCCAACACGGGATAAAAATCATACAATGCCAACTTTGGAATTTCTGGCCAGAAACAACAGAACCATTAATGGACCAGCAATACTGGTTTCACATCTGTTTTCTTACAAGCAGAGATTGCCACTGAGTCAACTGCTGCACTATTCAATACAGAATTAACATGGCAGTTCAGACAAGCACTCTTTATGACTACTACCATTCTTTTCGGTCCGATGTATCAAAAATTGGACCTACCAAATTTCTTAAAGCTGGCGGTGCTCGAGCAAGAATCTCCAGCAATGGATTGTAAAACTAGAAGCACCCACCGCTAACAACCTAACCGATCCCCAAGCACTGGCGCATTATTCGACCGACCTCTACCACAGCCTCGTTTCCATTATGCCATAAACAGACTGGGCGGGCAGATGACGTGCTCAGCGAACAATGGGGGCAGGCGACGACGCCTGCAGGAAAGGCTTCAATCACGAGCTTCTACACTACTGAAACTGGCTGTATAAGAATCCCAGGTGTGGTAAATTATTCACGATCTGAGCAGGTGGCCCCGTCTAATGACCCACTTAGAAGCACTGAGACCATTGGCTCGAAAGGAGCAAGAAATAAAAAAAGGGACAATGCAGAGTCAACATTCCTGATCAATAATTCATGAGAGATATAGGTGCTTGCGCTGAAGAAACAATAAACTGGTCATCAATACAATGTGCAAGCACATGCGGAGAAGACTGCAAGCGTCCTGCTTCCTTCCCTTCTGAACTGCTCATAGCAACACGGCTACACAAGTGTGTGACATTTCTCCATATATCACATCATCCCTGCTCTTTTATTAAAGAAAGCTTCTCACGCAGAGAGACAATTAAAGCACTGTGATTGATCAGCACAACTGGGAACCATCGAACACACAATTATTGATCACTCTGACTTATTTTGCGAGACGCTGCATATGCAAAAGCAGCAGCTGAAGCATGATGATTCACTTGTTTATCATTGAGTGCCTCTCATGCACTGGAGACAGCAGCCATTCAACTAGCTGCACCCGAAATGAGTTTTATGTCAGATTGCTGCAAATGGTGACAAAACAGCATATCCAGCAAGAAAACCATGCACCTGCTTGAGCGAGTTCCCTCTGAGAGCATGAAAGTTACGACACTTATGCAACGCGAACCACTGTACGGAAAAAACCCAACAGCCACAACAAGTAATGCTCCAGCATAAACGTTTGCTGCAATAACTCAATATCGCTGGTAGCAGTCATTTACACATTGTCAATAACTGTCAACTGAGCCCAATAGTTAACTAAACGTCTACACAAGAGCTACAAGATGCCACCACTGTTGTCGTGTCAATACCGAAAGTTTCGGGGAAGAACAGACCCGCAAAACATTCGAATTGTCGCAGTGCACCTTGAACAAGCAGCCCGGAACTGAATGGTCCAGTCTTCGCTCGAAATGAGCCACTGCGCGTCAATTCATGCTTTTCGCGGAATCTGCACCTCCGGAAACTTTCGACGCGTTTGGACACTGAAACAAGCGAACTGCACACATTCGCGTCTAAAGTCACCTGACACGCAACGTCCCAGGACATGGCCAAACGCGACCCGCATTTTAAAAACGTAGTTGATTAACGCCGAGTATATAAACAAAAACGCCGACGCGGCGACGACTCACTCAAGAAGTCAAGCCATGCAGCAGTGTTTTTTTTTTTCCTTCCGCGTTCCTTTTCCAGCAGCACGCACGAATAAACCCGATAGCGCGGGATCTCCTCACAGACACCACGGAAACACGAACCACGTCTCGGGCAGCAGCAGCAGCACAGAGCAGAGCAGCCAGCTCTGGGCCGTGATGCAAGCGCCAGACAGCTGAATGACTCACTCCCCTCTTGAAACAGACCGAGCCTGCCGCTGGGCGCGCGATAGTGCGATCGCTTTACATGAGCTCCTCGACCACGCGAACTGCTGTTGCTGCCTAGCGAAGTGTAAACAATCGCCCGTCGAAGCGTCGACGGGATGGCAAGGCGCTGTTCCATGCGCGTGGGTTCTCCGGCTCGTAGTACGCTTTATTTCCTCGCACCACTCGCAACGCCTGGCGGCCGGCGAAAAGTTGCCGCGCTTTTTCTGGCGAACGAAGGTGAGTTTTTCGCGTCCGCTGCACCGCCAAAACCCACCTTCATCGCGTTTTCTGCGGTGCTCGTAATGTTGCAGTCCCGCACAAACTATTAATACAAACCATGTATCGTCTGCTCTCGATCGCGTCCTCACAGCGGGCAAGTTTGTTCCTTTTCGCAGCTCACTAAGCACAGCAGAGGAGGCCCGTTGATCACAAACTGCACAACTTTGATAGGCTATATATCGTCTGCTCTCGATCGTGTCCACACAGCGGGCAAGTTTTAGTTCCTTTTCGCAGCTCACTAAGCACAGTAGAGGAGGCCCGTTAATCACAAACTGCACAACTTTGATAGACTATCGTCTGCTCTCGATCGTGTCCTCAAAGCGGGCAAGTTTTAGTTCCGTTTCGCAGCTCACTAAGCACAGTAGCGGAGGCCCGTTAATCACAAACTGCACAACTTTGATAGACTATCGTTATCGTCTGCTCTCGATCGTTTCCTCACAGCGGGCAAGTTTTAGTTCCTTTTCGCAGCTCACTAAGCACAGTAGAGGAGGCCCGTTAATCACAAACTGCACAACATTAATAGACTAGAATCTGTACTACCGCGGTTACGTTCAAACTATATCGGATACCGCAACGCAATGCACAAAAGGAAAAAAAAAAAACGCACCGGCAGAAAGGGAAAGTCGCGGCTGGGTCACCTAGCCGGCAGCACGGGGCGCCGAGAAACACCTGCCTCGTAGGGTAAAGAAAACAAACAAAAAAAAGCATAGGTATAACGAGAGAAGTGTTCGTTGCTGCGTCCTTCAAAGGAAAAAACGCAACGCGCTTCACACACACGCGTCACGAGAGGGAAAAACCGTAGCCTCAAGCCAACGCTCGCCACAAGGTGGGTGCAGAGGTCAAGCAAAGTAAAAAATAAGCGCCAGCACTTCAACATGAGCAGCGTGCAGCAATACTATTTTAACGGTGCGTGCACCGAACTTTTCGCCGCTGCAGTACGCGACCTCATCGCTGAATACCGAAGGTCGCTAGTTAGTTTAGCATCCAGCCTGCGAAGCTAATAAAGAAGCGTTTAGGAAAGAGGCGAATGCCGCAGGAAGCAGGAGACGACCGAACGCGACGCCGAAAATGAGACCGCTTGGCGCTTTCGACACGCCGAGCAACGGCTGTAAGAAAGTGGCAGCAACGCGGTGACTCACCGCGCGGCGGCCGGCAGAAAATACTCCCCACCCCCCTTCCTCTACCACCTTCCGTTTCCCCCCTCCTTCCTTTTCCCAAGTCCAATCAATACCGAGTCACACCGACGTCGAGCTTGGGCCCCTGCTACAAAACACCTCGGCGACGGCGGCCTCGCGCGAGTTTTTGAGGCCACGGCTAGGATTAGTCACGCGTGTTAGCCGCGCAGCACCAAAAAGGCTACCCCGATAGCGCGTTGGCGTGCTCTTTTGCGCTAAGGAAGCTGCTGCAGCTCGTCTTTCTCGGCGTCATTTTATTCATTTGCAATAATAATAATAAAATGGACGGCACGAAGTGCACAGGAAAGGAGAACGCTAGGGGGGGGGGGGGGGGGTCCACAGTTGTTTAGACCCCCCCCCCCTCCTCACAGCGAGCGAGGCCGCTCGCTTTCCAACCTTACAACCGACATTGCAACAGCACAATGCGCCGGATCAGCCGGCGTCCCCGACAGCTCCGAACCTGCCCGTCAACGTGACGAGCGCTCGCGTTGCGGCTTCGACCGTATGACGCATTAGGCCTAGCGAGAAGTGGGGAAGGGTACGGCGGGGGTTGCCTCCGATCGTTGGCGCTTTTTTTTTGTTATCTTCGTTGCAACCTCCGCTTTCGTTATGCGTAGCGAAGCGCGGCTCGCAGCAACAGCAGCAGCAAAGGTGGCAAGCAACAGACTGCGCGACACTTGCCGCCACTAGTATGTTGTGCAGTAGTAGTAACGGGGGCGCAGCATCAGCGGTTTTGCTTACCTCCGCTCAAACCGGCGCGGCTTCGAGTGCCAGGGGACGGCGGCACCGGCGACTTGCTTCAGTATCCGTCTCGTCTTGTCATTTCGTCATCGTGCAACGAAGGAGCAGAACGGGAAGAGGGGGTGGGGGAGAAAAAAAGCGCACACAAAACTGAGGGGGGGATATATGCACGGCAGTCTTCTCTTCACCGGGCCGCTAGTAGGCGAAAGCACGCCGCGGCCACTGCCAATCTCGTCAGCCGACGCACACAACACCACGACGACGGGCAGCCAGTTGTCGAGCCGATTGCAAACAAGCAGGAGTAGCACGCGAAACAAGCTGCACACCACACACAACAACACACACTCCGAGCAGCAAAAAAGAAACAACGGGAAGGGGCAGCAGGCAGGTCGGCGGCGCAGCAGTTCTGTGCGCGGCGGCCACAACTTGCACCGCGGCGGCGGTCGTCGGCGTCCGCACGCTCAACCGCCGCTCGTCACGCCCTACCGCTCACAAATGGTCCACGGGGGGACGACATGGGCACCGAGCGCGACGACACAGCAGCGAATTTCCACAGCAGCGGCAGTAGCGCAAGCCACCGCTACGACGGCGAGCATGCCAAGGAAATACCCCCTCTTCTAGCTGGGACCTGCGCGCGGCGCTAGCGGCTACGGGGGGCAACACAGCGCTGGCTCGCTTCGGGGCAGCAGCGGCGGGCGATATGCTGCCGTCGCTTCCGCACGAGAGCATGACGTCATCCTCTCCCCTCCGGCCTGGCCTGGCCGTTGGAGCCCGAATGGAGTAGTATACAGTTACGGAGCATCGCTCGCGCGGATCGGCTCGCAAAACAGCGGGCGTCTAGTGTGTTGTGTGTGTGTGTGTTCCGGGCGTGTGCGCTAATCTTAGCAGCGGCTCGGCCTTAATGCCCGTAAAAAGATGGATCGCCGCTCCCGCTCCCGATGACGGCGGAATCAACCTCGGGGAAGAAGCTGAAGACAGCGCGCGCCAGGTCCAGCGGCGGCGCAACTCGAGCAGACGACGCTCGTGCAATCGGCGGGCTCGGTTACGAATTCTGGTAAGACTAATTTCGGGGCCAAAACCTGAATCTCCCTTATTGTAAACTATATGAAAACACAAACTGGTCCAACTGTTTTATGGGACAAGTTCCTAGCTGCTATCCAATGGAGTTCCAGTTGGAATCAACTGGGAACTTGCTCCTTGAGCCACTTTGACGAGTTGGGATTTTCACCCACGGTGCTTAGTACCATCGATGTTTTAGAAGCCGTCCGGCTCGTGCATGCACTCAGTGGCGTGGAACTTTTGATTGCGTGCAGCAGTGAATTACTAAGCGCAAGTTCGTGCGTTTGATGTGAAAGAGTCTGTGCTCTGCAAATGAAAACGTACAAGGCACAACAAAATACAAGGACACAGTTGTCACGCATTTTATTACCCAACGCACCATGCAAAAATTTCCGTAAAGCACCCACACAGAGGACGTTCTCCTGTCATGCGTCACAAAAGGATGCTCAAGTGAATGGAATGTTCTCTCTGAAATGAAATTTGACATGAGCTAGGAAAAAAAAAAAAGAATGCATTCAAACTTTCCGATATCCACAAAGAAACTGCAACTCTGTAACCGCGTTTTTCAGTTCAAAAGCTTTTGCAGAATAGAACTGCAACAATCACGCCACTGTTGGCATCATTAGAGAAAAAGCATGCCACATGATCAAGAAAGTTCTCATTTAGTCCTTGCTAAAGTCACTGAAAAAGTTTCTAACTAGGCAAACTCATCGTCACGGTCATTTAATTTTGAAGGGGGAGGAGGGGGGCACATGATAAGGAAAACAGATTTCTTCATACAGTGAACTGAAGAACAGTGCACAATAACACCAGGGGCTAGCACATAATTAGGTAACAAATTCCTTGTACAATATGTTCTAAAATGTGCCAGTGACAAAGACAAATAGCCACATCTTTTAAGAGCGAAGCTGCTTGATATCACGGAAAGACACGTCGTCCCGAAGGATAAAAAACGCCGAGATGCATTCAGAACAATTACTGGAGATCACAGAAGACAGCTTCATTGATTATTCAATGAACAGATTCAACAGTACATTAGACTCGGCAATAACACACGCAGTCTAGCTGTGCTATGCATAGCTTGTTGACATATTACATGATTTCAGTGGGCAGTTGAAATTTCTTGAAGACGTGCTAGACTCAACACTCACGGATAACATGCGTAAAAGAATGGAAGAAACATCAACATAAAGCCCACTGATGGCCTGAGGAACACATTCTTTTAATGGGCCTTAAAATGAAAATTCCAGAAGGTGCCGTAACACAAAAAAAAGTGTGAAAAAGGAATGCGAAGCAGCTCAGACTCGGATACAGTCACGTTACTGTTCTTTCGGTTTTCTATTCCAGTGATTTTGAAGCTAGCAAACCCATGGAGGAATTAGACTGCCTGTAGATGTAAATGAATAAATAAAAATAAAATATAAAAATAGCGGTATAAGACTAATGATTAAATTAATTCTTAAACTGCAAGCAGTGCTATAATTGGCCCCGAAAGTTCATGTTTCACTGCTAGTAACAAGTAAACTTGTGCACATAGGCTCAGTGCACTATATGATGCACGGTGCTGGATGCAATAATTCTGCAACATTTAGTTTGCAAACTGCGCAGGTCCGTATCAAGGCACGAGAGAACTGTTGCAGACTGAGCAACAGCAAAAAGGAAAAAGTGCACACAGTCACACATTTGAGACTTCCACACACTGCCTTAAAGGCAAGATGGAGCACTTATAACATTGCACTTCAGCATGTCATCATTTACTGAATGAAAAAAAAAAAAAGTCAGCAGCTGAGGAGACAAAAAAAGGAGAGAACCACTCTCACAACTTCTCAATCACAATGTAAAAAAAAAATCGGCACTCGTAATCCATTATGTATACATCACAAACATGCACAGACATGCCACACTTTTTTGTTTTTGTTCAATGAAAGAGGGAAATAATAGGAAAAAATATCTCACAAGAAACTTCCTTGTGCGCACATACGTGTATAACATTCTATTGAGTGCAAGCACAACGCACTCGTAGAAAAACTCGACATTGCTCGCATATAACAGCTTGGTTCAATGCAAGGAAGAAAATGTTTTAGGATGCAATCATCAGCCCTACCTTTTTTACACCAGAGATAACGAAAAATTGCTGTCAGGTCAGCAGGGAATTTCAGGAACTCTTTGAAACTGCAGTATTACTTTTTTTTTTTTCAAAAGATTAAAAATTTGCATGTTCGTAGATGTGAAGTATCCTATCCTTAAGTTGAAGGCAGCAAGAAGTCAGAGGGAACTGTGAAAAAAAAAGTGGTAGTTTTTTGGAATGTTCTGTCAAACGAAGCCCATCCAACTTTTAAAGTGCATGGCTTCTAAGGAACTTGTATTTCCAAAAGGTGCACGACATTTCAGAGATCCTGGAGTGTTTGTTGGCAGTGTTTTTGGCAAGGCTGCAAGTGATAACTGAAAAGTTCACGTAAAAGCAAAATAAAGAATGTGAAAAAAAAAAAGACAGTTATAAGCACAGAAGGCAGGGAATCTGCAGATGCTGCATCTACTAGCCACATGCATTGCTTATGACAGTGAGACTAATACAGACCAAATGTACTATGCTGCTTGGAATAAACCAGTTCTTGATTGTTAGACTAATTAATTACACTTATGCTCAGCTACATAGCACGACCAAACTAAGACAAGCACGTTGTACTCCAGCCTATGAAAGAACAGAGAACCTATAGCAGGAAACGTTGAAACTAAATGATATTGAGAACCAAAAAACACCAATACGGCATCCAAGGCTGTGTTGTTGTGTATGCATTTACGCCGAGGCTCGAGGCATTACTAATTTGAAATCAATCTGGGGACACTGCACTCTTTTTATCAGGGTAGATACCAGTTGTAATAACCTCGAAGCTTCTGCATTGGTAAGCAAGAAGTTATTGCAACAAGTCTGGCTCTCATGTTCATAAAAAAGAGTTTGTGGGGCACTTAATTGTCATTATGAGATGACAAAGCATTACCATGACATGTTCTCCTTGGTTTTACTTACTTCCTAGTAATTTTAATTTTTGCTCAGTCATTCTCCATCATTAGTCATTATCAATTTTACAAAGTAAATGGCAGCCACCTATGATATTGGTTTCTACCTTTCGGCCTCTTCCCCACAAGTGGAGGGGGTTTCCTTCTTTCCACTAGCCACCTGCCAACCGTGGCAGGTGCAAGTGTACACACAACTCTGCCGGACGCAGCCTTTTTTTTTTCACAATAGGGCTTTCTAATGCTAAAGCATTAATAGGTCTTAGTGCTTAAAAGGAAGGAAAGAAATTTTTTTTTTAGCCTACCCGGCAGAGAGTACAACTGCTTGTGAATAAAGATGCAATTCCTTGTAATTCAGACAAGATGTAACACAATTCCACCATGAAGTTGCTCATTTCATGCATCTTGCAAGAAACTCATCTAAACGAGCAAGCGCAGCAGTTATAATAGTTTACTGCAATAAATCTCATTGCAACTGAGGCAACAGGCCACAAGAGAACAGGAACAAAATGAGAGATTATTGCCAACAATGAGCCAAACTGAAAACAAACACAACTAAAAAAAAACCCCCAGCGTAGCAATGAGTTGAGTAAAACAGAGGCATCACCTAGTGCTTCATTTCACCTGTGCCGGAAAAAACCATTCCAACTTCCGAGACACATGTTCGATGAACCAAGGTGCCTGAACAAACTATGAATCAATCGTGACTTGCGAAAAGGTGGAGAGGGAACAACAATGGGTTCAACAGCCAAAACAAGACAGTGGCCACAGCCAGCGCCGCAAAAAGAAAAAGGAAATGCCCTGATTGTAGAAACAGTAACTCGGATCAAGAGAAAGACAAGGGCAGGATAAAGTCTGTGACCATCTCTCTTTCAGTCCTCATCGCGCCGTCACTAGAGGACGGGCGCGTCACGACGCTCTCATTGAATATCACACACACGCACATTCCGAGTATGCACAGCCAAACCAAAGAGGAGAGGTCTTCACAGATCTCTGCCTTGGATAACAAAACAGAAGATTAACAGAAAAATGGGTGAATAGGAGGCAGATGAGGAAATGGAGGCAGTATGAAGAATGCTGCAGATGTAAGAGAAAAAAAAACAAGAGCTAGGCTCGGCCAAGTCACCAGCTCGACAATCACTGTCGTCACAACGGAGTCACCCGATCACCCCCAAGCACAACGAGTCAGCGTCATTCGCTCACCAGAGTCGACGAGAGCGCACACACAGCACTCGCAGGGAAACTTGAATCCCCCAATGTCTATAGGCACAATGAAAAACCTCTTCTGGCCGCAACGAGAAGAAGAAAAAAATATCAGTACTAAGGAGTCTTGCACAGGGCGGAGGAAACGGGATTGGCTCCTCGGGAGGCAGCAGCAGCAGCGATGGTCAGCCGCTACTAGGAGGAGTCCTGAATCTCGTGGAATGTCCACTGCTGGTTCAGGTTGCTGTCGTCGCAGCTCTCGAGATGCACCCGATAGTTGCGCTCGCTGTACGACAGGCACTGCTTGTGGTTTTTGTGGTAAAGATGCTGGGTGTCCTGCGTGTGTGAGAAACAAAAGCATGTAAGTTCTGCACAGGTAAATAAACACTAATGAAGGGTTTGTTATGTCACAGTTATTGGTCCAACGTGCTTACGAGAGTCTCCAAAGGCTGAGTAGGTTTGAATTAAGAGAGCAATTATTCATTAGCATTCACTCGAGCACAGCCGTATGGCTGCAAAGGAAAAGCTATACAGCTTCCTCAGAAACTCTGCAGCTCAAAAAAAAGTTAGCCTCACAATTAAGTTATGAATCAACCACTTCAGTCAGCATTGGACAAAAACGCTAAGAGACATGAAAAAAATTGCACTTTTACTGAACACAATATTGAGGCATTTCTTCTGATGCTTGCTTATTCATTATGGTATTCTCATCAAGTGGTTGTGTATATATGTGGTAGACTAGACGCCCTCATCCAGGTGCCTAAACTTACGTAAGGAAACGGTTAAAAAAATTCCCAGGCCTTTCGTCTTCCTTCCCTAGGGAGCGTGAAAGTGATGGCGACAGTCACACCCCTCTATTCACACCCAACTCAAGAACAAAGCGGCTTTTCCCTGTAAAAGGAACCCCCCCCCCCTTCCAGCCAAAGACAGTGTGACAATACAGGGAGGGGACTCTCCCTTTTCATCTGCCACTCCTTGCATTGTCATGCTAGCAGGCTCATGAGAATCATTCAAAGCCATTGGCTGGAAAGGGGTCCTTTGACGGGGAAAAGCCGGTTCGTTCTTGAGTTGTATCCGACTACAGTGAGAGCATCCCCATGCACTGCATTTGCTTTGAGGGAAAAGTCAGGGCCACAAGTCTAGAGCCACTCGCAATTCAGTTACCACAGGAAAATAACACTCAACTGAAATGTAAAATGAATTGTAACTTTTGTGGTTTAAAGCCAAAAAGGAAATGGACAAGTGAGGATGACATCAGCACTCTTCAAATGTAAGTTCAGTAGCGTTGAAATGAGTGATCCCTTCACAAAACATTTCCCTTCAAGGAAAAGACAGTACTGAACAACAACCCATGGAATTTCATGACCGAAGTCGCACCTGTGAACCGCTGTGACTGCCAGTAGTAATCTGGCCCACTTAGCATGGAGCACCTACATAGAAGCACCTACAGGGAAAAGTCACTGCGATCACTGATACACTGCAGTAATGTCAAGATGTGCGAATTTCTCGTTTGGCTTGACTAGTAAATGTAGAATCAGCTGCAAAAACACCGCTTTTTTTTTTTAACGCAAAACTTCAAAAAGGCTGCTCACATACCCAGAAATATTTCAGCAGCTTTGTGACAGTAGGAAAACCATCATTTGCATTTTAATCAATATTTCTTAGGACAAATAACAGTAAGCATCATGACATAGCTATGATAACAAATAGAGAGCCAGGCTTTTGACTCTATGCAATACAAGCCAAGCAGAAAGTTCACACTATCACTCTTTAAGTAACTCTCACGGACAGTGGTGCCTCTTAACTCTCTGAGGAGCGTCAACAAGATCTACCACATTTACTTGCGCGATGAACACACTTCTTTCTTCCATAAAATTTGTGCCAATTTGGGAGGTGCGTTCAATACACAGTGAAAAAGTAGCGCTGTAATCAATTCAAGTGTCTAATGCAGAGGATGCATTTATTATGTGAGTGTGTATATTAAGCAAGTAAGTACAGGCAGCTCCAACATGAAAGGGAACAACGCGCTATCTACATTCAACCAATGATCACTTCACAAGGATGAGCGAAAGGTCTGGTTTCTAGCAGGCGCTCTCTTTAGTCTAAATATGGATAGATAATGCCCACACGACGTCATCGACATCAGCACAGAAGTAACAGCAGAATTCATTCTTGTTTGAAAACTCACTGTTACCTTTCATACTGGAGCTACACAAAACCTTTTCAGCTTTCGAGGGAATAGCTTTTCCTGCCCAGGTTCGACCCAATATAAAAGCAAAGGAAAGCCTATCAAAGAGGGCACAGCCTTTGTCACCGAGATACGACCCAAGATGAAGGCAATGGAAAGCCCATCAAAGGAGGCACACGCCACTCACCACACTGTACTCCCAGGGCCCGTCGACGGTTCCGAGCGAGCAGTACACCACCTCCATGCTGCTTGATGTAGCGTCCATGCAGCGCTCACCCAGCCCCAGCTGGCCCTCCGCATTGAGCCGGAAGACCTGCGAGCGTCGGCGCAACACACGCTGGTGTCGGGCGGAGGGGACCCACAAAGGCCATTTGGTCAACGTGGATAGTGGGAAACGTAAAATAAAACGTCCACCACCACAGAACCTGCTGAGCGGGAGACCACCAAGCGCATAGCCGGAATGCCACGGGCTGAGTGAAAAGCGCGCCACCAAGTTGCAGAGGTTGGCTTCGGTGAGTTGCACGACTTCCCAGACATGAAGTTCTACCGGTTTACATGTCTCCAGGGACTGCTAGCATTCCCTAATAAGAAAGGTGAAGCCTGGCGTGGTAAACAGTTGCCACACCAACCGTTACGTTAACACCTTAGCAACACAGGCAGGGTAACTGTGCTTAAGCATGATCGCAGTTTGCTTAATTCAGGTGTGCTCAAGGCTGCCGAAATGAAAAGGATTTTAATTGAGGTCACACAGCTTGTGTAACTACATTTAGTCGGTTAACCAAAGTTCAGTCTGCCGTGCAGCTGTACACAAGCAGATTTAGCTTCCCTTACAACTAACAAAGGTAAGTGTCACAACAGAGTGCTTCTGAGACTATGAGTAAGCCTTGACAAAGATCAACTGAAGCAGCCAGAGACTAAAGCATAAAAGGAGTTCTTAAAATGCATTAGGAACCAACTTAAAAAAAAAAAAACAACTCTGTAGAATGCAACAAGGCGGGCGGCTGCTTTCCTTCATATAGGCTTGCCAGCTTGCGTGTTCACCGCATTCAGGAGGGAGGTTAGCACAGCCAAACTTGCACTCGCTGCTGAAAATCTTTCAGTTAGCACAAAGCTGCAGGCTTCAATAAGCACGTGCAAAGCAAGCGAATTTGTCAGTGCAGGCAAGTTAGCGCTGATAGGCACCTGAGTCTACATTTCCCAATGAAAATGTAGTCTTCATTTCGCATAATTTTCTGCTCACTTTCTGTGTTTCCGGTCATTTCCTAATAAAAATGACCAGAAACACAGCGGAGGAGAACAGCAAGCGAGCGAAACGCACCTGGTTTCCGCCGGTTCCGTGACAGGACGACAAAGCTGCCTTTGACGGTGGGTGAGCACCCATGGCATCCAGGCACTGGCCTGTCGAGTCGTGCCTGATCTGTATGGCAAAGGGAGAGGACACATAACCCATTTTCTTGCACTGTCCTCCTTTACTGCCTTCTTGAAATGAACTGAAAGTTTCGTTGTGTGTTCAAAGGCATCCAGCTATAAAGAACAATGTATTCCTTGCTCATTTCCACTCACGTTTAGTGTACTGTGCAAAAAACCTCAGCACAAAGCAGATTTACCAGTCACATGCAGTGAACACGAACGGTCTACACAGAAGAACTGAACAAGCAACATGCACACAGCCCTAGCTGCTCATCATGCATGTGCCAGGTGCTGAGTACCAGGTGCTGTACCAGGTGATCAGCTAGCACTGGTGATGGTATTATAAATATCAGCCTCAGTGCTAGACACCAAGCACTAGATGAATAGCTGAACGGAGCTGTTTGCATGATTATAGTGACAGTATTATTAACAGTGACTAGGCATGAAGTACTAACGATGAACTGTTAAGCATTAACAACATCATTAATAACAATGACTGGTGACTGGAGGGCCTGGTTAGCACAAATACAACAATATGCCTGAGCATGCGGTTTCCGCAGACATTGAGAACTGCACTATCATTTGCAACACTATATTCCATTTCATACATCAAGTGCAATGCTGTGAAAGGTACGGAAGTAGTACGCACAGGAAAATAAAGGGAGGCGTATTACTCCGCGCTTGTTCTGTGGCCGAGTGCTCTAACTAAAGAGACAGCGACATCTTGTCGTCAGGAATAAGAGTAGTACCTTTAATCAAGGTCATGAAAAATGCGTCATGCAGTAAGCCTGCAGGCGAGGGATTTACTATGTTTCGCTTACCGCAAGGAGCGCACTATTTTTTGGTCGCGGACGCAGGCAGCGCAAACAACAATGCTAGCTTTTGCAGCGTTGCACCTGATGTATGAAACGGAGTATAGCCATCCTGATATGATGAAGAAAAAGATAAAAAGCTCCTTCAACATCCTGCAAAGTACGCTCTAATAGGCCTGCACGACCAGACAAGGGCTTCACCGGTTGCCGTGGTGACAGTGCCAACTGTGCCACCTTGTGCACCACAACATGGAGCTCACGCGAGGCTGGTGAGGTCATATGAATACCTCTCGTGAGCACCTAGGAATGCTGCTAGGTGGCACCACCACCTCTTGAAGTCCACGTTAAATGCGTGGCCAGGAAAGGGTGCTTCGAGGCCTCTCTAAACGACAGGAAAGGGCCGAGGAAAAGAGGAGGAGGTGGCATGGTACTTGCCTCGCCCCAGAAGAGGTTTCGGGGCAGCAAGGGGAAGTTCTTGAGCACGTCATAGGCGACGTTCTTCATGAACCAGCGGAAGCTCTTGCACTGGAGCCGCTTGCGCAGCTCCAGCTGCGAGGTCAGGTCGCCCGCGTCGTAGTAAGTGGCCAGCGGCTCTCGGGTGTAGAAGTACTCCTTGTACTCGTCCATCCATACCTCCACCACCCGCTTGTAGTTCTGCGCAGGGGGAGAGCAAGCAACATAGTGGTGTCAGCGAGGTGGACACCCCCCCCCCATTGCAGTAAAAACTACTAAGTAGCAAATACAGCGACAAAAAATACACAAAAAAATGCGTGTGTCTAAAAGCATTCTTCACAGGCTAGCCTCAACCCAGATCTCAACAATGCTTTGTGTCAAGCATGCTTCTATTTAGCATGTTCTCTTCAGATGCTTAATTTGCAACATAGGCCTGTTACAAAAGCTTTCCATGATGTGTACAATGAATGAGTAATTCAATTTGTAGAGACAAAAGACAAATTTCCAGCCAAAAGGAACTGGAACTTGCCAGAGACACCAAGGTAAACGGTATAAATTTTCACCTACTACTTCAAGCTTGCTGATCAACCTCAGCTGTAAGCACCTTGCTGTTGCTTCGCACATGTTGCCTTCCTTTTCTCTTTATATTCGCATTTCTCTGTGGCCAAACCAAACCCATATTCTGACTTCAATCACCGTGAGGATTGACAACGCTTGTCTTGAAGAGCAAAAGTGCTCGCAGCATTCAGCTGTGATACGCACAGTCAAACCAAGACCAATAGAAAATCAATCAATCAATAAATAAATCGATCGATCGATCGATCGACCAGCATACATGCTGCTGTAGAGATATACTCTCAACATGATGTCTGCACTCATTGCTCTATGGCCTCAGAGACTGCAGGAAGGGAAATGCAGCATTCACTGACAGTCCCTTACGCAAGTCACCTTTGGAAGAATTGCTCACTTATTTTAACGCATCAATCCAGTGGTTGATATGCCACCATGACAACCCCATGGTGTTTTTCAGTTCTGAAAGTGAGATTTAGACAAACGCGCTCAACTCCATGCGTTCTACTGCATAGAGAAACAAGCACAGGCATTGTGACTGCACTTCTTATTGCAAACTGAACTTTGCACTTCCACTGCTTTCATCAAGTTATTTATTGCTTTGCGCTCACTGCGAACATGCACAGCTTGTGGGGCAGCCAAAATGCCTGTAGTCCTCATCGATTTATCGCTGCCCTGAACCTTGATGCAACTTAATCTGTGACAGGCACCCAATCTAGCCACATTGTGCCATTAGGCGCACTCGGTTGCGTTTTGTACATTTTGTAAGGCTGCAAGTAATGAAATCAACACTGCCGACCTTCAATATAGTTCCTTTCGACACGAGACATAAATCTAGCTGGCTGAAATTTTAAGTTTCATTAGAAATGTACGCACACTTTTGAATAAACGGACTTTGGTTTCGAAAATAAACAGCACTGCACAACTTAAAAGGGTACCATGTTTAACTGCGCAAAGAAACGAAGACAGAGAACAAGAAGGCACGACACGAGCCTTCTTGTTCTCTGTCTTCGTTTCTTTGCGCAGTTAAACATGGTTCCCTACCAACTCGCCCAGTTTTCCGTTCTTATTAAAAGGGTAGTCGCATTTCTATGCCTTTCCTGTCTTCACAAACTTCTTCGATGCAGCAGCTTCGCAAAGGACTACATCCACCGCAGCAGCAATGGGGCAGTGAAACTTCAGTGAAATTGGTCCATTGGTGCATACTTGAGGATCAAAAGCCAGACTATGACCAACTGTACACCGATGTTCTCGTACTGGACCAGGCACTACCCGCATGTTCACTATAGATCTGCAAAATCTCCTGTACTTTCTCGGTAGTGCTCAATAAAGCTTTCTTTCAGCTGACATGTTCTGAAGCGCTTTACTTCAGTAGCACCAAGTCACTAACCATAGCTGATGTGCTACATTAGGCTGTGAACATGCACAAGGCATGCCCTTAAAGCACTTGGCATCCATAATGCTTTATTATTTGTTTCCTTATTCCATACTGCACCCCCCAATTATGAACGTACTAATAGTTTCTGCTTATATGTTCCCATTATGGCTTCTAAAAATCAGGTGCAGTGCAAGGACATATGAGGACATATGAGGCACAAATAAGGCCAATGAACATGGCATCCACCGAGTTTGGTCATGGAGAAGCCAGTTGAGCCTCCTGCACACCGTCCGTAAAAAGTGCACTGTTTCCCCTCGAATTGCTTCACATCGAATCAACTTGCATACAAAAAAAAAAAGCTCAAGAGTTTCCAAGCGCCATTTACTGCAGCTGACTACTGGTATTCCTTCCTCCCCAGAGATGGAGCCATCAGTTGGTGAAGGACGGTCGCAGAGCACATTTATGGAGCGTGCACGCAGCCTGATTGGCTCGGGTTGCTATAACATATACAGTGCAGAAAATGACTTATGAGATGAAGTATAAACCCAACTGCATCATATAACCACAGATGGCTCTCTTAACAGCCCGTGATCATCATTACTATCGCTACCCAACACCATGCCTCCTCTACGTGTTAGGCCTACCCGGGCAATATTTCGTTTGCGAAGCATGTAAATAGTGGAGTTCTGAACTATGACATACTACAGCTGTCCACAAAGTCCCTTACACAGCTATTGGTGCAAAAAAAAATTTTAAAAAAAGAGAAGAGAAAATTTCTTTTTTCCATTCCCAAGATTCTGCAAGGAACACTGTACGCTAAGTATCTGCTCACTGTCAGAAATACCTGGTGCATGCTTTGCACAACCAACAGTCCCTTTCTTGCCAATGAGTTGTCAGATGCTCCTAAATGTATACGCACCACAGTGATGAGCGGTCCCTTGCGCTTCTGGGCCAGCTTGCCAAAGCTGTAGGGCATGAAGCCACGGTAGACGTGGCCGACCCGCGAGCACGGCACCCAGTAGATCTGGCCACCACACTGCCAGATCTGCACAATGAAAGGCAATGACTCATTCATTATTTATTTGCACCTTCAATGCATACAGACAGTGAAAGAGAGCAGAGAAGCTAAGGAACAGGTGAGCACAACACAAATTGAAAATAAGGAAATTTACAGTAAAAATGCAATGCAAATAAATGAGCCCACAAGCATAAAAACATCAAAAGAGAATAAAACAACTGCTAAAGAAACTGCAAGTACAAGAAGGAACTGCATTCGAGTGCAGGCATGAGGTTGGTGCTTTCTGATACATTAGAATATAATACATATATAATAATAATAATATGTATACTGTGGGATACAGTGGTATCCCCTCCTCGTCCCCCGCGCCAGCGGCGACCGTGGCTTACACGGGCGCGCTGGCCACCAGGAATGTGGAGAGAAGGCACCCCCGCGACTCTGCTCATTTCCGCCCCAGCACTGACGTGACGTCACGACAGCGCGCTGCCTTCTGCGGAGAGGGTAGCACGCCTAAGCTTGGCAGCAACGATTTGCTGCCAGGGAGGCAATGCCCGAAGGGATAAAAGGGGGGAACGCGCGGCGGAAAGGGACTCTCGCTGCCGGACCTTACCTAAGTGCCCCACGGACCCCTTTCGCTGCCCGCCGGCCCCCGAACACCAACGCCGGTCGACGTCAACGACTTGGTGAGCTACTGAACATCTATTTTACGGATAGAACATTCTTCCGCAGTGTGCTTTACCTCGCGTTAGGATAATAAACTATTTCCTAGCGTGCCCTGCCGTTGCCTATTTCGTCCGAACCTGCCGTGGCTGCGACTCTGCGCCACGGGTTGGAGGAACGTGTTGCGTACTCGAATAACGCCTGCGTGTAGCTTGCACGGAAGCTCGCCTTCCCGGTTGGCTGGACGCAGAGTGACCCCATAATACATATAATACATAAATTAGTACTTGCATAATTTTTCTTCTCATTTCACCTTGACCGAAATGTGGCTGCTATGGCCAGGACTAACATGAACTTGCTCTCGGAAGACACGGTCAAAAGTGGCTTGATACACAAGAAGCCCAACCTCCTGTGGCAGACCATACCACAGTTCTTGAACTCCAGTGAAGTCTTTCGCAAACAGCAATTTGTGCAACTTATGAGAAAAGTGTCCATACCAGGGGTGCTAAATTTCACCGTGCTGCTACATGCTGCACTACACTACAGCCACAACCTCAAATGGGCCATTAGAAAGCAATCACACAGTCCCCCCCAACTAACAACGTCATAGGAGTCTGACCTTGTAAGCAGGCAACACACGAATAAAAGCTGTGACATAAGATAGTTCGCTTGGAAACCAGTAAAACATTAGTTCAGTTCTGATTCAATTAAGGACAGCAGTTTATT
Organism: Amblyomma americanum; assembly: GCA_030143305.2. Taxonomy (NCBI): domain Eukaryota; kingdom Metazoa; phylum Arthropoda; class Arachnida; order Ixodida; family Ixodidae; genus Amblyomma; species Amblyomma americanum. The sequence continues at coordinate 96,784 of JARKHS020006094.1, forward strand.
CCCAACTTTTATCTTCAGTAGCAGTTCAAGACCATGCATGAGCATATCCCAGATTTGGATACTGAGGGCAACAAGCGAGTAAATATTTGCTAAAATAATAAAATAGCAAAACCTCGAAGCAATTTACCTTGAAAGACAGCTCGAAGTTCTCACCACCCCAGACGAGCAGGCCAGGGTCGTAGCCGCCCAGCTCCAGGAAGTACTTGCGGTCGATGGCAAAGAGGCCACCAGCGTGTGTGGGCGACCTGTGAACATCAAAACATGTGCTCCAATCTTCAAGACTCATCAGCAGCTGAATCCAGAATGTAAGTAACCTTCCCTTTTTTCACATAAAATCTTTTTTTAGATTTTCATGATTTGTAATGCCCATAATGTATCATTTAAACTTGAATTATTGTTCAGTGCAGAACACAGGCCAAGAAAGAAGAAATCCTTCATTAAGCACGCAAAGACAAACTTTTAAAGCTACAAACATCCAAGCATTACTGCAAGATCACAGAATTAGCACTATGACGGAGTCCCAAAGTGTGCTTGATCTGTTGGTGGTACCAATAAATTATGAACACAGCGACCTTGTATAGGAACTACCTAAGTGTTTCAGCACCTCGCCTGTTCCCAGATTTCTTCCCAACATACTAAGCGATTATGCATAGAAATGCCTTCCTCCCTAAAGTAAAAAAAGCTTCTGACAGGGAACAATTTAATTTTGATACAGAAAACAGATGCTTTTTTAAGCCCTTTCCCAAGTAAGGAAAACCCCTGGCAGGGAATAATTCAATTTGCATACAACAAACAGATTATGCCCTAATCCCTTTCCCTAAATGTAAGGAAAGCTCCCGACAGAGTGTAATTCAATATGGATACAGCAAACTCAGAATGAGTTTCAGAAAGAGTAAAAAAAAAAATCTTTCTCAAAAATTCTGTCAGTGTAGCAGCTTGCTTAGACTTGCACAGGAAAGACAGCATCAACTGCAAAACAATCAACAGCTCCAAGTAACCCCCTCTAAACAATCACCAAAAATCACAGCAGCACCCCTCAAGACCAATCACAACGAAAAACACTGCAGGGACAGGAGGACTTATGTTCTTGTAGGGTGTTCACTGCCTTATAGTTTTGTGCTCAGCCAAGAGATGGCACTAGGTCACAGGGAGTGGCACTGCACTTGTATATATATCGCTGCAGCCACCAGACAAGCAGGACACAAAAATCTTCTGTTTTTCCTTTGCTTTGTGGCTTTTCCGGCAAGCTACTACTCAGTTAACTGAAACAATCGAAATGCAAAATCTTAACTTTTCTTTTTTTAGTTCATGACAATGACTCACTTGTACGGCTCACTGTGGTACTTGCGGCGCTTGATCTCCTCTTCGGGGATCTCGATCTCCTTGTACAGCATGCCCCACTCGAAGATGCCGCGGAAGTGTTGCCGGCCGTGGTACACAGGTCGGTACTCGAACGTGTCCTTGTCGATGCCGTCAATCACAGGCACTGTCATGGCCCGCCTGCAGTGGCAACACAAAGAAGTCTTCTCTGCAATTATGAACAAATGTTTTAAGAGCAAAACCTCTTACCCCCCGAGCCATAACTCTGAATGTCATGAACGTTGCACCGTGACCTCTAAACTGGAGTACTGGCCCAACATCATACCATGTGACTCGCCACAGCCACACCGGGTCTCGCTGCTTGCCTGACCACGTGACTCCTCCTCTCCTAACCATGTGAGGCGCAATATACAAGCGCAGCAGCTGCATTCGCTTCCAGTACTCACTCCGGCACACTCTGCGACGCCATGGAAGCCGGGCGATCAAGCAAAACAATGCGTAACCTTGCTTAACTAGACCTTTCGTTCGTCTCACTAGGAATAATAGAGTTAAACCAGTGCCAATTTTCTTCCATACAGCAGTTTTATCCGGAATGAATGGAAGGATCGAGGCCCAGGCTGATCAGCAACAGTGTTTCTATTGACAAGAACAATATGTCAGTGCTTCCACAAAGGGTCACGGACCACAACAGAAAGGCCCATGAAAGATTCAACGATGGGTAGGAAGAAAACTCGGGAAATTGGGAAAAAAAAATTAAAAATGTGCTTAAAGCATCAATGTACCAATGCGCAATTAATATCTGAGACTTCACAGGTACCTTCAGTATTCAATCCTCATCTCCAATTACAAATGGGTATCCATTAATTTTTGTAAGAACCACAGGGAAGGCTTTCTGAAGTTTCTGATTGCTTTCTAGGCAGAACACTAACCACCTTCCACACTGCTTAACAGCTCAACAGAAACTCAAAACATTTCAGATGCGAAGAACAGTAAGGAAACTGAGGCAGAGAAAGTAACAAGGCAAAATATCCAGCTGGCTACTTAACAAATGGGGAAACAGAGGAGACAGTAAGGGCTAGAATCAGAATACCTAACTATATTTCCATGATAATGAAGCACTTCTTGGCATGAAATTTTTTCGCTGAATTTTAGACCTTTTGTGACAACTTCACTAATGCTTCAATGACCTCAGCAAGTTTTAGTCGTGGGGGGGGGGGGCTGCTTCTACATCCACGTCATAAAGTTATCCCCTCACTGCGACCCCGCCTTTCCTTCTAATCCACCTTACTAGGATAAGATCTGGCTACCCCAGATAGCAAGAGCTCTGGAAACAATTTACGGTGTCTGTCTGCCGGCAATGCACTAACAGTTGGTTTGAAATGCTTCTGCTTGTCCTACATGTGCTCAGTTTTTCTCGACAGAGGTGCGTGCTCACTGACACATTTTTATTTCAACGTGGGATATACTCGCAACGTCAGATTCCAACCTCAATGCTCGAAACCTACCTTTTTTAACCGTACCTCTGCTCTTCGGTCATAATAGAATGCACAGTGATGCATTCCGATGGAGGCTTGCCTTGCACTGCTCGCATTGATCGACGAAGCGTCTACCACCATCCCCAAGTTAGCTTTTTAATGCGACACCACCTGCCATTTGTGGCAGGTGATGATGACGGGGATTTACCCTCCCCGCACCTGCCAACCATCCCTCTTTCCACTAGTAGGGGAGAGGAGAGAAACGCCAGAATAGGAATGACTCGGCAAAAATTAGTAGAACAAGTGATCACGATTAGAAATGGAATAAAAATAGAGTCACGATTTGAATAGAGTAAAGACTGAAATAGATTAGTGAGCAAAAGAAAAATGCTCGCGCATTTCCACTGCATCAATCCAGTTCATCACAGCTAAATTCTTTTTTGTTTTGAGGACATAGGTTCACCTAATAAGTGGTTTGTCATTTCAAAGCCTTTTTTAGACTGTTTACCGTCGCCACTACAAAACAACATCCTCCAGGAAGATGTGTATTCAGTTAAGATACTATGTAGCCGTTCCAGTATTACAAAAGAAATTACGGCAATGTAAATGCATACAATATGTTACTGTACAAACAATGACAGTGGTGAGGCCATATCTCTTCCCACCGCCTTGTCCTGACGATGCCAAGTTTTTCATTGCAGTTTTTTTAAACATCCTCTTTGAAACATGCGTTCAAGTTAAAGCATATAAATGCTTTAAGCTACTCCAGTGGGCCAAAGAGATCGCAAAGACCAGCCAACCCATAATGCATCGCTGTGCAGTTCCAGACACCCCAGTGCGTTCCTGCTTACCTGTTGGCTCGGATGGGTGCCAGCAGCGGCGGAAGCCAGTTGACACCCACTTCGCAGTGGGCATCCAGGAAGAGGACAACGTCACCATGCGACTGCTCCGCACCGTAGCTCCGCGAGCGGATCAGGCCCTCCCGCTCCTTGTTGCGCAGCAGACGCACTAGGCCTCGCGGGAAGTTGCGGGCTATGTATGTCTCCAACTCACCCTTGAGGTTCTCTGCACACAATAAACAAGTTCAGAACAAGTTATATCAGTTGCTGTGCTCCACGGATGTAACTACGTGGGTGAAACAATGACCCACATCCCGATACATCCCAATACATGGGGTGAGATGCCATGTTAGGCATCTCACGCGGTAAGCTCCCACATGTGCTCTCACTGACTTTCATAATGTTGTGTTTCCTCAGTCATGAATCGTCGAAATGCACTGCAAGTAGCACACTGATGTGGTTCTTGCTAATTTACTACTGCACTCACATTACTAAGGCTAGAAAAGTGGACTTATTACTCAGTGACATCATTATCAGCGAGTTCCTACATGTGCATCATTCTCATCAATATCAATCAAAAGCAAAACTATGCTCCTGCTGTGTCTGTGTTACTTCTATTTTACATACATACATACATACAAGTTTTATTCTCCACAAAGAAGTGGAAGGAGGCGGAGGGAAAAGCCGTACATTTGCGGCTTGAAAAATCCTCCGCCCCCTTACAGTGCATACAGCAGCAGAGCGGGACAATAGACAGTCACATGTTTTTTTTGTTGCAAAGAGGAAAAAATAAATAAATAAACAGCACTATATCGCATCACAAAATAAAATAAGCCTAAATAAGAGTTTCAATAGAACACTGGGTTTGGACTCCTGGAAAAACATTTTTTTTTTTGAAAAGTAAACAATGCAATGTAATTGAACATAAAGATAGACCTGTGCGTTCATTCACAAAAAAGAGTATGAGTAGCAAAATATTTGTACATATTTGGAAACGGAAAACAATGCAACAAGTAAAATTCATCATCAACTCACGCCATTCAGAAATAAGATTGCAAATATGCATTTCATCTGTTGTAATTTTTCATGCAAGCACGGATTACTTGAATCAACTAAAAGAAATATGCCTGCATAGCACCTTCTTGCGACGTTAACGAGCTCATTAACGATACTCTAGAGTATTGTCTGCTATATTTGGTGACAGGATGATATATAAGCCAACATAAATCATTGGAAAATGTAGCTATATGTTACCTATATTACATTACATATTTGTACAAATCAGGCAAAGAGAAGTAGATGCTAGACATAAAAATACAACTGTTAAGATGCTATTCCTGAAACTTGATTTAAAAATTCGGGCCAGAACGAAAACTCTGCTCTTAAGTCCCTAGAAAACCATAAGGCAACATCTTAGTTTCATAACAAAAAAAGAAACACTTTAAGCTGTTCTGATTAGAGTAAGCAGAAAACCACTTATTTCATTAGGTAAGCAAATAAAACAAAAAAAATTCACAATTTTTGCTGCGAGAAATACTTCGTTCAGTTACAGGACTGCACAATTTGAAAGCTGTCTTACTGGAACAAGCTTGAGGGCCTCCCAAGACAACAAAACTCCTCTCAACAAAACTCTCACTCCAAGCAAACGTCCAAAGAGAAAAAGAGAAGCTAAAAAAAAACTCTTCCACTCTCTGGCAACACTCGTTCATGTGCACAAAGGATTGCTGTAGCAATACATGAGCAAACAAATAAAAAAAAACGCCGATGAGATAGCGCTGCAAAATGCAATAAAGGCAGAAAAAATACGAGTGACGTGTTACGGCAGACTGGCAGCTACAGGGATCGTGCAAACGAGACCACGATCCCCCCAACAGCTGCTGCTCTTAGAAACGGATTAAGACACCAGCTGCACTTCTCGCTCAATCCACCATTCACTCCCCGTTCGCTTTTGACTTCACCGCACGCCGCACGGGAATGAGAAAAAGTTGACAACTACAGACAGAAAGCATGTCGTGCTCAGTCTATTTGTTGCTTTGACTTTGCCTGAGAACCAGGGACAACCTTAGATGGCTAAAAAACAGCAGAAAAAGCTTTCTAGGTCATGCCTAGAGCAAAAAAATGATGCATTTACTTTTTGCAGTTTCATGCCTAAATGACAAAATCCCCACTATCAAGCTTCTGTACACCACATATACATTCTAGCTTCGCAGTTAGTGTGGTGACTGCAGCAAGACTTCTTACTTTCAGTGAGGAAGCAGAATGCTAATGGAAAAATGGACCAGTATTCTCCCAAGCCAAGGGGAGTGAATACCTAGATTCCTTAACAAAACCAGTGAAAACTATTAAGAAGCTCTGCTATGCCACCTCAAGCTTCATGAATAGTGAATTTTGGCAACAAAAGCAGAAGTTATAATTACAAAGCACTAGGTTACTTGCAATGGAAACTTATATCAGTGGTAAAGAAATTGCAAGAAGAGTAATGACCAAACAAAGTACCTAAGTGAACACACATTCCTGACGCACAAGTTTTTAGAAAAATTTTATGGCATTCTAAAACTCAATGCATTATATTCTACCCTACTTTCTTTTCATTAATTTTAGAAGTTTAAGCTTTTTATGCTATACCACCACTTGTTCTGGCGAAATTTTCAGAATTGGCAGCATGCCGAGGTCACACAATTGTCTGAGTACTGAAAACAATATTTCCTTTCCTAGAGTTTTATCTATGCCAAGCAAAAGGTAGGAAGAAATATCAGCATGGCGATATAATCATAGAGGCACTAGAAGTCATGAGAAATCACATGTCTCATCAGTGCAGGCAATGAGCTGAAGCCCCACACCTCTATCTAAATTCTGCCTGCCTGCCATTGGCCCTTCTTTGCCAGTTAGTCATCACGTCACCTTTTCCTTTCGTTAACACCACCATTTTCTCTGTACATATCAAAAAACAGTTTTGTGAGTTAACGAAACAAAACCCTCATAACACAAAAGTTTCGTGAGAGTGCAGGCAAGGTATGGTGAGAGTCATTTCACCTTTGTCAGAGAAGTCGTCGACCAGCACCACTTCCTTGAGGAACTGGGGCGGAGAGCGGTTGATGACACTGTGCACAGTCCGCATGAGCACCGACAGGCCCTCGTTGTGGAACACCACCACCACACTTGTTGTTGGCAAGTCTTCAGGATAGTCCCAGTACTTGCACCTGCACTCAACATGCAAGCTTTTTTTTAGAGCTTCTCACTAATTAGATCTAAGAAAGACAAAAGAGTTAGAGCAGCTCTTGGGGATGTTAAAAGAATCCAGACGGCAGTGCAACATGCTACAATAAGTGTGCAACGGGCAGAATCGACTGGCGTGGCAAAAATGGTGGCATGGTTGATGTTTCCGCGTCGAAATCATCAATAATCTGACGTACATGGCACTATTCCTGCAAGTTTGAGCTAATAGCAATATCAATGTGCAGAAGGACTAATCACTGCTCATAATGCACAAGCTGCACAGAGATTCTGGATTTTGCAGTCGTCAGCACGATTTCGGCACTTCCCCTCAGGCACCACTGCTCATTTTAGATAGCCCCTGTCATGTATTGCAACAGAAGCGTATTCATTTATACGTATCAATGATTGTATAAAATTTCAACATTTCCTACTGAGAACTGAAGGTAAGCTTTGGCAGAAAAATGGCACATGGCAAAAGCAATTAAGTGGAGAGCTAAAACACTTTAGAAGTTGACAAAATTAAGCAATAAATTTTCTGTCACCAAAGGTGTAAGCCAAAGGTGTAAGCAACTAAAAAGTTTCTCTACCTTGCAGCATCCAATAGATTGATGGCAGCAGTGACAGCATTTAATGAGAAAACAGGTTTAGCTCTTCTACGTGAACATTCATTCTGGTAATAAAAGCAGCGCTGTCAATGCTGCTTTCCAAAGCAACGCTCCTGCTAACAAGACGGCTTTGTATTTATGCTGATGTCCAGAACATCTGCAATAGTAACTCCGGCTGGTACCGTGTCAATATAAATGTACAACATTACATAAGCTTCTAAAAATAGAGATGAATTCAAGAATGCTTAGGAGGTTTCAATTTGACAGTACATGATCAATATTGTGAAATATGGAGCCTGCTTCAAATGTCAGTGATATGCGTTTGCAAAAAAAAGAGAAAAAGCAGTTGAGTATTTCTGATGTAATATGACGCTGCCTAAGTAGACACAGGGAGTCCACCAGCAGGGGCGCTCCTTTATTATATTGCTTACACTGCTTTCTTGGGGGGCAATGACCAAAGCAGCGAATGCCAAATCGTTCGAACGGATTAAACACAGCGCTGCCAAACAAAGCTTTCGGCTGATGTTTACAGGAACAACAAGCTGTGCCGACAAACAGCTGCCAGATTATAGCTCTTCCGCCAGCACATAAAAGCTGGCACGACTGAACTGATGACACTGTTGGCACCTATATGTTCGCAAACATATGCTTTAGCAACTGTTCTGTGCAGGCCACTTTAACCTTTTTAGCGCTACACATCCGAGGGCTTTATGACGTGTTCCTCCAAATAGCAGCGCTCCAATGACATCTACAGTTTGACGTCAGCTCTCAACATTTCCTTTCTGCAGCGCTGGCCTTCAGTGGTGCGAAATGATTTATGAGCACTCCTGAGACAGGCCTGTCATCGTCACACACACAGATGTGCCTGAGCTGACACGTGCAACTATTCTTGCATGCTTTCTCGCAGCATCTCAATTCCGGCTTGCGCAACAGGTGCGTTCGCTAGCTTTCATACAGCAGGTAACGAAGAGAGAGCAGTGAAAAGAAGTGTGGCTATAAATATTACAAGCGGATGTGGATTGTACAAGTAGCGTGCTGGTAAATTGCCTGCACATGACCGAAAACTAAATGGAGCTAGTGAAAGTAACACAAGAGCGAGGAACATTACACTGCACACATTTAGTTTAAAGAGTGAAGAACTCACTACAGCAAACTTCTCCTGCGCTACAACGCTACGGCTACATACAGTTGAGGCTGTTAAGTGATCGTCCGAGACTTAACGAAGCTATTCTGTCTACGGATTCAGATCTTGTCACCGGCTGCAAAGCAGCCAGCATTTGAAAGAAGTTAGCTGTCGGCGAACGCAACGCCAGACAGTCGATCGGAAGTTAACGTCAGGTCGAACCGGATCGCTACCGAGCATTTGGCAAACGACCATATCGCTGTAACAAGGTTACCGGATACGAATATGACATCACCGTGCCAAACCAAATGCGACTAGTGTCGTTCTAGTGAAGCTAGAACTTTGAACAGTGCTCAGCCGAACATCCCGACCGAAAGAGTACTGTCGGCAAAGCGGGACCTTATCTAACGGAAACTGAATATATTAGCGCAAGCGATTTCACATTTCGACTAAGGCGCGATGAACGCTCTCTGGAAGTGGTAATGAGCACTTTCTGTATTTCTTCTGTACCGGCTGAAACTCTTGTGCTTTTATATTCGAGTGTCAGTTGTTCCGTTCGCGTTTCATTTCACGCTGATAGTACACGTCACTAAACGGACATCGTCATATCAAAAGCGTCGGTACACTGACGTACGGAGCGGCTGTACTCACTCATCCAGTCGCATGTCCGGCACACTTCGGTTGGGCGAAATGTGGTCGCTGGCCACGACATTCATGCCGTACTGCATGTTGGAGTCGGCCGCGCTGTTCTTGTCCCTGGGTGGTACGTGGTAGGCGACGCCGCCTTCGCCAGGTCCCTTCACCTTCCTCAGCTCGTGGTCGCGAGGCTCAAAGTTGCCCAGGGTCCGATCCTCCCTGAACACGGGCATCGGCGGCGGCAGCTCCTGTTCCCGGTCCTTGGAGGCACCGCGTTGTTTCGGATGCACAATTTTACGATACGCCCCGTCAACGCCGCTAACATTACCGCGCCGCGCACCGATGGGCCAAAAACGACTTACTCGATCCCTATATAACTCGTCGCCCGTCGGCTTGGGCAGGAAGAAAGTGACCACGAATATAAGCAGAACGATGGCGCAGACGAGTTTGATGATGCGGCTGCGCCTAAAGTTCACCAGCTTCATGGCGATCACGTCGACGAGGCTGCCTGCGACACACGAGGGGGGCTCTATGAGAGAGGCGTAAGCGGTATATTTACAGGTTAGTACGTGTCAGCAGCGCGGGGATGCCGAGGCCAACATCGCGCCACACACAAAAGCACACACAGTTGCACAAGCACGCACACGAAGTGACCACGGCCGGTCAACGTTCCTCCGTCCCTCTCGCAGAGCCACGCATACGACGAGCAGACGACAAGTAGTCGGGCGGCGTTTGAACGGAACGTCAAAAGCGAGGTGTGTTAAAGCGGCAGTTGGCGAAGCGCGAATCCCAAAGCTAGCCCCTCAGTCAGCTAATTAATTTAGCGCGAACCGCACAGCGCGCTCACACGCACACACACCACACGACATACAACGCACGACTCCACGACAGCAGTTTTGTCAGAAAAACCGGCAGCACAGCTAGCACAGCAGCAGCAGCAGCGCCTGCCGATGGAAGCTTGATGTCGCTGCCGACGGAGCGGCGTTATCTACGGCTGCGCCGCATTCGTTTCGTTTCCAGACGCGCTGCTTGCGTCTTTACAACAGCGATGCGTTGTAAATAAACCGAGCAGTTAGAGATTATTTATGCGCAAGGCTGCAATCACCTTTAGGTCCAGGCTTGGGCTTCCGTTTTGACATCTTCATTTTCTTCTAGAATGCCAGCGTGGCCGGGGCGATATATTCGTGCTGAGGTACGGCCGCTAGAAGAAAACGCACGGGTGTTTCCATACAGCAGCCGTGGCTGAGACGTACGCACGTGGTGTTAGAGATGATCAATTAATACAACAATCAGTCTCCCAGACAGGATAACTGACGAAATCTCACGCGAACAAACCCTCCAAAAAACTAACTCGAATACGAAGTTGTTGAGCCCTCTTTAGGGGTCTTGCACACAGTAGTGGCAGCAAAATCAAATCACGCAGTAATTTAACTTCATAATTGCAGCACGGCTAATAAAAGAAAGTCAAATAATAAAACCGTGCCTAATAACTGAAAACGAAACTAATAGCACGTCCAACAGATGAGAACCACCCGCTCCGGTCCATCTGCACTCTCCGAGGCTTTTCCTTTGTGATTCAACTTTATCGTTATGGCTGTTTTTTAGGAGAACCACTAAACCAGTTATCTACCAATTGTTCGAAAAATTTGTTTCCTGCGCATTCGAAATTATTATTATTACTCGTAAACTTTCACACCTTAGTGGCACGTCTGACGATGCAACCCTATTGCAGTGCGGCATCCGCCAACTACCGCAATATTTTTTATAGCCATAGCTGTTAGTTTTGAAAATTGAAATTGAAATTTGGTTTTGGGGAAAAGGAAATAGCGCAGTATGTCTCATATATCGGCGGACACCTGAACCGCGCCGTAAGGGAAGGGATAAAGGAGGGAGTGAAAGAAGAAAGGAAGAGGTGCCGTAGTGGAGGGCTCCGGAATAACTTCGACCATCTGGGTATCTTTAAGGTGCACTGACATTAGTATTTCCCTCGAAACTTTTTCGTGGTATGGCGCCACACATTTCATGACGTCATCTCAACTGGACCGGAGACACAGGTGCTCTGAGCTTCGCTCTGCTGGCACCACGGGCGCGCTAGTGTCGTGACGTAGGTTACACGTAGGAAGGAAAAGGAATGCGCGAAGGTTTGTGTGAATGCATCGCATGCACTGATGTGACTGCAATGTGACATGCAACGTGAGACTTGGCTTTATAAAAGGAGATGGATGACGTATATGTTCTCGACATTCTGCTCTTTGAGATGGAAGGAGAGGACGCTAGCTGCAGCGTCCGTTGCTATCGCACCCAAGAGCTAAAACGATTATCACGCGTGAATTTAGGCGAACGTGCGCAAATGGCGAGACCGACCTACAGCGATGAGCCACTACTATTTACACAACATACGTAAACGCTGCCCTTTATTTTTTTACGTGCTCGTCTGCGTTGCTATAAAACTGCAATTCTGAATTCTTTTTTTTTGCACTCAGTACTACTTTGGTGCATTTTGTACAATTATTTCGAAATCCATAAAATTATTTTGCTTGAGTTGCTTTTTGACATTGCTTGATGGTTAAATATGCTTGCTTGAGTTGCTTTTTGACCTTGCTTGATGATTAAATGTGCTCTGCGCCTTTGGTCACCAAAGTCGACAGCTGGCCTATAAGTAACCTTTAACACATGCAAATCACACCTCAGCACATTCACAAAAGCAATCATCTGCGAATGACAATTAAGGTCTGCGTTTACTATCATTGCCTTTAACTTTTGTCATAAATATGTAACAAAAATAAAGAGAAATGGTTTATCAGTGCTTTCTTTCGGAGCGGTTCACTACTTCTCCCATGCAGGTGAAAACAGAGCTTATTAGAGCGAAAGCTCTACTCTTCCCGTACTAAGCTGAAGGTCATGTGGCTCTAAAACTTGACCTTCAAACCAGGAGTTGCGGAGGTTTGGCTCTGACGTCATGCCACACGACTCGCCACCCTCGCCACAGCTGCACGCGTTGAACCGACGGCGCTCGCTCATCTCGCAAACTATCGAATCACGTGACTCGCTGCGCCTCGCCACAGCTGCGTATGCGGAGGCGACGACACTAGGGCCATTTTTTATTTTACTTACACTGGCTACACTTGTGTATCGACCCTTCATCCGACTTACTGTGCAAGAAATTTAGTGACAGCTGCGTGGTACGCTCCATGCATCCGCTGAGCAGACAAGTTTGTGTGTTGCGCTCCGTTTGAGAGGAAACTAAAATGTCCTTTGCATTTCTCTACCCTAATAAACGCCACGCAAAAACGTTTTGCAGTATATGTTTGTCATTTCATCTTATAGTATATAACGACGACCCAAACATTCCGAGCTTGTCGTCTGCTCCCGCGGACTGCGACGATCGGTATCACGCTATTGGCTGACGCTCGTGCAGACAAGTTTGTGTGTTGCGCTCCATTTGAGGGGCAACAAAAATGTCCTTTGCATTTCTCTACCCTAATAAATGCCACGCAAAAACGTTTTGCAGCATATGTTTGTCATTTCATTTTACGACGACCCAAACATTCCGAGCTTGTCGTCTGCTCCAGCGGACTGCGACGATCGGTATCACGCTATTGGCTGACGCTCGTGCAGACGAGTGCAGAGCCTCACGTCATAGCTTTAGCCCCGCCCTCCACTGGCCTACACGAGCTTGCACGAAGTGTAGGTTAAAAAAAATAGCCCTACTGCTGTGATGACCCCCATAATGCGCAGGTCCACACGGGACGGAGAGGCAAAGAGACACCGTATGGCTCAGTTTAAACAAACAGGTATATTCAATAATTACACATGGTTAAGGTTATACATCAGAGGCTGGGGCGTCCGAGCTTACGTGCCGACGACTTCATGGGGGCGATGGAGTGGCTCCGGAGTTGGGCTCGAGCGGTTGCTGGCAGAAGCTGCACGCTGTCGGGCTTCGGCGCTGAAGGCCCTCTTCGCTAACGATGTCGTCCTGAGCGTGGATGCAGTAGAATTTCAATAGTCGTCCGTTTCTTCGAGGATGGATCACAAACCCTTCCTCTAGCGTCGTTCGGCTTGGAAGATGAACAGGAGGCGAGCTTGTAGATGATGACAGCAGAGCATAATTTTACAACAGAACAAACTTTGCACTACTTTACTCATCGACCGGGCAGGTTAGTGCCTAAGTAGCATCACATTACATGCTAAGCATGGAGCCCCAGCTCAGACTGGACTGCATCCGTTTACATGCGCTTTTAAGCACTTGATTAACAAAGGACTAAGGGCGGTCATTTTCAGTGGCCCGCCCAAAGCATCAATTCTCCAATCCAAAATAACATGCGAGATGGGGACCACCCCTTGGGTGGGGCTTAGCCTCGAACCCAGAGTCTGTTAACAATACAAACTAAATAAACAACAAAAACGCCACCACTCTCTCTCAAGTGAGAGTATACACAGGCTCTCTCTTCGGAGCTAATTCACTAGCGCCTGTCTTTCCACATTCTTGGCGAGTCTTGCCTGTCCGCCATGACAGGTGTCCGTCACGGCCCTTCTGGGAAGCTGTGGGTGCCTTCCCGGCGATAGCCCACGACAAAGGGGGGGGGGGGGGGGAAAGAATGTTGTCCCAGTGGCCCGGAAATTGGGGAGGATAAAGCCTGTTTCCCCGGGGCGGCGGCGGGTCCGGTTGTTCTGGTCGTCACTCAAAGAGCATGGCATAATGTGCCCGGAAATTGGATAATTGATGATGCCGCTGTCACGGGTCTCCGTCTACGCCGCGCCGTCGAACGTGGATCCTCGTAGCATACACGGAATGTCACACTGCTGCAACTGCCGGAAATCGCGTGAAGCGCCGTTCGCTATATATAAGCGCGTGGAGTGTGCTTAATTACCTTCACACAAAGCCATGGATGAGCAACGTGCCGGAACTGCAGCGCTTCGACGATGTATTGTCGCCGTCCAAGCCAAACCATTGATGTGCCATTAAGCTTAATCAATGCTAAACCAAGTCTAACCATGCTTAACAGAGCTTTCGCTCGTCTTACTATATCTATAAATTCAGCCGGGTTGAACCAGAGCAAATTTTCAGATACACAACTCAACATTTATGCAACCAGGGGGCAGACGCTGAGTCAGGAATTTCGCCTTTTTTTGTCTGCCTCCTACGCAACCCTTGTGGTACGAATTAAATACTGCCCCCAAATTCTGCCTTCTCACGTTCCTTTACTCTGGTTTTTCCGTAGCACTGCCCTCACCCGCGTCCTGTTAGGGCGCTGTTAGCAATGGCACACAGGTGCAATCCACGACGCAGATTAACTGTTGAAATGGAATGACGCTGACGCCGCTGCCAGTCCGTTATAGTCAATTTTAGCCCATATTTGCAAGGATATGCACTCAACAATTTATAAGCAACCTCTGCGAAACGTCATTTTTTTTTTTGTAGCAGCAGTTTCGCAGCGTGCGGAATGGAGAAACTACGATAGGAAAGAGAATTAAGGGAGTGTTTTTTACTCAGTCGCAGCTAAGGCGATGGAGAACTAGCTCCGAAAGCGTTGGGATTCCAAATGAGCTTTTATTGCGTTGCACGGGGCCTATAGTGCCAACTACTTTATTGATCGGCGCCGCACGGCGCGAGTTCAGACCTTCTTGTCCTGCTTGAAAAGCGACTTTTTAGAGCGCTTCTAAATAAAGACAAGCATCTCTTTTAGAGCGCCGGACTATTCACTGGAGCCAAAAACCGCTCGGCATTTATCGATCATCATTTCATCTATGCGCTTCAGAAGCACCCCCCCCCCTCCCCATTTGGGGGGCAGTATATTCTTCCAAACACTTCACGCCAACAGGCAAGTCGAGCAAAAATGCCTTTTTGGTCAGTTCGTATTTTGCTCATTCCAAATGTACCCATCGAAATTGGTATCGACATTGTATATCAGTGAGAATTAAGTACATTTCTATTTACATTGAGCTGAACCACAGATGATGCTCTCTCCTGCTACAGGTGCACAAAGGAAGAAAAAAAAACGTCAAAGAACGTAAGAACTGCTTCAAATAAGCAAATAAACTCCTCATTAATAAAACTGAACAATCACAATAGAACTCGATCGTCAGTAAAACTCAACGTGTGTATGCGTCTGTTCCTGCGTCCTTGTCTTGTTTGCGTTGTTTCAAGAATGTATCATCATTAAAGGCACAGCATACAATGTAGTCCGAAACATCCATGCATTAGAAATTGTTGTTTTGATTAAATTTACCCCCTTGTTAGCACGGGTGTTCTGCAACCCACAGCTCTCACAACTAACAAGCCCACAACTAACAGCTCCGTGCGCTGTTAAGCCATTAGTTTGCACATGAGTAGTCGAGAAAGAAATGAGCCTCAATTATCTCTCAAGTGCAGCAAAGCATAGGCGTCGCTAGCCCTTTCGAGCGGTTGCAGGAGGCACAGCAAACTGGTCAAGCGATCGCCACACATGATTGGTCAGGCCGTGCTGCTCTCCGCAGCGACCCCTGGCGTCGTCGGCGTGCATTGCGAAGAGCACGACGCCTGCAAAATGGTGCGTGGCGCTGAATACGCGCGAAGAGTTCGGTCCGAATCCAGCCTGCCAGAAGTGGTCCTTGTGCACAACCTGGCAATCGCCGTGGCGCGAGTAGTGGTGGCTGTAGCCCATCTTGGCGGCCATCTCGCACGTCTGCCAGTAGTTCGAGCCGGTCGCCATCTTGACCGCGGGGTCTCCTTCCTGCGCACATGCCGTATTAGAACATAAAACGCCACGTGCCATATGTCATACCTTTATTGCACCGTTGTCATGACGCTGAAAAGTAATTTATACTTCAGGAATCGGAATTGCTGAACTGTTCCTTGTATTTCCAGCCATAGGTATCACTAAAGAGTGGGCAACAGTTACTCATCAGCATCCTCCTGAGCGCCGCCATGCATATGCTGCAAAGGAAGCTACACAGCTTTCTTCGAAACTTCGCACTTGAAGAAAACTCCATCCTGGTCCAGCGTTTTAACCGCGCACGAAATCTGAACAAGCGCAGTAAGCATAAGTGAGATCCTGCACTGCGTATGAAGAGTCAGGCATCAATGCCAATATCTTCGCGCACAATTTCATGGTATATATGCTTTCGTTTTCTCTCAGTTACAAATGATAATATTCCCTTTCAGTTACGCGCTGTGTTTGCTATTGGCGAGCGATAGATGACGCCAGTTAGCGACTACCAGCAAAGCGATTGTTTCAGATTTACTCGCAGAAAAGTTGGCTATAAAGACATATAGGAGCGCGCATGACAGAAGCTGGCTGTTGAACAGGACAAAATCAGCTCTGTCATGTGCTCTCCTGTCTAGCATATAGCGTTATTGCGAGGCAGGGACCCACGTGGAAAGAGCCGAGCTGTTGAGTAAGTAGCTGGCCGCCTCTAAGGTGGCGCGGAAGAGCAGCCGGGGGGCCATTGACCGCTCGAAGTATGGCACCGTCTCCCGGATGTCGGCCAGCAGCCGTGAAAGGCTCGGCGCCTGCGTCGCGCCACCCAGGGCGAACGGCATCGGACAGGCTGCCGCTCCCTCCGGGGCAGGGGACAAGTCGTGAGTGCGTAGAATCACGATGTCCTGCACCAGAGACAGCACGCTTCCCCCCCCCCCCCCCCTCCCCGCGGCCAAACCAGAAATCTTTGTGAATGAACATTACTTTACTCTTCGTGGAGTCGGGCCCAATTGGCTTAATCTCATCCTCCAGACTCCTCTTATTAAACAACGTCCTCACGGCGTGGTTACGGCGTTCACCCTGAGTGACTGCACTAATCCTTTCCGCCCCATTTTCAAACGACTGCCTCTCACCCTATTCCTTTCAACTCTGATCTCTACGTCAAAATAATCGTCATTATCAATGCCACCACCACATGGTCTGGGAGCATAGCGACAGCACGGATAATGGGGTTAGAGCAAACCTACGCCAAAGCAAAGACAAGTGTCCATTCAAATGGCGCTTGCCCGCGTCTATTTTTATTTGAGCGCTTAATCATCATTTGCGGACTGCTAGCATGAACGCTCTTCTAACAAAAGTTTGAAGGCAGCATTGTGAGGGAGAGATGAAGGGTAACCCTACCCTTGCAATGGAGGTGCCCTTTGTAGGGCCTGCGCTGGTGCCTCAGCAGGCACTTTGCTCCGAGGACCTCCTATTGTTTCTGCCCATTGCGCGCGTCTCGGTGCATGATCTTAGTTGGTACACTAGAACACTCTGAACACGAAAACACTTAAATGAGAGTACAAAAGCGAGTACGCTGTCCTCTAGTGCATCCACCCTTTTATGAAAGGGTGTGCGCTAGACGAAAGTTTACTCCCTTTTTTACTCCTTTATGTTTCGAGTGTACAAGGCATGTCGTGTCTTGGACAGCAGTCTGGACAGCATGGGTAATAGCAGATGCATGAGTATGGACACTTGTGTCGCCTGTCCTGTGGCCGTGTCCGACTAGTGTGTAATCTCTGTACTTCTACAGCGTAACTACGCGGGTTTGTCGGTAGCAAAAACAACCATGATATCAAAAGCCTCTCGGATACGGGAGCCCTGCAGTGTCCCGGATGCTCTATCAATTTGAGGCCCAGCTTTCAACCTCGCTTAGCGCCGCACTACGGAAGCTATGCTGAATAGAAAAAGAATGGGGTGACGGAGAGACCAGCTGAGGGACAGCGGGCCGCCGGGCTGCTCCCTGTGGAAGGAGACCACGGCCGACACGAACAGGCCCATCCGGCCCAGGTCGTCCCGCATGCGGCCCATGTGCGCGAAGAACTCGGTGTCCGTGGCCGTGGACGTGCGGTGAGACCGGTAGAAGAAGAGCAGCCCGTCCAGCTGCTTCGAGTGCAGCCACGTGCCGGCCAGAGCGCTGAGTTCGTTCGCGGTGGAGCCGCGCACCTGCGACAGATCATTCGCATGGATAGAAAGCGAAGAGACCGCTGCATTGCATTTCGTAATGCATCACTGCAATGGAAAGTTCACATAAATAGCTTTCGGCGGCAAGATAGAGCGAAGTGCGCCATATGTCGCGGCTGTCTTGCCGACGGAAAATCCGGGGGCGAGGCGACCGCGTTCGGGCTGGACCCGATTTCTGCTCGCGGTAAAACCGGTCGCTCACTGCTTGTCAATAGGAATGAATGTTTCTCTTCCCGTCTTGCTTGTCAGTAGTACCTGATACTGCGTTTACATGTAAGGCATATCTTGCAATCGCGTGAACAATTAATCCTTCGTCGTGTACCCTACAAACCACAAACATTCTTGTGACGTCCTTATTCAGTCGAAACGTCTATATATGCCCCGAGGTAGCATCTCTTATTAGTCCCCCAAATGCCAACTTTCTTTGAGAAAAAATAAACTGGACATACTGAGCGGTGTGTCTACATTATTCTGAGACCACGGACTAATGGTCCGCAACTCTGACGGCGTGAAGCGGTTCACTGCCCTCGCTGTCCAAAGAGAGGGCAGATCATACTTGTCTGAGCGCTCGAGTGTTGTGCTGCGGAGCAAACGAGGCTAAATCTTATCACATGCTGATCTGCTAGGGTCAAGGCGCTTGTGCCTGTGCTGTTTGCATGCCTGTTCGCCAACGCTTGAGCTCAAGAATATATTGTAAGTGGAAGGCAATACCTGTTTTAGAATTTTGCTTCATTTCCTCAGCACCGCTCGAGTTGCTCTGGACGATTGTGATCTGGTCTGCATACACGTAACACAGCCAACGCCTCTTCGAATTTCCCACTCTCGTTTCCTTCCTTCTGCGGTGCTGCTTTCATTCGGACCTAACCGACTTCCATCAGGCCCCAGCTAGAGGAGCAAGCGCTCGTTTTCACGATACCCTACAGTTCTGGTCTCAAATAAAGCTGATCTCATATCCTCCTTCGGCCAGCACGAGGACCCTATTGAGTCATTAGTAATTACATATGACGGCCACGCCCTGCACCACAGGGTGTGAAACATACATCCATAGCTTCAATAAACGGGACGCAAAGCGAAGACCCCCCCACCTGGTTGCAGAAGACCGCCGTGGTCTGGACTCCGTCTCCCAAGAGCGCGTACAGCGGCAGGTTGAGACGACGGCGCCGCAGGGATGCGAAGGCGTCCACCCCGTCGGGGCCTTCGTCCTCTGCTTTCCGGTAGCGCACCCCGCGCGCCGTCAGGTGGACGCAGCAGTAGAGCACCACGGTGCACAGCGGCACCGGCACGTCGCGCAGCGAGTAGCCTCCGCGGCCGGGCTCGAAGACGCACCACAGCTGCCGGCCGGAGGAAGCTCTGCCGTCACCCGGGGGTTCACCATCGAGACCGGGGTCGCCGACGCTACCCACGCTCTCAGTGTAGTCGTCCTCCTCCTGGCGCCTCCGCTTCGTGCAACCACGAAAATAATTCACTTCCAGCCACAGCTCTATCTTAAATGGCCGTGCTCTCGCATGTTGCCATCATCATCATCATCATCATCATCATCATCATCATCATCATCATCATCAGCCTTACTACACCCACTGCAGGGCAAAGGCCTCTCCCATGTCTCTCCAATTAACCCTATCCTTTGCCAGCTGCATCCACCCTTTGCCTGCAAACTTCTTAATCTCATCCGCCCACCTAACTTTCTGCCGCCCCCTGCTACGCTTACTTTCTCTTGGAATCCACTCCGTTACCCTTAAGGACCAGCGGTTATCTTGCCTTCGCATTACATGCCCTGCCCAAGCCCATTTCTTTCTCTTGATTTCGATTAGGATGTCATTAACCCGTGTTTGTTCCCTCACCCACTCTGCCCGCTTCCGATCTCTTAACGTTACACCTATCATTTTTCTTTCCATGGCTCGCTGCGTTGTCCTTAACTTAAGCTGGACTCTTTTCGTTAGCCTCCACGTTTCTGCCCCGTAGGTGAGTACCGGTAAGATTATGCTGTTGTACACTTTCCTCTTGAGGGAAATTGGTAAACTGCCACTCATGATCTGCGAGAATTTGCCATATGCGCTCCACCCCATTCTTATCCTTCTAGTTATCTCCCTCTCATGATCCGGATCAGCTGTCACCACCTGCCCTAAGTAGACGTATTCCGTCACTATTTCTAGGCTCTCGCTGCCAATTGTAAACTGTTGTTCCCTTGCTAGGCTGTTGAACATTACCTTGGTTTTCTGCATGTTAATTTTTAGACCCATCGATCTGCTCTGCCTGTCTAACTCATTGATCATGATTTGCAGTTCACCTCCTGAGGGACTCAGCAAGGCAATGTCATCAGCAAATCGCAGATTATTTAGGTATTCCCCATTTATTCTTATTCCCAACTGTTCCCAATTCAGGCCTCGAAATACCTCCTGTAAACATGCGGTGAACAGCATTGGCGACATCGTGTCTCCTTGCCTAACACCCTTCTTTATTGGAATTTTATTGCTGACTTTGTAACCATGACGTAAAACAGGCGACTGCTGATAACGCGCAACTAAATCTTCGGCTGTGGTTCGTGGCGCATCCGATAGATGGCATCAAAAATAATTAGTTATAGAAGTAATTATTGCTACCACTAATTAGTATTAGTAGCGTAGGCTTGCTTTGTTGTTGTTTTTTTTGGGGCGGGGGGGGGGAGGAAATGCCGCAGTATCTGTCTCACATATCAGCGGACACCTGAACTGCGCCGTAAGGGAAGAGATAAAGGAGGTAGTGAAAGAAGAAAGGAAGAAAGAGGTGCCGTAGTGGAGGGCTCCGGAATAATTTCGACCACCTGGGGATCTTTAACGTGCACTGACATCGCACAGCACACGGGCGCCTTTGCGTTTCGCCTCCATTGGAACGCAGCCGCCGCGGTTGGGTTCGAACCCGGGAACTCCGGATCAGTAGCCGAGCGCTCTAACCACTGAGCGACCGCGGCGGGTGGCTTGCTTTGGCAATACACCAAATCAGGGGGCACAAGGTAAAACGGGATGCGAAGCTATTAGCAAGATAGAATTTGAGTAGCGATTGAGAGAAATGAGGGGAAAGCAGTGGGCTCAGAAAGTTATCAGTTACTTGTACATGAGGAAACGTCGACACAAAATGAAGAAAGCGAAGTAGAAAATTGACAAGAAAATATCTGGACACTGTCGGGGGGGGGGGGGGGGGGCATCATGAATTTTCTGTTAAAAGGTTAAAGAAACAGAGAGGGGTCTGTGGAAAACAGTTCGTGTTAATAAATAGCAAACTTCACTATATCGGTAAGTCAGCAATGCCTGATGTGAAGCTTTTCCTGCCGTCACATATTACATTGATGCGAAGCACTGGGATTTTCTTTTGATTCTGAACACGCAATTCGCTCAAACGAGCAATATCAATTGCTTAATTCAACCTTTTACTCTGCCTTATTTAAGTGCGACCCTACTGGAGTCAAGCGCCGCGATCGACAACCTCAGCTTTCGTCGGTGTTCACTATACTTATGCCATCATTGCAGTCTAGCCCTGTAGCAGCAACGTTTAGGGAACCAGAAGCATTTACTACAAATTTCAACATATGTTTGCGTTCCATGCATGGGGGCCTCACTGTCACGTTCCACAAATCCTTCAAAACTATACTTGCAAGCATTCAGAAATCAGCGTCAGTTCTCACTGCACCTAACACCGACAGCGTCAGCGTTACTGTCGCAGGCAGATGAACTGTCACAGGCGAAAATACCGCTTGAACGAAGCAATTGTTGAAGGAGAGATGGCACCCAGCGGTCTTCAATAACACTCGTTTACTGCCAGCTTAAATTTCTTACCTGGATAAATGAAATTAAATTGTTGTTCATTTTTGAATCCATTTCTTTAATATAAGTGTCTACATTACAATTAAAAACAAAAAAACATAGACATGTTAATATGGGAACCCGGTGAGGACCTTGATTTTTTTCTCCGCTATATGCGTATTTTTACTATATGCGTGCAGAGCCCTTTTACCAAGTTCTGTGCGGCAATAGAGGCTTGTATCGGAAGTCCAGGATGGATTGACGGACGGACGGACGGACGGACGGACGGGGGATGAAAGTTAGGAGCGCCCTTTGAAACATGCAGGGTGGTGGCAAGTTGCCACCTTGCCTAGACTTTTCTCCCCTCATATTTCTTTAAGCAATCCGTCAAACTTAACGGTATTTTCTATATGTATAAAATTCGCCATTTTTGTTTAATTACATTTTTAATCCTGAACTTGTATCCTTACGTCACCGCCCAGCTTTTGAACCATTAATCGTCCAATCACTTTTTGCTAACTCTCAGCAGATTAATTCACATAACATTCGTTATGTCTCAACCCTAGGGTCCCTACCAGCATGGAGCGCTGTGCGTCGGTAGAAGTGCAACCGCTACAGTAGCTACGCGTTCTAAATACACCCTGATCCTAGCTTCAAAGAGTAGGGCGCTGCCTCTTGAGTTATCAAGGAACGATTGCTTCAGCTGATTTGCCTTTTCCAGTTTCTATACAGTTCTACAGTGCGCTACTTTTCCATTGAATTAATCCAGTTTTTACTTTCTGTGATTTTATACCCTTTGTTTAAAGCTTATAATTTCTCCGTCCTTGCGTCCTGCATACATCAAGTGCAAGTATTTATATACCTTAGCGGCCCACCAGTTTCCTCCAACTTCCTCCGGCGTTCTTAATGCATACAGTGTTTTATTCTGAGCTTCCCGGCTTCAGCCGATGCCTAGCCTTTATCCCCTATGCTGCCTCATTGGTAGATTTTTTCCATGGGCACCTAGTGCTAATCTGCCAACAGCTCTCCGATTTATTTCTAGCCCCGACTGAACTTCTGCCCTTAGGCACAAAAGCCCCTTACCAAAAGTAACCAATGGCACCATTTTTCTTTCCAAATATCAAATCAAATCAAATGTTTATTTCTATATATGCCCAGCTATTTGAAAGAGCTGCGGAAAAAGTTGCCCTTTGGCTTAATTGTAACTTGCTATATTCTTACTTGTTGTAACCGCATAATGCTCTCTGCTTTATTATCGCGGCATCTCTTCACCCTTTTGTCCTTATAGGGTGTTCGTAAAGCATGCAAACCATGTGGCCTTCATTCATCCGAATCCCTCGATATTTGCATTCTGCCAGTCTGGGCATCTCATGGCCTTGGATTGTAAGCACCTGATCAGTGGAACCGTTCAAATTCCGCTAAAAGTGAAGCCTACAGCGTCTCCTTCATCCCCGCAAGATTAGCCAGAGTCTGTAAATCTTCCAGTCTGTCAGCTAATAGTACAATACCGCCTGCATACATTAAACCGGGGAGCCGCTGCTCCACGGCCGTTCCGCCTAATCTGTACGATAGATTATAACCTATAGATTACTTTGTTCTAAGCTAGCCTTGTTGCCACATTTATCGCATAAATCATAAACAGCAGCGGTCATAAAGGACAACCCTGCCTTAATGCTGTGTGTACCTCGACAGTTGTCCTACTTCTTAACCCTTTCCATGCAATTTCAACGCTATTATCTTGGTATATTTCCACAAAAAATTCCTTCTTTACACTGTCGTACGCACCGCTTATGTCCAGGAAGGCTTAATACAGAAGCTTGTTTTCCGCCCTAGCTATATCTATGCATTAGGTAAGCATCAAAAGGGCAGCATCTAAGCGCCTACCGCTTATGAACCCGGGGCAGCCGCGCAGTGGTTTGGAAGAGCTGCACTTCGTAACAATAAGTCGCCTTAGCGAGTATTTTCAACGAAGGAAAAAAGAAAGTCCCTAAGGTCTCACCGAGATTTGAACTCGGATCGCTGGATTCAGAGTCCAGAGTGCTAACCATTACACCATGAGACCTCGAGGAAACTCTTCCGACGCCGGGAATCGAACCCGGGCCTCCTGGGTGAGAGCCAGGTATCCTAGCCACTAGACCACGCCGGAGCTGGTGGCGCCGTCACACCAGACACCAACTGCACGAAACGTCAAAGCGTGACCTTCACGGCACCGAACTGAAAGGCTAAAGATTGTGCGTTTTGCTCGGACGGTTATTTAAGAGCGACATTCTTTAATAACTCTTTCGAGCCGAAATACTTTCGTTTCTTCGCAAGCAGTTTTCTGTTTGCCCGCTAGATGGCGCAACAAGCACGCGTTCTTAGACTGCGCAAGAGAGCCGCGAAATTCAACCAGTACAGCAGCACTACGTTACACGTTCGCTGCACCGTGGTTCGCTGTGACGCTACTAATTGAAATATGCAGGGTCCTGTCAAATATTTTACTCTTTTTCTAGTATGTAATGCGTGGAGGTGCGAGAGCTGACGAATGTTTGTGGGTGCGCTGTGAAACTTGGGGGGGGGGGGGGGGGGGGTGACTGAACGCGACTACACATTTAAGCCATCCAGAAAATGATAAAGGAACACGGAATAATGTGGAAGTGCGGTCAGAAACGTTTTTGGAGGGTCGTGGATGTGGATGGAGGTGTAGATTCACGGTTGGGCAACAGAAGGTGGCAAAAACTGGAAGACATACAAAGACGCAAGATGCTGGCAGTTCTACAAGCGCTTTATTTGAGCTTGAATATGTTGAGTCAAGTGCTTCACACACTTTTAAGTGCCGCGCACCGTATTCGACCACAAATCCTTGTTGTCACATAGTTTCTGCAGCACAGGGGTAAGCTTCTTACTGTGAATGGCTTCCTCTTCCCTAACTAGACCGCTCTGAAAGCTACAGACCAACGGCCAGCGTACATATAACCAAGGTGCATGCACGGAGATTTCCCGCGCATGCGCAGTTGCTCCTGTACAACCCACATGCGAAGCCATACAGGATTCAGGCCTTGCTTCAAACAAGAGACGGCGGAGCCCAAAGCCCATTTTTTATGTTAACCCTTTTCTGGAAACCTTTTTTTTCTGTTAAGGGTGATATTCAGACAAACACGGCATTGAAGTTCGAGGTACGCACTCATGTATTTACGATTAATTCATGCATAACGTTTTTTACGTTTTTTTTTGTCCAGAAAAAGGTTCAGCTCTGGATATCGCTTCTCACTGCAGAAGCGAAGCGGTTCAAAATGGCGAGCGAAATGAATTCTACACTGATCTTGTATAACATCCGGTTCTTCTTCGAGGGCTTCTCTGCAGGTGGCCATTTAGTCTATATCGCCGCTTGTGCCGGTCATTGAATCGACATCCTGCGCAGAACCGATCAAGTGCAGTCACAATCAGCGCCACCAATGCACCATAACGTCTAAGTATCGCGCAACGAACATCACACGAAAAGCTTCTTTTATCAATTGTCGTGCATGGATTAAGCGGAAGTATCACGAAACGCTATATGCAGACTGGATATGATAGCTGACGGTCGCATACTACTGTAACACGGGTAATCCCCATGTCCATTGAGTCAATGGTCTATCCAGATGCATTGCTGTGCCCGCAAGGCTAATTTCAGTTATCATTAAGTAGTGAGCATGCGATCCCACAGATGGCGCTAAGCGCAGGCGACACCCCATGATTATCATTATCACCTTGCGGTTGAACACGAAACGAAGCAATAAATCAGAACTCGCATATTGAACAGTCATGCCTATTTTTAATTGGAGGTGGTTGCTAGGAAAAAAAAGTTATTCAAATTCCTCAAGTTCGCACATTCCACCGACAGATGGCGGAGCGAATATGGGCGACGATGCGCCTACGTTTCAGAAAAATTCATTTTTTGTTAGCGAGGATGCCACAGATCAGTGACCGTCCACGGCTGCTTTGTTTGTTCAGTTTCTCATCTGTCGCTGCAGCGCTTGTGGAGCACTTCTCTCTCTCCGTCGTCGCAAAAGCACCTCAAGACGCGATAACAAACAAAACGTTAGGACACGACGCACCAACGAAAGCGTCATTTACTTGTCTACATCTTAAAGTCTACGGAGCTGTCTTTCGGAAAGCCAAGTAAAAATAATTGCACAAGTTCAAAGTTTTTAATCAAAACAAAATCATTTGCTTTGTTATTTCGAGTTTCCATAACTTGTTTTCTCAACTTCTTGGAAGTGCGAGGCCGCTCACAAGAGTCCTTGCGATTCCAAATGGCCATTCCGAACCTCTGAGCATTGAGTCGATCCTCAATGATTTCATGCTCATTGAAAGTCGCCGACCCCCTTGAGTTCAATTACAATTTAAAACTCCCGTGTGACAACGCTATCAGGTGCCCTACTTAACACTGACATCGTTCGTTGCATGTCGAAAAAAGAACAAAAATGTTTCAAGCTCTCAATTTCTGAATTGCTAAAAGCACGGATGCCCGTCTGAGTCCATATACTTCTGTGCAGCACACAAGGTAAGGATAAATTGCCCTGATCTTAAGAAAGCTTTCCCCAGGCCACAACCGATCCAATTGGAGGTTGGTAAAGAGGATTCGATTGTAATTGTTAGAGACTCTGACCAAGGGTGAAGCTGTTTACCACTGCTCTGCCTAAAGGTGAACCAAATTGACTTTGATTCCTCCTGAGCAGCGCAGCCCGCTCATATAATGTAATAGAATCAGCAGTGGAAGCGACAGCAAATGGTTGGCACCGCTCCGCAAAGCAAGAGTTAGTGCTGTCATTGGTCACAAAAGGGGGCCGCGTAATCTTATGACGCAACAGTGTGAACACTGATCGGCTAGAGATAAAGTTACTGACAATGAAGCGGGCAGTCATGTGATGCTATGACACCGCGGGATACTCAGTTGCTGGCGCCGATGATGCCGCAGACCCGGAAAAACTCGCTTGATACGTGGTCGCTTGAAGACACAAGCATGAGCTGTCTGCAGTGCTAGAGGACGCACCGGCCTGGAACACAGCGAGCGTGGGGAATTCTCCGTCTAAATAAATTACTATTTATATTGGAAACGGTGATCTGTGATTCGACGGCCACAGTGTCAAGCGAGTGCATGCTAACCGTAGCGGGCAGTGCCTTCACCAGACCCCTATAATGTCTCTTCCGGTTAAAAATGGCTGCAAACTGTTTTGCCTCCACAAAACCGTCGACTGAAACTTTCAGCGCCAGATATAGCTTACGTAACAAAGCATCGATGACGTGATATTAAAGAGCTGCCACGTCACAAATATGTGCAGTTACTCATTATTATCTTTGAATGGAGCTTGCAACTCGATCGATTGACAAATTCTGTCAATGGACGAGGCCAGAGCCTCTAATTGAAGCCTAGACATTATACTGCTTGAAAACTGCTGAGCACCGTCATATTGGCGGTGAAATAGGCAAGTTGTCGCATTTCTGACCAACGCTCACAGAGCTAAGCGTGTGAACGATTTTTTTTCTACTCACTTCAAGGAGACTCGTGAAAGAAATCACCTCGTCCGGAGTCATCTTCGTCGGACGGAATAACGCCAGGACCAACGCCACCTGCGTAGTAAAAAAATTGAGACTTAAGTCGAACTGCTCTCACAGAGATGCGTCGGCGCAGTGTGAATTTAAGTTCCGCCTGGACGTGTTACGCTTTGAACTGTTGACCATAGTGCTAGTGACTGACTACAGGAAACAATTTCCTCGTGTGAGGTGCTGGTAACTTGCTTGTAAATATCTCGAAGTACTTGCCAGATGCACACAACACATCATATAGCCGGATACAACTCAACAAAGCAGCGGCTTTTCTACGTTACAGGAGCCCCTTTCAGCAGCCAATGGCATCGGCCGATCCTCATCACCCTGGTATTGCGACAAAGCAAGTGGTACATGAAAGGGGATAATCCCTCGTCTTTATAGTCGTGGATCGCCCCCTTTCTGCATTGGGGAGCCGCTCCCTACATTGTCACACTAGCAGAGTCATGAGAATCGGCCGGTGCTATTGGCTGGAAGTGGATCCCTTTACGGGGATAATCCGCCGCGTTCTTAGGTTATTCCTTGCTGAGGGCGGAGGACTCCCGCCACAGAGAAAATTTTGTGAGGGCAAGTGCTTGTCCCGTGTCCTCTTTACGCCTTGCGGTGTGTCTTGCAAATGCGCTTTACTGCTCTCGAATTGTACGTAGGCTTTGATACTTCTGTCAGGCTGAGCGATTCTTAGTCTTCAAGCCGAAATTAAAGTTAGGTTTACCGCAAGGTACCCCAACAACCGGAGAGTCAACTAAACTACCTACTTTAATCGGCCATGAAGTGGCCGGCATCGCTCTCCCGGGAAAACCAAAGTTTATATACATTATCTTCTGAGAATAGCGCACCTTGGCGCTCGCTGTCCCCGTAACCACCCAGTCTCATGCAAGGACTCCAGGAGTGGTTGGCTCGCGTAGGCTGACCGTGCTCGCCAAGGCATTTCCCATTGCAGGTGAGCTCACCTGCAACGCCAGCACTGCCGCCGCCACGCAGAAGACCATCATGGTGCGCCTGTGGCTGCCCAGGCGGGGCAGGGTCGGACGGCGGGGACACTGGTTCCGCTCCGAGGAGTCGACCAGCGCCTGCTGAGAACCTCCGCTCGCTGCTTCCAGCTTCATCACGGCACCAGCACTGGTTAATGCGAGCTCGAGTTTACAAGGGTTCGGACTGGGCTTCGCTGGTCCTTAGCTGGACACGGTACGGGCTTCCTCTCAGCGTTATCAAGCAGCACTGTGAAGAAGCATGCACGGGGCAATCTTTTACTTCTTTCATGCCTCTGAAGTATTAGCGATGATGGTGGCGTTACTCTATAGCTATGCTTTTCGAAATCCACACGTCCAACATTCTCGAACAAAAGTATTGAAAAATGAAAAATTGTAACATACTGTTATAGAGATATTGAAGGCAATGGTAATGTGGTAATGATAAACACATGTAGATTACGTGGTAAGGCTAAAACATCATGTAAGACACAGGAGACTCGCTAGTTTAGTGCAGAAATTTTCCGGATCTGGGCACGAAGCAATACTGTCAGAATGGAAAATCGATCAAGCTATTGCATCTGAAAAGAATGAATCAATCAATGCTGACGTGCGCCCTTTCATCAGAGCGATTGGATGACTATGGTTAGGCCAGGGGATATTCATCATGGCGTCTGTAGAAAATGGTGTCTGTTAATAAGGTTGTAGAAAATTTAATGAAGCAGGCATAGGCGTTATACCATATGCGACATGGTTGAAGACTTGGGAGGGAAAGGCTCGTTTTCATGCAGTGACACAATATATCTATCTATCTATCTATCTATCTATCTATCTATCTATCTATCTATCTATCTATCTATCTATCTATCTATCTATCTATCTATCTATCTATCTATCTATCTATCTATCTATCTACCTATCTATCTATCTATCTATCTATCTATCTATCTATCTATCTATCTATCTATCTATCTATCTATCTATCTATCTATCTATCTATCTATCTATCTATCTATCTATCTATCTATCTATCTATCTATCTATCTATCTATCTATCTATCTATCTATCTATCTATCTATCTATCTATCTATCTATCTATCTATCTATCTATCTATCTATCTATCTATCTATCTATCTATCTATCTATCTATCTATCTATCTATCTATCTATCTATCTATCTATCTATCTATCTATCTATCTATCTATCTATCTATCTATCTATCTATCTATCTATCTATCTATCTATCTATCTATCTATCTATCTATCTATCTATCTATCTATCTATCTATCTATCTATCTATCTATCTATCTATCTATCTATCTATCTATCTATCTATCTATCTATCTATCTATCTATCTATCTATCTATCTATCTATCTATCTATCTATCTATCTATCTATCTATCTATCTATCTATCTATCTATCTATCTATCTATCTATCTATCTATCTATCTATCTATCTATCTATCTATCTATCTATCTATCTATCTATCTATCTATCTATCTATCTATCTATCTATCTATCTATCTATCTATCTATCTATCTATCTATCTATCTATCTATCTATCTATCTATCTATCTATCTATCTATCTATCTATCTATCTATCTATCTATCTATCTATCTGATCTCGTACGGGTTCCGAAACGTTGAATAGTTTTTACTTCGACTCGGTCAATGACGAATACTTTTGCTTGTGGGAAAGAGAATTCAGTGACAAATTATTTACAGCACGTATTCGATTCCTGCGTAATGATCTATGTGTAGAACCGCCTTTCGGACAATTCCACAATTCATCCTAGATTGAAAAAAGGTGGTTTTCGGACTCGTTTAATAGTGACTCAAGGCAACATCGTTTTAGGCTGTAGTTTATTACGAAAGCGCTTGAGATGTTGCTTTCCCGATGAGTTATAACAAGAGAGAAGACTGCTCTTTTATTTGAACCCTGTTTTATTAGACATGATGAAGGTAAACATAAGAAAAGCTCTTACATCGAAAAAGAATTGAAAAGTAGGATGACTAGAGTATCAGTGTGTTTGGACAGAGAAGAAAAATAAAGCTTTCTAAAAAGTCTGGAATAAGTTGGACAACTCGGCAAAACCTCGAGAAGCGGATTGACTTATCAGAATGCTGCTCCCGTGTGCGCCTGGTCTAGGGCCTGTTGTTAGAATCCAGCTGCGTTGCAGAGCGCGTCCACCTTCATCCAAAGCTTCCGGCACTTCTCTAAGAAGGCAGCTTTGCACTTCACTCCTCCCCCTTTATCTTGGTCACGTCGCGCCATCTCTTGGCAGACTCTGTGAGCTCCTTGTGACGCTCCCAGTGCGGTGCCGCTGAATGAAAGACCTCATTGTCCGAGAGGCACGCTGTCCTGGTCATTCCCTTGTTCATTTCGAAGTTTCTTCTGTTGTTTTTTCTCTTCACAGTGAAGTACTTCCTGAATGCCTGGCAGCTCAGATTTAAGCAAAGCTGGGAATCACCGATGCACAACGCGGCGCCTAGATTCCGCTTAATTACCTCCCTGCCTTGACCTGCAGGGGGTAGGGGCCATGTAAAGGGAAAGCTGATGTCACAACAAACTGCCTACATGCGCTTGCACGTGGCTGCGGTTCTCAAGAGCGCAACATGCTTTCGCGCCTCCTCAAGCTCTAACCTGAGCTTTTTGTTAGCGACCTTGGCCCTTTCAAGCTCGGATTGTAGCGCTGTCTTATCATTCGCCAACTCGATGAGCAGGTTTGCCGTCGCTGCCTCCATGGAATTCTTGGCAGCCCGGGACTTCCTGGCCGATTCGATGCTCTTTCTGCGGCGCTCCAAGTATGCCGGGTCCCTGTAGTCTTTCGGGCCGGAACTTCGGCGGTTCATCGGCCCGACGGTGCTGGCGCATTGCTCAGGAATACCCGCCACACAAGCTGAGCCGTCGGTGACGCCATCAGCGACCGCAGAGGAAGAGGATTGACTCCTGGACAAAAAGTCCACCGCCTGCTCCCGGTAGGCTCTTTGTCTCTTGGCACAGGTTTGGGCGCATGAATCTGAAGACGCGGAAGGCAATGCCACCTCGCCCGTGCACCAGATTGGTGCACGGGCGATAATGAGGTGCAAGTGCACGGAACTTCCCGAAGTGTTCCAAGTATTACTACTGGGCACAAAAAGGGAAATCGGCGGAAGTAAACGTCGTGCATGCCTAATACCACAAACATATTGGCATACAAAGACTGCAAAACATACCCCTAAAAAAAATTCAACTGAAAAGCTTGCAAAACGAAAGGCCAACAGTAACTGCATTCTTATATTATTTCTTTTTCGAAAGGGGTTGAAGCACAAGAGCTCGTGGATACCAGGCGTTCAAGAAAGTCATCAAAGATCTCAGAAAGGGGCGCACATAGTGTGAGTAAGGGCAAAAACATAAAAATGTTCAGCAGAAAGGCAGATAAACTCGATTATACATCTCACCTCACTTGCCGTACCTGATCGAGGACAGAATGCATTCGTACATTGGTACTGTTCACATTTGCATGTGGCCGAGAAAAATAACGGAATTATTGAACCGATGAGAGCTGATGCATCATCGTTGTCGCACCGCTGCGCAGTAAGACATGACTCAGGTAACCTGTAAGCTGGATGCACATTTCATACGCTCAACAAAGAAACGGTCTACACGACAAGATATGAAACACGGCAGGTATGGAAGTGCATGGGAGGCGCAAATGTGTTAGTTTAGGTGAAGCTACAAATGCAGGAAGTCCTACACGATGCAACAACTGCATACAAGAGTGCGACAGAGATGCGAACACTAAAGTCCACTGCCGGATTGCCATAGGGTTGCGCTCCTTCGAAGAGGATTTGCCCTCTGGAATTCCGCTCCAGAGATACCATGCCTTTATGCTCGGAGAATGAGCACGCCAGGGATGACATCTCGAGTCACTTTGGGTATGGCGTAGGCGGGTGGGAAAGGGCGTTGATGCTGTTGTCTTCCGGAGCGTGGCAGTCCATCATGGACCTGAAATCTTCGTCGTCCCATTCAGCAGCGGCTGTACTCCTGTACGATAAGTCCATCGTATGTTCTTGACAAGACTACACTTAGACAACGAGGCTTCGACCACTGGCATCCTGCTCTGTAGTCGCCAGCCGCGAGGACGGCTCTGCTCTCGGGAAGGGCAGGTGGCCGTTGCCTACCATTGCGCGTGCGGTCAAGCTGTCTCCAGAGCCCAGGATATGCTGCACGATGAAACAGAAACAAGGGGAAAAAGTCAAAAGGTTGGACCCCTTGTATCAGCCACCTTATGAACTACATCAGCATGACGGCAGCCGGTCTGAGAGCTTGTGTAAAACTTCTTTTTAGCATAGAATTGACGACAACAGGCGCAGCAGACGCCACTAGAAGGCGTTATCCATTAGCGGTAGGTGAATCTATTTTCACAATGCAAATGAAAGACGCCTGTGTCCTTATTATGCATTCACCTTGTCGCGATATGTTGCGGAAACTTTTGCGATATGATAGTAAGATGGCTTTGCGACGCTGATATAGGTTGCGTGAAAAAGCCCCGCGTTGGTTAATTGTCTCTTATTCAATTTGGCTAGCTCCCGTGCTTGGCACAAATCGCTTGTTATGCCACCCTCCAAAAGACTGATGAACCATTGCAGCATTTTTCAAAGAATCTGCTTAAAAAATGAATATAAGGTAAAGCTGGCAACGCCAACAGAGCTGGTTCTCTTGTTTCGATGCATGCTTCGCGGCTGTCGCCTCCTTTGTATAACTACTACTGTGCCCCCCAAATCTACCACAGGCCGATGAATGGCCAAAAAACACTGCTGCTGAGTAATACAAGGCGCCTGCCAGATTATTAGAAAACGGTATCTCTTGCATAGCACTACAGCATGAACTGTTGGGTAACTTGGTTAGAATGAAAACCAAACAGCTCAACTGTGCACAGAGTGGGATATAAACAAACTGCCCGACTACTGCTTGAATTCCTACGAGGATTGAAACGGCACGATTGCCCACAGAAAGCAGGCTACTTTGGCCAACGCCTACTAGAAAGTAGATAATGAAACGTTCACGTAAGCCTAACTGCTAGAAAAGGAAAGAAAATGCACGACAGCGAAAACATCGCTTTTTTGACACCCGGCAAAGCAACAGCGATTAGTATTAAACTGCAGTTCACGTTCAGGCATTTGCCACTATGCTCTGCTTTTTTCTTTATTTTTGTATAAATGTATTGCAAATTCTCATTAAAATTCGCAATTTTCTTTACATACATTTTACTACATGTTTAATCTTATGTCCACACTGTGTTTTTGGCCACCAATCTTCCAATCGGTTTTTGCGATTGGCGGCGAGGATGTGCGCCTCCCCGTGGTCATTCGGTCAAGCTCCGAAAGTGGCAGCGGAGAAGGAGGGAAGGTTTCTACTGCCGTGCCCACACGTGATCAGAATGAGCAACAGTGTTTGGTTTTGTGTTCGTGACCTTGCAAATCCGTCCCTATTTCCTGATTCCCCCTCCCCTGTTTCGTGGCCTGCGTCGGCGGTCTACCGACGTGAATCCTCTTGTGTGTCAGCTTGTTTCAGTCGGCGACGGTGGCCGTGGCGGTTATCTCAGTGCTTGCGACCTTAGCATGCGGTGCGACTCGCTCACCACCCCTGCGTGAGACGAGCTGTCCTGCACTGCGTCTCTTTGGGAACTGTTGTTTGGATACGGAGACACGTACTACAGCAATCAAGGTTGACAAATAGCCGATACGTCATGGAAGGCTGTTGCTCAAACTCAAGGATGTGAGTGTGCTTGATGGCAAATACTGGTGAAAGAAAATGCGTATATTTTTATTTTACTGGAATGTGTGCAGTTCTGGGACCCCGGAACCGGGGGGCGGCCACCCATACAGCTAAAGCTTGTTACATCAGTGTCTCCTAAACGTTAACCGTATATATATATTTTTACCTACATTGTAACCTCATCTATTTCTACTGTACAGTCATCATCTCGTCTGTCTAGAGCGCTTTGGCTGCGTATGCATGTGCGGCGCCTACGGATGTCTGATTTGAGATTGCGTGCATCCGGGCATGCGTCGGCCCTTTGACGACATTTCCATCATCTTTGTCACCGCGCGGGTCCCCAGTCGCGATCGCGAACGTTCGCCGGTGAATGCGTTACAGCCCCAGGAACCTAAGATAACACTTCTCGGCCAACGCAAAAAAAATTCGGAAACGTAATATTTGTGAATTTATTTGGGAATTCACTCTAGTAAATGCCTGCCTTGACCTGCAGGGTTCAGGGGCTCTGAAAAAGGAAAGCCGATGTCGCAACAAACAGCCTACATACGATTGCACATGGCTGCGGTTTGCAAGAGTGCAGCCACCTTTAGCGCCTCTTTCAGCTCTAACCTCAGCTTTTTAATATCGAGCTTGGCCTTTTCATGGTCGGATTCGGACGCCATCTTGTCATTCGCCAACTCGATGAGCAGGTTAGCGGCCGCTGCCTCCATCGCCTTTTTGGCAGCTCGGGATGTCCTTGCAGATTCGTTGTTATTTCTGCGGTGCTCCAAGTACGCCGGGTCCGTGTAGCATTTCGCACCGGAACTCCTGCGGTTCGTCGGCCCGACGGTGCTGGCGCGTTGCTCAGGAATACCTGCCACAAAAGGTGATCCGCCGGCGGCGCCGTCAGCGACCGAAGAGGAACTCCTGGACGACAAGTCCAGCGGCTGCTCCTGGCAGGCTGTTGGACCCTTGGCGGAGCTTTGGCGGCGTGAACCTGTAGACGCGGAAAGCGATGCCACCTTGTCCACGCACGGTGGACAAAAAGTCCACCGGCTGCTCCCGGTAGGCTCTTGGGCCCTTGGCAGAGGTTTGGCCGCATGAATCTGAAGACGCGGAAGGCAATGCCACCTCGCCCGTGCACCAATATGGTGCACGGGCGATAATGAGGTGCAAGTGCACTGAACTTCCCTAAGTGTTCCAAGTATTACTACTGGGCACAACAAGGGCAATCGGCGGAAGTGAATGACCTGCATGCCTAATACCACAAACATGTTGGCATACAAAGACTGCAAAATAAATACCTAAAAAAAATTCAAATGAAAAGCTTGCAAAACGAAAGACCAACAGTAACTGCATTCTTATATTATTTCTTTTTCGGAAGGGTTTGAAGCACAAGAGCCCGTGGCTACCAGGCGTTCAAGAAAGTCATCAAAGAACTCAGAAAGGGGCGCACATAATGTGAGTAAGGGGAAAGCAAAAACATAAAAACGTTCAGCAAAAAGGTAGATAAAGTCGATTATACATCCCACCTCACTTGCCGTACCTGATCGAGGACAGAATGCGTTCGTACATTTGTACTATTCACATTCGCATGTGGCCGAGAAAAATGACGGAACTATACAACCGATGAGAGCAGATGCATCATCGTTGTTGCACCGCTGCGCAGTAAGACATGACTAGGTAACCTGTAAGCTGGATGCACGTTTCATTCGCTTAACAAAGAAACGGTCTACACGACAAGATATGAAACACGGCAGGTATGGAAGTGCATGGGAGGCGCAGATATGTTAGTTTAGGTGAAGCTACAAATGCAGAAAGTCCTACACGATGCAACAACTGCATACAACTGTGCGACAGAGATGCGAACACTGAAGTCCACTGCCGGATTGCCATAGGGTTGCGCTCCTTCGAAGAAGATTTGCCCTCTGGAATTCCACTCCAGAGACGCCATGCCTTCATGCTCAGATAACGAGAACGCCCGGGACGGCATCTCGGGTGACTTTGGGTATGTCGCAGGCGGTTGGGAAAGGGCGTTGATGCGGTTGTCTTCGGGAACGGGGGAGTCCATTATGGACCTGGAATCTTCGTCGTCACATACAGCGGCACCTATACACCTGCACGATAAGTCCATCGCCAGTTCTTGACAAGACTGCACTCCGACAATGAGGCTTCGACCACTGGCATCCTGCTCTGTAGTCGCCATCCGCGAGGACTGCTCTGCTCTCGGGAATGGCAGGTGGCCGTTGCCTACCATTGCGCGTGCGGTCAAGCTGTCTCCAGAGCCCAGGATATGCTGCACGATGAAACAGAAACAAGGGGAAAAAGTCAAAAGGTTGGACCTCTGGTATCAGCCACCATATGAACGACGCAAGCATGACGGCAGCCGGTCTGAGAGCTTGTGTAAAACTTCTTTTTAGCATAGAATTGACAACAGGCGCAGCAGACGCCACTAAAAAGCGTAATCCATTAGCGGAAGGTGACTATTTTCATAATGCAAATGAAAGACGCCTGTGTTCTAGAATGCATTTACCTTGTCGCGATATGATGCGGAAACTTTTGCGGTATGATAGTAAGATGGCTTTGCGAAGCTGATATGGGTTGCGTAATAAAACTCCTGTGCTCCTAATTTCTAAATCAAGCTGGCTTGCTCCCGTGCTTGGCACAAATCGCTTGTTTTGCCACGCTGCGAAAGCCTGACGAACCTTTGTAGGCTGTTGTAAAGAAGCGGCTTAAAAAATGAATAAAAATAAAGCTGGCAACGCCAACAGGGCTGGTCCTCTTGTTTCGATGGATGCTTCGCGGCTGTCGCTTCCTTTGTATCACTACTACTGTGCCTTCCAAATCTACCAAAAACCGATGAATGGGCAAAAAACACTGCTGCTGAGTAATACAAGGCGCCTGCCAGATTATCAGAAAACGGTATCGCTTGCATAGCACTACAGCATGAACTGTTCGGCTAACTGGTTTATCATGATACCAAACAGCTCAACTGTGCACAGAAGCCGATATAAACATACTGCCCGAATATTGCTTGAATTCCTACCAGGATTGAAACGACATGCTCGCCCCCATAATGCACGCTACTTTGGCCAACGCCTACTAGGAAGTAGCTAATGGAGAGTTCACATAATCCTAACTGCTAAAAAAGAAACAACAAAATGCACGACAGCGAAAACGCCGCCTTGTTCACAACGGGAACTTCAATAGCCAATCGTATTAAACTGCTGTTCACGTAACAAAAAAAAAAACAACAGCAGATTAGCTTGCTTGAGCTCTCGATTCTAGTATAAAGGGCAGAGAAATTAAGACCATGGCAATTCTCCCGGTACCCCTGAGAATTCCGCGCCCTCAATTTTCGCGGCACTCGCCTATCATTGGCTGTACGTGAACACATGTTTACTGCTGGTATAATAAGGTGTTATTCTCCCGGCAGCCGTGAACATCTTTTTTTCACTCTCACGGCATGGATTCAGAGTTGGCGCACAAGTCCACCCCGTCAGCGGAGGGCTTCGGGTTTTTCACCTCTTGGTCGAGCCATGCATGTTGCCTCACGTATTTCTTTTTCCGGCGCAAGTGCTAATAAATAGCATCGTTATTATTACCACTTTTAGGCGGTGCGCGAACTTTTCAACTAACCAAGAACCTGAAGAACGCAGACGAGGCAAGATGTGGGCAGTCGTCACGTGACAATACACAGCCAATGTGAGGCGAGTGCCGTGAGAATTTCGGAAACGCAATTCTCACGACTGCCAGGAGAATAGCCACTAAAAAATTTAACGAGGTCCACTGCCCTCAGTCCGCATCCTAAAATCTGTGCTTAGCGCGGTCTTACTGCAATGGCATACGGCACCCACATACACACAGCACACCTGTTGCCTTTTGGTGGGAGGAAATAAAGCTGCCAAAAAAAGAGCACGAACAAACAGCACTTTGTCTTACACCGAAAGCTACTGACAGCAAATTACAAGTTGAATTTCTTCAGATTTACCTCTATCTGTCGGTGTCACATTGGATGTTTACGGGCGGTAGCAGTTTTTTTCTCGCGTCTTCATGCCATTCGTAAAAAGATAATGACATCGTAACAATCTGATGTCCAGTCCTACCACTGGAAAATATCGGTAGTATAAAAGGCATAGCGAATAGCGCTCGTATTGCGCAAGGAGAGGCTACGGGAGGGAACAGTTTTGTTTGAAAACAATCACATACCGAAAAGCTGACGATGTCCTCCCACCGTCGCAGATCACAGACGCCGCAAATCACGAACTGCACGCAATGAGTGGAAACACGGCTGTGGTGGCCAGCTTGGCTGCGATTCTTTTTCCCTTATATTCGAAGGGGCGGGAGGGGGGGGGGGGTACTGATAGCAGCCAATGGATGGATTATGGGAGCGTGCTCTTTGAAACGGGGTGGGGGCAGTTGCCCCGATGCTGTGTTTTTTCTTTATTTTTCTTTAAATGTGATGCAAATTGTCATTAAAATTCGCCATTTTCTTTAAATATACATTTTCCTACGCGTTTACACTTATGTCGACAGTGTGTGTTTCAGCCGCCAATCATCCAATCG
This sequence comes from Amblyomma americanum, assembly GCA_030143305.2. Classification (NCBI taxonomy): domain Eukaryota; kingdom Metazoa; phylum Arthropoda; class Arachnida; order Ixodida; family Ixodidae; genus Amblyomma; species Amblyomma americanum. The sequence continues at coordinate 135,529 of JARKHS020006094.1, forward strand.
CTTTTTTTGCGATTGTCGGCGAGGATGTGCGCCTCCCCGTGGTCATTGGGTCAAGCTCCGAAAGTGGCAGGGGAGAAGGAGGGAAGGTTTCTACTGCCGTCATCACACGTGATCTGAAAGAGTAAGGGCGATGGTTCAGGCTGTCGCGGGTAATTCACGTGTGGTTAAATAGCACAAAACAACCAGGGTTCAAGAGATCAACCAGCTGTGGTGGCTCAGAGGTTAGGGCGCTTGGCTACTGATCCCGAATACCCGGGACTAAACCCGACGGCGGCGGCCGCATGCTGTGCTATGTCAGTGCACGTTAAAAATCCCCAGGTGGTCAAAATTTCTGTGGAGCCCTCCACTACAGCACCTCTTTCTTCTTTTCTTGGCGTTCGAATTTCGATGGAGGCAAAAATCTGTACTGTACTGTGCGATGCCAGTGCACGTTAAAGAACCCCAGCTGGTCTAAATTTTCTGAGACCTTCTCTACGGCGTCCCTCATAGCCTGAGTCGCTTTGGGATGTTAAACTCCCATAAACCAAACCAAACCTTTATTTCTTTTATCAGTCCTTTCTCTATTCCTTCCCTTACGGCGTGGTGCAGGTGTCCGGCGAGATGTTAAACAGATACTACGCCATTTCCTTTCTCCAAAAACCAATTTTCAACACAAAAGCGCTAAACTTCACTAAAGGCTTTTATGGGTATATGGGTTTATGTCAGGGGGAAGAAAGCGCCAGCCGCTTCTGTGCCGCATTTGGCGCACCGATAAAGAGCAATAAGATTTCGAAAGAAGGAAAACCCTCTCGGGTTTGAATTTTCAAACTCCACAGCCGTTGAGCATCCCGCCGTAGAAAGTGCCGCACGACCTTGGCTTGTTTCGCGAGCTCCTTAGGCATCGTTGCGGCGTTGCCTCGGGCGCCACCACCGGCACTGCGGCGTCAGTTGTGTCCCTCCATGTGTTAGTAATTTCTGGGCAGCGGCAGCTTCGACAGTGTTTGGTCTTGTGTTCGTGACCTTGGAAATCCGCCCCTCTCTCCTGATACCCCGACGTGAATCCTCTTGTGTGTCAGCTTGTTTCAGTCGGCGACGGTGGCTTTGGTGGTTATCTCAGTGCTTGCGACCTTTGCATGCGGTGCGACTCGCTCACCACCCCTGCGTGAGACGAGGAAAGGGTGAGCTGTCCTGCACTGCGTGTCTTTGGGAACTGTTGCTTGGATACAGAGACACGTACTACAGTAACCAAGTTTGACAAAGAGCCGATACGTCGTGGAAGGCTGTGGCTCAAACTCAGGGATGCGAGTGTGCTTGATGGGAAATACAAGTGAAATAAATTGCGTAAATTTTTATTTTACTGCAATGTGCGCAGTTCTGAGACCCCGGAACAGGAGGGCAGCCGCCCAAACAGCTAACGCTTATTACATCAGTGTATTCTAAACGGTGACGGCAAATGTATATTTTTACCTGCATTGTAACCTCTTATCTATTTCTACTGTACAGTCGTCTGCCCGTCTGTCTAGAGCGCTTTGGCTGCGTATACTTGTGCTGCGCCTACGGATGTCTGGTTTGAGATACCGTGCATATGGGCATGCGTCGGACCTTTGATGACACCGCCATCATCTTTGTCGCCGCGCCGGTCCCCAGGCGCGATCGCGAGCGACCGCCGATGAACGCGTTACAGCCCCAGGAACCAAAGATAACACGTCTCGGCCAACGCAAAAAGAATTCGGAAACGTATAGTTTCGAAATTTATTTATGAATTCCGTCTAATATCCTCCCTGCCTTGACCTGCAGGGTTCAGAGCTCTGAAAAAGGAAAGCCGATGTCGCAACAAACTGCCTACATACGATTGCACGTGGCTGCGGTTTGCAAGAGTGCAGCCACCTTTCGCGCCTCTTTCAGCTCTGACCTCAGCTTTTTAATAGCGAGCTTGACCTTTTCAAGGTCGGATTCGAGCGCCATCTTCTCATTCGCCAACTCGATGAGAAGATTAGAGGTCGCTGCCTCCATAGCCTTTTTAGCAGCTCGGGGCTTCGTTGCAGATTCGTTGTTCTTTCTGCGACGCTCCAAGTACGCCGGGTCCGTGTAGCATTTCGCACCGGAACTTCTGCGGTTCATTGGCCCGACGGTGCTGGCGCGTTGTTCAGGAATACCTGCCACACAAGGTGATCCGCCGGCGGCGCCGTCAGCGACCGAAGAGGAACTCCTGGACGACAAGTCCAGCGGCTGCTCCTGGCAGGCTGTTGGACCCTTGGCGGAGCTTTGGCGGCATGAACCTGTAGACGCGGAAAGCGATGCCACCTTGTCCACGCACGGGAGGGGGCAGTTGTAGCGATCCATTTTTCCTGCCGTCAAGGTATCAAGAGGCCAAGCTCTTCTGCATGGGGAAAAGAAGAACGCAAACGAAATGCTTTAAAGGGAATGAACACTGACCAAAACTTGTCGTGAGGTTATGACGGAAATAAAAGTATCGCGCCTCAAATTCTAGAAATTGACCTCTGCAATATCAAACAAACGGGCATTTGTTATTATAATTTAGTATTGAAAATAGCATAAAAAGCATTCTTGCCGTGAAATCCGCCATTATCACTGTAGCCCATCACGTGACCACATCATCTAAAAATATCGCTTAATTTTTTGAAGTGCACAGTTTTTTTTTCCTTTTGGGAGTGTTTTCTAATGTCTTTCCTGATCTGACAAGTCCAAGCCCCGCCCTCATTATTGTTTTTGAATCAAATTCACTTGTTTATTGTTCCACACGGGACCTGTGCCTGTGTGTAACGCCGCGGACATGTGGCGAAGCTTTAGAGGAGCCTTCGAAAATAATATGAAGACTGCGCGACCAAGTGGCACAGAAAAGACAAACAAACGACCGGACTCGTGCTGTTCCTGTCGTTGTGTGTCTTTGCTGTCCCTGTTATGTCGCGCTGTTTTCACATGACGGCAAGATGATGAAAACAAAACAGCATGACAGATGGCAATCGCATGACTTAATGAGCCCAGCACGAGCGCTCCGTCCCGCGCCACTTCCGGCTTCGTCTTCTAGAACTTCTAGACAATATTACTTTGACCATCCGAAAACTTTATCATCAGAAATAACTGGCTTTACATAAAGTAAACAATAATAAACAAAATAAATTAAGCAACGCTAACCTGACAGGGGTGTCTGTCTTCCATGTAGGTTGTCTCCTGCTTTTAAATGCTAAAGTGCCTCCCGCATCTACAAACAAGTTATGAACAGCTAAATAAACGCTACTCAGACGTAATATCATGCAGCAAAAACAAAAGCAACTATCTTCCGGGCAAAAAATAAACCACTTCAAATTCAACACGCAATTAGAGATGCTGACAAAAAAATTGAAATTGTGCATGAGCACAAAATTCTGGGAGTTGTTTTCTCGTCTAACCTCAGCTGGGATACGCAGGTGAAAAACATCTGTAAGAAGCTCGCTGCGACAGCAGGAGCACTGTCGCGATGTCGAACGCTGCTGCCCACAAACGTTAAGCGACAAATTTATTATGCACTCTTCGAATCTCATATTAATTACTGTAGCTTAATATGGGCAACCACGACGAAAACAAATATCGCGAAGATTCTGCGTCTCCAAAAGAAAACCCTTCGTCACATCGCAAACGTACACTGCTTATCCCAAACGAACATTTTGTTTCCATTGTATCACATTGTCCGCATTGACCATGATATATAAGAAGTTAGCGCAAAACTTAGACGAAGACAGAGAAGAAACACACAAGACGACAGACGAGCGCTACTACCAACTGTTTATTGGGTCTTAACACCCGGAATATATATCCGAAAAAACAAGCATGCGCAGACAGTTGGAGGCACACACGTCATACACCAGCGCCGTGACGAGGCGAAAGGGAATCCAGAAAATCACATTCAGAAGTATAAATCTGTAAGGAAGGATCACTCGCGCAGCGATCAGATAGCCTTTTAATGTGGAAGGCCTCCAGCACAAGCCTCGCTGGAAAGCCAACTTGCCCGACAACACGCTCTTCTGCATTGACCATATGTATGATTTCCGGATGCTACGTTTGTTTTCTTTCTCTAACAGTTCTTACAAGGCCTTTACAACTGAAACCGCGTCCCTAAAAATTAAACATACTTCTGCTCATACCCGCAGCACGGACGCTTGGTTTGTTCCTCATTTTAGAACTAATTATAAACTCCAAACATTGCAACACAATCTTCCGCATGTACTTAACAAATATAAACATACCACAAATTTCAGGTTCAAAGAATTGCGACGGTATTTCGTAGAGTTGTGAACTATTTCTTTTTTTTTAGATATGTTACTTCTGATTCTCTAGGTGGTCTGTGATGTACAGAGACAATTTTGTGCATTTCTCTAATATTTTGATTATTTCATACAATTTGATGTGTGTATTCTGCTTTTCATGTGTGTATATAGGTTCAAAATGTTTATAAGTGAATATTAAGTGCGTCTTTGAGATTCTATTACATGTGCGTTTCTTAATTACGTATTATTTTTGCACTAGATGAGCCTAGAAGTTGCAGTTTTAACCATACAATTGCATGTAAAAGCGTATCCATTGTTTGTATTTGATAGTGTGTATATTTGTTCTCCTTTGTTGTATCTTTCTTATGTTCATTTCCATCAGCTGGTATGTCGAAGCCCCTGCTATGTAAAGGTTTTCCGGGCCCAGTCAAGTTGCAAAACCAGCTTTTTGCCTGGAAATCCTTCCAGTTGTTCTGGAGAAATAAATTCAATTCAATTCAATTCAATCTCGGCTGGTTGCAGTTATCAGAAAACCATATCTCTTTCAAAGCATGACATCACCAATGGTTGTAGGTACATAATAGCAGAAGGGACACTATGTAGCACTGACTCAGAATTGAAAATTAATATTATGAAGACGCTTAAGCTTGCCCTAGAGAGCAGTCGCGATAACGGCTTCTCTTCTAGGTTACGCCATATACGATATACTACGCCGCTACATACTCAAACAATAGAAGTCGGCCCTCCCTCCTGATGCAGCGGGGAGTATTCTGCTCATCGTTAGTGACACCACACACTTTCTCCACTTTGCTTCACTTCAGTACTCCGTACTACTATAAAAAAAATTGGCTGTGGTTAACCCTAGCTTCATTACCTCAGCCCGTCCGTCGTATACGCAGCGTCTCATTCCGACGCTCTCGACTACTAAGACCGGTCTCTTCCGCAGTCGAAGAGTCACTCCGGGACGTGGCACGACTTCGTTTAGGCGCAGCATCGTAACGACGTTTCTCGAGTCGTGCGGCGTGTTCTTCTGGCGTCTCTTGAGCACGTTGTCTCTTCCTCGCTTCGTTCTGTCGTTGTTACGTCTCATTCGGGCCCTTCATAACGACTACAATACACTGAGGCGAAGCGCATGAGTATATATACCCCCCCCCCCCCCTGCGAGGCGACACCTCCTCTCCCTTTACTTTAGCGCAGCACATCTGGTGGAGCGGGCGGCGTCGACGGCGGCGCCATCTTTTGGAGCGCGTCTGCAGCGTTGCTAGGCAATGGCGGCTCAAGGTCGTTCGTCGGCCACGGCATACGACATACGGCTTTCTACATGCGGCATACGGTGCGACGAGTCGAAATGGCTGGCTGGCCGGTGTAGAAAAGCTTTCGCTTTAAAAACCGTGACATACGATGGGTGTCAAAGTGCGTGTCGGGGTGGCAAAATCTCCCTCTTTCTAGTAATGGATTTGGATGTGTCGCGCGTTCTGGCGCTGCCTTTCTTCTCCCGTTTTCCAGCCGTCTTCGCACTCGTCGCACGAACTGCGCCACGCGTTCAGAAGCCACACAGTTTGCACTTGAGACCATAAACGGCGCCCTGCGGCAGCTCAGCCTTTATGAAAATGGCCTAGAGACAGTCCATGTGCTTTCTAAAGACTCTATTGTCTTCCTATGGATATGTCTTTTTGTCTATTCGTAGTTTATACACGGTCTGTACACAAAAGTCTAATAAAATTGTATGGGCGTAAATTTAGATTTGCTATTACATGTTTTTCCTATAGACTATTGTCTGGGGTTTGTCTATAGACAATCCAGACACTTTATACACAGAAGTTTATTGAGTGTCTATAGAATGTATAAAGAATTTTTTGTAACAGAGTGGCCGTGGCATTCCCCTGATAAGCACGGCATCTGTATTTCAAAAAAGGGAGAAATAGCCCATGCGTTGCTTCAGGACATTAAATCACTGATTCCACTATGGAACCCAAAAACACTTTCTGTCGTCCGGGAGAAGCCCATAGTGGGCATAAAAACGGTTAAGGCACGCCCACACATTCCAAGTGCGCTGAAAGACTTTTTCTCTTCAGGTAAAACGGCAAGAAAGAGAAATGTGCACAGAGAAAAAGGGCGAACCCGCCTAACAAGCACTTCTCCAGCCACCTGTATGGCGAGGCCTAGCTGTACAAGCCGGTGCCGCGAATGCAAGAATTTGAAAAAACTCGTGGCTACGAAAGCATGCGCAGTCTTTGTAAAGCATATACAGCCACCCAATATGAGCTTGCTTCCAAAGCCCTGCATTGCGGCTCTCCATAATCCCGAGCTTCTTAAAAGCGAAGAGTACATCTACTCGCGCTGTCAAGAAATTTAGAATAATGATGATTCAAATTCATGAAAACAGCAGTACGTGGAAGGAAACACGTCAAACTGGCTCATATAAAATAGCACCAGAGGACCATCTGCTGCGAGAAATGTGCCGCCAAGTGCTAACTGCCTGTTCAACATATAACTTTTCACAAGGAGCTCGAGCCGTATCCCGTGTAGTGAATTGCATTAAGAACACATATAGTCGATTGGATTCCTTAATCACAATGTTCAATGTGTCTGCGATCATTGTCATCAACAGTCTGACAACGCCCAATGCATTGCAAAGGCCTCCGAAGTGTCTCTCCAACTAACCTTGTCCTTTTCGAGAGGCTCCCACTGTATGCGTACAAACTTCCTCATCTCGCGCGCCCTCTTAACTTCCTGCCGCCACGTACGACGTTTCCCTTGTCTTGGAATCACAGTGCTTGGAATCCACTCCGTTACCCTTAGGGACCTCGCTTTTCGCTTTTTTATGTCTGCTGCGGCGGCTCAGTGGTTATGGCGCTCGGCTGCTGGCCCGAAAGACGGGGGTTCGATCCCGAATTGCGATGAAGGCTAAATTCTAGAGGCTCGTGTGCTGTGCGATGTCAGTGGACGTTAAAGAACCCCACGCGGTCGAAATTTCCGGAGCCCTTCACTACGGCGTCCCTCATAGCCTGAGTCACCTTGGGACGCTAAACCCCCATAAACCAAACCAAACATTAGGGACTATAGCGCCTTCGAATTACAAGCCCTGCCCGAGCCCATTTCTTCCTATGTCCAAGAAAAAATTCGATACCAATTTGCCTAATTCAATATAGCAACGTTTTGAAGCGATAGCTACATTACATCAGCATTTCGAGCCTTCAGCGTGGCGGCGCCGCCACCTTGTGGCTGCGCCTCCACGCTGTAGCGTGGTTGGTCACGTGGTGCGGAGAAGCTGCCGGCGGCGCGGCGCCGTGGCTGATCACGTGAACAACCACCTCGTTCGCAGCAGCGGCTGCTGCCAGCGGCGCGGCGCGCAGGCGAAACCGAGCTGCCATAGCTGCGCGCATGCGCCGTGTCAAGCAGGACGAAGATGAAGACGGAACGCCCAGCAAAACGGAGCGGCGAAAGACTGGCTTTGCAATTCAATTGAGCAAGATCCGCTCGGCCAGCTGTGGCTATCGCGTCACGCCAGGTTTAACCAGGACTAAACCACCGCCAATATTTTTGTCGACTTTACTCATACACATGTGCAAGGTTTGCGCTGAAATGAACACGTCTGTCAATAATACCCCGCAGATACGAGCTTAACATACTTACCACGTGCATGGTGGTAATAGTTTTGACAAAAGATTTTTTTTCGAATGCCAAATTACGTCACCAGCTGCTATAGTAGAGTACAACAGAATAGCGCAGCGGCTTTTCCTGGTTACAACATACCCTACTCCTCCCCTGACCATTCACAGGAGCGAACAAAGTCACTTTTTGTCACTTGGTATCTCCCTCTGGAGCATCTAGCTCGCTCCGGGTATTGTACGTGTCGCTCACGCTGCCAAATCTGCGGAAGGAATGGTGTCAATGGCGCAATGTGTGCCATGCCACAGACGAACGCATTGTGCTTTACAACAAACGTGTTGCTGTTGGCTTATACGGTTGGTATACCCTTAGTATGTGCACCGCAAAGCACCTTACTTTACAGCCTTTAAAATGCGCGCGCTCTAAGGTTCATCTATAGACCAGTATATTGCTATGACCCCAAATTTCCACCTTTTCTGCCGTTTTCTACTCTTTCTTATAGAACTGGACAGGAAGGCTGGAGAAAAGCTGAATCATCGAGAAGGCATTTGGTAGTCCTTGTGTGTGCCAGCCTAAAAACTGCGTGCCCTTATTCCGTGCTGTCAAAATGGGGCGGTGGGGGAGGGAGGGGGGCGAGGGTTAAAAAACCCATGTCGCGAAGAAGCAAATTCGATATGTGCGCTGTAACTCAAATTTCGGTTCATATGGCTATTTTAAAACAGTTAAACATTAAAAAGTTCGCCTTCTTCGCTGCTTTAAATAGTCAGTAGAAAACACGGGAAGTTGTGGACCGCGGCCATCATTAGCAACTGCGGATATAACTATTTTCCTTACGAAAACAAGAAAGAGATGATCACGCAAAATTATCATTCGAAGCATTTCGGTACACCTGGCTTGTTTAAAATAGTCAAACATTAAAATATTGATTTTGCTAACTGCTGAGGATGGCCAGCAGAGTAAAACTGGACATCGTGAACCACGGCTAGTGCTTGCAACTGCTGTTAAAACTTTTTGCTAACCTAAACAAGAAGTAAATCATGGCATAAAATGATGACGTGAAGTATTTCGGTACACCTGGCTTGTTTAAAATGGTTAACAATTAAAATATTGATCCTGTAAAGATCGGTGAATGGCCAGAAGAGTAAAAGTGGATGCTGTGGACTGAGGCCAGTTTTAGTAGCTGCTGTTAAAACTTTTTTTTGCTAAGCTAAGAAAGAAAGAAATCATGAATGAAACTGATGAGGTGAAGAATTTCGGTAGACTGGGCGTGTTTAAAATAGTCAAACATTAAAATATTGATGCTGGTGACTGCTGTGAATGGCCAGTAAAGTAAAACCGGACTTTGTGGACGAAATACATCAACTTTAATATTTTGCCTCATGGTCACATTCTTATGCAGGTGCGAAAGAAGCTTCGACAATAGCTGATAACACTGGCAGCGATCCATACCGTCGTGTATTACTCCATCGATCATTCAGAGTATTGAACATAGTCAACTTTTTAATGTGTGACTATTTTAAAGAGGGACGATGTGCCAAAATTGTCCGCTGTAAAATTTTGTCCCATTATTACCTCCTTATTTAGGCAAGCAAAAAGCAGTAGGTATACACTTCTCTTACTCCACTGACCATAGGCAGCAGTAAACAAAGTGAATATTTTAATGCTTCACTTTTTTAAACAAGCAAGTTGTAACAAAACTCTCACCTTAAATGTTGCGTCAACGTTAGATAGCCATTCAGGTAACAACGAAATCCTAAACAGCAGTTTGCTAAAACTGGCCATGGTCCATAGCATACTGTATCACACCGCTGACCTTTCACAAGCAGTGGTCAGCAAGTTTTATGCCATATTCGTTGGTTTGCAGACGACTAGTTGCATTACCCACCAACCTAGAAACTATAACACAACCATAGAAAACACACGCATCCTTGCGACAAATTTAATTGCCGACAATGGCAACCTCCTGCGCTTCGTTTTACCAGTAGGAATTTCACTAGAGGACTATACTCCGCTTATATTCGCTTGTACAGTAATTTATGCCGTAAGTTAAGTTTGTCCATATGGCCTACTCGAGCCGCCATGGTGGTTCAGTGGTTAAAGGGCCACAAAAAGGGGTGTTTGAGCATGGCTTTAAAATGCTTGCACTATGTTGAGTACAAGCCACCGACCGTCCATGCCGCGTACGAGACCTCAAAAGCGAGCGGGAAATTTACAATACATTTTTAAAAACTCGCGTTGGCACCTCGCGGCGACGCGCGGTGCCGGGCTTTCGCACGAAAACCTGGCAGACGACGTAACGCCTCGCAAATGACGTCAGCACCCGGTGGTGATCATTGGTGCACAGCGCCAAATTCAAGCGTGGCCCGCATGAAGCGTTTTTCCGGGCGATTCGTCGGCGTCGATGGCAGCGGAGCGCTTTTTTGCCGCTGGAGAGGACGTTTTTGCCAAATCGTCGGGTTCTGGCGGAACAGATAAAATCGCCGACGCCGGGAGAGGGCAGCGCCAGAGGGCCAATGAGAGCCGGAGCGGGCGTCACGTGATTCTGGACGGGGTCGCGCCGGTGCACCCGGCTACAATATCCGCCCGAGGGAGACTCTCGCAAGGTGGATGCGCGCCCAAACGGGCTCCCGCATCGCAGGGACAGATCGATATGCGACTGACCGAATGCACGACGCTAGACAAACCTGCAGCTAAATAAGGAACGTTGAAGCTGCTTTTCATCTAAGAAAAGCAATAGCAGATTTGCTTGTTTGAGCAATCCTTCAGGTCCGCTGCAACGCTGGCAGAGCTAGCTCTCTAGTTTGCGCTCCCTGCATCCGCGACCAAAAAGTAGTGCGTTCATTTTTAGGAAGCGAACCACAGTAAATGCTTTTACTGCACGTTTATTACATGACACATTTGTCATGAGCTTGATTAACTGCACTTTTATTGCTGACAACACGCGGTCGCTTCTAGTGACTTAGACCCGACGGCCACAGAACAAGCGCGGAGTAACACGGCTCCCTTTATTTTTCCATGCGGACTACTTCCGTATCTTTCCCAGCGTTGCACCTCATGTATGGAACGGAGTAGCTAGCTAATGAAGAAAAATGCAAGGTTGAAATTCCTGAGACACTGCGATATGTTCACTTTTCACATTGGTAGTTTACTACGGTGGCCTTTTTTTTTCTTCCCTCTTCACGCCTTTCGTAAACAGCAATAATAGCACTACCTATGGTGCACGCCTTTATAGAGAAAATGTTAATATATAATACAAAAAATAGCGCTCGTGTCGCGCAAGGGGTGACTGTGACAGTGCATGCCGTTTTGTAAGAAAACAAGCACTTACCGAAAATCTCAAGATGTCGTCCCACGGTTGCAGATTCCAGACGTCGCAAGTCACGGACTGTTCTCGGTGAGTCGATATGCAGCTATGGTGGTTAACTGAGCCGCGCCTCTGCACCACAACTATTCCGGGTGGGGACGTCATTGATAACAGCCAATGGGAGGCAAGGATGAACGGCTGCAATTGGTGGTTGAATAAGGTTCCCGGAGAGGCGTGGCGGAACAAGTTTTCCAGCGCTGTCATGACATGTGACTGGAAAGAGAAGTCCTGCAAGAGGACACCCATGATGACCTCAGCATTCACATGAATGCAACAAAGGTCGATTCCAGCGCACTTTCCCGAGGGAATGTGTAAAAAGACTCAGTGTTGGGTACGAGTGAGGACTTTCCTTCTTAAAACCTGTTTTTTCTTCCAAAAGTGGAGGATGACAGCTGGGGACAGGACCCAATTTCCGCTGGTCCTCGATGTGCGCAGAACTCACCAGGGCTTCCTAACAATAGGCCATAAGAAGGGACAAAAGGCCACACCTTTGACGCCCACGAAACGTGAAGAGTGGGTCAGTGTGGGTTTCCTTGAAAAAAAAAAAAGTGAATACGCAGAAGTCGCGGGCCAACCACGTCTGTGAATATCATGTAGCGTGATCTGAGCTTTCATGGTGTTTCCAGGTGCTAGGCAAAAAACCTCTGACAAATCAGACATATTGGTGTTCCGTAAATACCCGAATATAACGAGAGGGTAAAGTTTGCGGGCGGCGGAATAGGCAATAAGAGCGCAAATAACGATAATAACTCGAGAAACGAGGCCGGAGTGTACTGAAAGCTGCATATGATTTTGCTAACTAGGGAATTTCGTCTCGAACATGGTTGGGGTATTTAAGCGACAACAACTCGAACTATTTCACACTAAAAAAAAATTACCGTCTTCGGCAGAAATTTAGCGAGCCCTTGTCTAACGCGCGAAGCCGTGAACAATTTGCGTGGCAGCACGCGAGTTTTGTGTTGCTGAAAGGTCTGTCAGGTATACTGAGGAAAATACCGAGATCCCCTTTTCAAGTGCAATAGCAGCGCCAAGCTTTCCGTGCACTCGAATCGAATTGCTGCGGTTGGCGTGCGACATCGACGGCGCTGCGAACGTTCAGGTTTTCCGCCAAACTTTAATAGAACGAGACGAAGGCCTGAACAACTCGAGTGCTCTGTCGCGTTTTATAGGGGCGATGCGCCGCATTCGTGGTCGGTGCGAAAATGCGCGGCCTCTGGTGAATAGTTTCTCCTCCGCCGATGCTTCAAATATGACGGGCCTTCCCGGTAGCCTCAGTTAAATGTTTGCAGCTCGGAGCCTCCAACGGTCGTCCAATACGGCATTCCATGCACTTTTTTCTTTGTTTCCTTTCTCCGATTACTGAGGTTGGGTTCGGCCTGGACGATGGCATCAATTAAGTTGAGAGTAAATACGGCATAGCATGCCTTCTGTACAATATTTCCTTATACCGCGAGGAACGACTTTAAGGTCAGTATCCCCGACTTTTAAGGTCGGGGATATACCTCTCTCCGCATTGGGGTGTCGCTCCCTGAAGGGTCATGAGATTCGGCTTACGCCATTGGTTGGAAGGGGGTCCTTTGACGGTGAGAATCGGCTATGTTCTTGATTGTATCCGATGAAAGTTGAGAAGACCCACACAGGATAGCCCCTTTCAAATGCCGCGATTCGTTTTGCCCGCAATGTTTGCCACGTTTTCGATAACCACAGTATAGAATACAATGTGTCAGTGCGGCAGGGACTCATTTATGAGCGGTTGTCCTATTTTCGCAATGGAGAATCAGTGGCGTATCTTTGCGCCACTGAGTGCAAACTTCTGCGATATATGTTTCCTACCAGGAAGACATCGCAAAGGTTGACTGATTCCAGACGTTGACTTAATGGCTGCAAGTAGCCTTTGCGTCATCGGTTAGCGTGAACTTTGTGGGCGGGAAAATCGCATTGTACACTTGGCTACGCAGATCGCGCTGAGGTTCGTTCTCTGAGAGGCTCTTTCTTCTTATCAGTTCCTGGTAAGGAAATGGTGCTCTTGAAAGGTGCTTGGGTGCACGGGATTCTAAATGTGACCGCAACTTCAGAAAATGCGCCTGACTTCCAGCTGGAACTGCTGGCACATGATCCTCACAAGAGCTCCCGGGGTCATTGACCTAGAGGTAAAAAAAAAACAAGGGGTAAACGCCACAGTTCGCCAGAGCAAAAAGCCAGCTAAAAAATGTTGGGAAGGCCGGAAGTGAACCATGAGTCACACCACCTGTTTCTGCTGACATTGTTATCTTTCTTGAGCCTATCCCCTGCCTGCCTTTGTTCGCCAGGCACTTATGTGGAGAAGTCCTCATATCTTCGCTTCCCTCCCGGTTCGCTTATACTGGCTATGGAACTATGCTGCAAGGCTAGAGAAAAGCTGAGTCAGCGAGAAGACGTTTGGAAGTGCTGGTGTGTGTGAGCTTCAAAAAGGCGTGCGCTCATTTCCTGCTGTCAAAAAAAAAAGGGGGGGGGGGGAATGGAAGGCGACCAAAAGACTCATGTCGCGAAGGGGCCGATTCTATATGTGCACTGTAACTAAAATTTCAATTCACGGGACCAGAAATTGCAGGTACAAGATGTGAACTGCCATGTACTGCATCCGAGTACACTTCCAGCGTGCATTTCGATCTCGAGTCATTTCCTTAAGGCTTCGGTAAAGCGGTGGGTAAGAAACACCGTTAAGGAAGGCTGTAGGCTTTCTTCGCATCGTGCATCTTGGGACACTCGCACCAATCATGGGCCAGTGAAATATTTTTATTCCAACTCGAATTCGACTATAGTTTTTTCTTTTCGCCAATCGAGATTGAACTAAGCGACTCCGCTATCACTGGGACGTCAGCGGGGAAAGGTGGAATAAAATAAATTTTATAATAAAAGAAAAATAACAATTATACCCGCTCATTTTACTCATCGCTCCAACCTGGAGATATATGAGGATGTCAGAAAGGCTGGGCGATTGAGCTCGACGAGATTTTCACGCTTCGCTAAAATGAAACTTTTTCGGGAAAACTGCAGTTTCTTTAGGTGTCAGGATATTTATTTTTTCTGTAAGAACTGTTCAAATTTAATGGAATACAAGAAAATAAAGTTATATAAATGCGCCTTTCAGGCCTAAAAGATTGAGTAACGAAATAAGTGCTGTAAAAGCAAATTTTGCTTACCAAGAACAAGACTTGAGAAAAATATCGAACAAAACTTGTAAAGACACGGTTGTATGTGAAAAGCAAACATATTATCAATGCTCTGAAAGATGCAACATGTTTGGTACTCAATTGGTCGCTATATGTGAAAAAAATATATATATACCGCACTTCAGCTTTGAACAGTATTCTTGCTACAAAAGAACTGGGCGCTGGAGCGCAGCCCCCTGCATTCCAGGCTCGTTTCCGTCGTCGCCGATGTCAGAAAGGAATCCAAGCGAAAAGGAAGCGTCTTCAGACTCGCTGCTGCACGGGTGGTAGATAAAATAAATCGCAGAAAATGTGGAGTCCTGAGAATTTCGACGTTTTTGAGCGCACGTCGCACATGCGGAGGCTACCGAGAGACTTTGCAGCTACTGCGTCTTCGGAGCGCGTTCAAAAAATGCCGCCTCGCGTAACAAACAAAATACGTCAAAAAGAAAAGTTTATTTGTTTAGTACAAGCCTGATGATCCAGCGTGCCCGTAAGCTGTGCGGAAGGCACCAAGCTCAGCGGTGAAGCCACTACTAGCGGGCTATGAGCGCGGCACCGCGTCTTCACAGCGCGCACAGCTACATCGGAAACGAAACTTCCGTTCTTTGACAACAAGCCAGAGGCGCAGTGATTTCGTAAGCAACGCGGAAGTAGGGCGGCTATCGTAAGGATCTTAAATCGGTGCATGAAGTCCCCCCTCTTGATGAGTGTCGATGTGGCAAACAAAACAAGCCAGTAGTAATTGAGTCTGATCGTCAGGCATCCACTGTAGAGCGCCTTTCATTGTATATTTTATATTGCTTTGGGACATTAAACTCCACTGCTGCACACTAGCCCCAGTGTCTGAAAGGACGAACTTGCACGTCCAGAAACTCAACAGTTTAAGCATGGAATCACAGAAAAACAGCCGAAACCGTCGCTCGTTATATTGGCGCCTATATAATAATTAGCAATCGGTGGTTATGTGATTTTAGAGACTTTAAAAGCAGTAGTATTGTGTGCTCTGAAAACGGCCTTACGTACTGTACGTTACTGCAGTAAACGTATACCCCGTACCGGAATATGCACACCAGGAAAAAAACTGATCGGATAAAACAATTTCGGAAGTGATACTTTTAATCACATACGAACCGGATTTATCTGCTACAATATTTAATAATATCATACGGGATATGATATCCTGCAATGGGCTATGGGGTTATGATAACCTGCAATGGGCTCGATCCAAGATGTCAACTGTAAAAAGGACCGCGTCTATGATCACCCTGGGCTCATTAACAAGTTTACTCGAGTGCACGATTCAGTCATACTTTTTTATTGAAGGCGGGTAGCCGAGTTTTAACTAAACACTTTGTATCAATTGGCGTAAAACGCATAAGTGATGGCAAACTGGAAATCATCGACAAATGTCATCAAAGGTACGCAGTGCATGTGGAACTGCACACTATGGTGACCTGCCTTCAGGATGTTTTTAGTGGTGTCAAGACAACCAGCGCAGAGTTCATGCAATGCGAGAACGACCGCAAAATGCAAGCTTGTCTCGGGCTTACTGCAGTATCGTTAGAGGTAAGCAAGCCTTTGCGAAATCATTGCATGGCGCTGAAAGCTACAACAGTTCACAATGGTTTCGCTTTGTACCATTGGGTGTTTGAATTGTAATCAAGGAAGCTGAACTCCGGTAGCATTTGCATGTGGCCATCAATTGAATCGGGCAAGATTGTCCTTTTAAGTACATCCATGAGCAGACATCTTCAGAGCGCTCGAGGGGTGTAATGGCAACAACGCCAGTCCGCAGATGCTCCTATAATCTCACTTGCCAGATTTTAATTGTTATGCGCGTTTAAACTTCTTTTTTCAAGCGGCCTATACAGCCTCATGGTGTTTTTATATCAAACTGACGCATGGTTTTATAATTTTGTAGAAGAACTTCCTTATGACCTGAGAAATCCAGATCGTCCAACCGCTCACAACTTTAAGTGAGTCTATCAGCGAAACTAATGCGTATCATAACACATAATCACGGGAAGCATTTATATTTCCCGAAATTCTCCTATGGTCGGACACATCTCAAGTCTGCAGTGAAGCTCCGCTAAGTTCAGGACTGGCAAAGAGAATTTCTCCGGCTGAAAAAAAAAATCCTTTGGTAATTTTTTCTCACCTAAACAAGAAGGTAACAATGAAGCACAGATTTTAAGTTCAAAAATTTTGGTTCGTATCGCTTGTTTAATATAGTTAAACATTAAAAGGTTGACTCTATTTACAGCAGTTAATGGAAAGTAGAGTAACACTTGACGTTGCGGACTGCGGCCAGTGATAACAACTGCGATTAAAACTTTTTTCTTTAGTAGACAAGAAACTGATCACGAGGCAGAATTATAAAGTGAAGAACTTTGGTGCATCGGGCTTGTTTAAAATAACTGCATACTAATAATTTTGTTCTTCATGACCCACGTACGCTTCTTGCTGTATTCCAGAAATGCTCGCTTTCCACACTGACGATGCTGGATAAATTCCTGACTGAGTTCAAGGCATGAAACTGCGCTTTCTGTTGGATCACTTATTTCTGACAGACTGCACATGTCCCACACTTTGGGCCTCACAAGAGAAAAGACACCAGGGCGGTGAAGTGTATAAAAAGATGACATTGCATAACTGTAGCTCTAAAGTTCAAGTGGCCTTATTTAGCTCCGGCGGGCCTCTTATAATGTCAGTTATTTCTAGCTTCACGAGATGCCGAATAGACACAAGTGTGGGCATGTGTCAGCTTTTCAAATTTTTAGTCGGGAAATTTGCAGACGTAAGTAATACCTGCAAATCGACCACAATCGTTAAATGATTCGCAAATGAATTCCTTTTCACGCGTTTTCGGTTCCGAAAGTTGACGGGTGGCTATGACGTCAATGCTTAGATCTGGTCTACGTGAGGCGTTAATTTGATAGGCACGGTTAGACTGCTGAAACCGGTATATTGTGGGAAAGGAATTTGAGCGACAAATTATTCACCACTAGTAGGCGAATCCTACCCGATGATATATGTGTAGAAACGCCTTACGCACGATTTCAATTACACCCTAGATTTCAGAAGCATTTTTTCAGGCCGGTTTAATTTTCGCACGAGTCAATATTCCTTCGTCTGCCATTTATTGGGAAAGCGATGGAGATGTTGGTTTCACGATGAGTGATGAGAAATGAGGAGACTGCTCTTGTATTTGATCCCTGTTTATTAGACAGGATGAATAAAAGAAAGGCCCTTCGAATAGCAACAGAAATTTTATTGACTAGAGCTGTCGCACGTGTATCTGTACAGAGACGAAAACTAGAGCTTTCTAAAAGTACAGAAACAAGTCGAACAAATCGAGAAGGGCTCGAGAAGCGCATCGACCTGTCAGAATGCTTTTCTTGTGTGCACCGGTGTAAGACGCACCGGAAGAGCCCAGCTGCCTTGCACAGCTCCTCCGCCTCCATCCAGAGATCTCGGTACCCGTTACCGCAGAAGGCAACTTTGAACTTCATTTCCTCTTCCTTATTCTTGCGGACATCGCGCCATCTCTTGTCAGACTCTGTGACCCGCTTCCGCTGCCAAGGCGCCGCCGCTGAATCGAAGCCCGCTTTGTTTCGGGGGCGCGCTGTCCTGGTCCTGCCATCATTCCGTTTCTTCCGTTGTTTTTTGTTCTTCGCAATGAAGTTTTCCCTGAACGCCTTATAGCCCGGGTCCGAGCCAAGGGCAGCGCGCTGGGGACCACCGATGTCGATCGCGGCATTTGTGCCCAGTTGTTAGACATGGGGAACGAGTGCTGGGTCTGAGGGTCCTGGTTGAAAGGTTGCGAGATCAACGATGCCTGGGTGGTTTCCGGGCGAACGGTCTCATCCCCACGCGGTGGCTGCATCCCTGGAAAGGCCGGCTGCTGAGCCCGGAGACGGAGGAGGGCTGCGACCACGTCACTCGGGTGCATTCCACTCGTCTCGCTGGAGGGGTGGTCCTGGTGCGACGCCGGCTCAGAGAGCTGCCCCAGGCTGGTCTTTGTGCCACAGGTGGCTCCAGGCCCTTTGGTGCCTCGTCCGTAGCCGTGCTGCTCCACTTCTGGCGACCATTGGTTCGTAGACGTGTCCGAACCAAAGGATACTGTGGCGTCATCCTCAGGGAACAGGTACGCCAGGCCCAGCATCTCGGGGGTGATTGGAGATGCCGCACGCGGACGGGGAAGGTCATCGATGTTCTTCCCTTCAGGAACGGGAAAGCGGGTTGCCATCATGGACCTGGAGACTTCTTCGTCGCACAGGGCGGGGGCCACTCTCCTACACGGCAAGTCCTGCGGCCGTTCTCCTGCAGACAGGTCCACGGCTCCTCTTGATAACGTTGCGAGCCTGCCGCGGGGGCCGTTCTCTTGCACGACAGGTCCAGCGCCTGCTCTTGATATGGTTGCGAGCCCGCGACGAGGTTTTCTACTCTGGAATCCAGCTCTGTAGACGCCGACCAAGCGGACTGCTCTTCGCTTGAGACAAGCAGGTGGTCGTTGCTCATAGCCGTCCATTGCGCGTGTGGTCACGCTGCCTCCAAAGCCCACGATAAGCTGCATGGAGAAAAAGAAAGCAGAGAAAGAAGTCAAGAGGCTGCGCCTTGTGTACCAGCCAACTTGTGACGGACAATAGATTCAACCCGTGGTCACCTCAAGCTCAGATGACAGGGGGACCAGCCAACAATGAAACACCGAAACCCGCGCGCGTTGTGCATCCATGTGTGAAGGAAACCAGTGAGGCACTCGCACACATTCTCGGAAAACATGAAATCTATGTTGCTCACAAACCTGTTTCGACAATAAGCCGGTTCTTACCACGAATGAAAGACCGCGGCCTCAGAGAAAATCAACCAGGTGTCGTTTACAAAATCAAATCTCAAAGTGCCCGGCTTCAAGCATCGGCGAAACAAAAAACCTCCACCAAACACTAAGGCAACACAAAAATGACATCTGTCTGATGAATTCAGAATCCAACCCCCTCGCCGAACACTGCGAGCGCACCGACCACCGGATAGCCTTCGAAGAGGCGAGCCTCTTGGCCGTGGAGCCAAACAGGTTCCAGAGGCGACATGTGGAGTCATGACACATCTGGCTCACAAAGGCGGCGGTGAACAGGATTCCAGGAACGCCCCCCTCCGCGTAAGTTAGTGGACTGCGCCACGTGCTAACAAAGACAAAGGGACAGCGAAGGCAGCAGCCCGCTGCAGCTGCTGGCACACTTTATACCCCTGTCACAGGGACGTTGAATGTCATTCGCAGCGAATGACATTCACAACGAATGTCATTGCCTGCTGGCGTTCCCGTTCTACACGGGTACACAGAACGGCATTTGCAAATGATGGCGATGTCCATCGGCTAACTGCTATGACAGCAGAACGTTACAAATCATGTTTTTCATACACATATTTTATGTTTATTGCTAGTATCACACTGTTACACATTAATAGACTCTTTAAAAATTTTTTGCAACGCCTTGCGGCAGCAATAGTCAACAAGCAATCCACTGAAATATCCAAAGCAAGACAGGCTCAAAGCCGCTCACGATCCCTCCCGTACATGCCGCCCGCACTTCCTCCCGCTAAATTGGTGCCGAATTCTTGACAGTCGCTGTTGAGCAATAGTGCAAGCGAACATTGCTTGTTCACACGCCTTCTGCTGGGCTGGCGAAGCTGCAGAGTTGTTTTCCATTGCGAGCACTGAAGGCAAATGGAGTGACGACCAAGCTACTCAGGCAAGATGGAGGACGGTTTGTAAACAAACGCGGCCGTCTCTACAGTAACTGGCGGCGATTGGGAACAAGAGTGTAGTTGCGCAAATCGCTTCAAATACCTTATTTTACATCAAAAAATGATTCAAAAGTTCATTGCAGCAATTAAAATAAAGTTTTCTTTGAATACGTTTTGTTCTCACTAATCAGTTTTGTAATTTTTCGCCAAGCCGCTGTCGTCGAGATTACACAGGTCGTGCTTGCATGAGTTCGGGAAACTCATTCAATGGGCGAATGTCGTTAGCTGTGAATGTCATTGACTGTGCCTGTGTAGCAGCGAAAAAAACGCCTTTCAAACGTAATGTCATTCGCTGCCAATGACATTCAACGTCCCGTGTGACAGGGGTATAAAAATTAGTCACCCCTGAAGAAGGAACCGAGTTGGTCCCAAAACGCTGGGTAAATTTAGAAATAGTGGCTGGCGTCAGTTTTCTCTCAACTGTCTCAAGAACCCAACCACACGGAGTTCCGTCGAAGTTGTGTTCGTTCAAATGGATTATGACGGAGTTCCTAAAACCGGGGTGCGTCTTCTTGGAAGCGACGTCGCAATTAAACACTTCCCAAGTTAAAAAAAAGTACTGCAGCGCGAACATTGCTCGCATTCTTAGCAGAACGGGAAGAACGCGATCGCCCCTAAAATTCAACATACTTTGCTCAACGGCCACCAGGAAGTAAATTATGACGCGCTCTCGAAACACACACTGCTAAAAAACAAAGAACAAAATGCACGACGGAGAAATAACCGGCAACTGAATAGCGAAGAGAATATCGTTTTGATGTTCACGAAAAAAAGAAAGCAGATGTTCTTGCTTGCGCATGCGATTCTAGATTAGTCGATCAAAAATTAACGACGGCCACAGACACCGACTCCATATCCTAAAATATACGCTTACCGTTGTCTTAGTGCTACGACATGCGACAACAAAGTAAAGTAGAGACGGGGCATGTTTTTGCTTTACAGCGCAGAAAATAAAAGCCGCGAAAATACGTGCATCAACAAAAAGCGCTCATAGTTACATCAACAGCCAGTGACAGATATGGCCATTCTGAAATTCTGTGACTTTCCGGTATGTTTACGACCGATAGCCCTTTTGTCTTCCGTCTGCGTGCCATTCGTTAAAAGCAATAATAATATTGCAACTATCCAACGCCCACACCTACATATGAAGATATTGATACATAGAAGAAAGAATAGCGCTTGAATTGCCCGAGGGGCGATTATCGGAGTGCACCGATTTGTATCAAAATAAGCACTTACCGAAAATCTCACGGTGTCGTCCCACGGTCGCAGATCACAGATGTTGCACGTCGATCACAGATGTTGCAAGTCGCAAAGTGTTCCAGTGAGTCGACACCCTGCTATATGTAGCCAAACAGCGGGTGCCCTCTCCACCTATTCGAGGTGTCTTCACTGATAGCTGCCAATGGGATGCGAGATTATGCCCCTCCCCGATGTGATTGGACAAGGTTAGAAAAGAGTTACAAGAAAGGCCTCTGGTGACGAGGATAATCCGAAGGAAAGGGAGGAAGTAAAGGGAGAGAGGGAAGAAGTGGGCCCAACGACTGCGTTTGGGAAGCCATTCCCCTCTCCCTGAATGTGCAGTGGAATGACTAATCCTTTGCAGCTGGAGACAGCAAGAACAAACACTGTGCAGCGCCTTCGAGAAGGTGTGGCATGGTAAAGTCGTGAGGGGTGCCACGTTTAGGAGAAGCCACGTGGCACCGTTCACCTATAGTGTACGCCAGAGCTGGAATGTGCCGCTGCACTTCAAAATTTCATCAAGAAGATCGTAGGCAGAAGAAAGGGACTAACATAACGTGCCCCCATTTCACTTCTCAGAGTTCTTTTTTACTAAACAAAATGCACCTTACGGTGTATGCGGACAAATGTCCCTGGTGCGACGAAAAACCCGCACTATATCACATCACAGGGGCTGTCAAAACATTGCTGTGGTCTCCAAAATACAAAACCCGAGTGCGGAGCAATGGGAAAGACCGCTGTGAGGACCAAGAAGGTCTGGTACAGCGTGCTCAACGGGCGAACTCAGTGGCCAGTGGAGTCCTGGACTGAGGGCAACCGACCATTGGTTAAAAGTGGACGAGCTCGACAGAGAAGACTCCTGGGTATACATCCGAGGACAGAACATCTCTGAAGATGTAGAGGAATAGTCACCCCTTTTATTTGAAAGTCTGCTCTTTTTTTCGTAAGGCCAGGCCCTAAAACTGAGAATGGGACCCCAGGCCCCTTGCCCTCGATGTGGGTACAAGCGACCAACCTTCGCAGTAAGAGCCACAAGAAGGGCCACGCCTTAGACACCGAGCAAACTCTAAGGGTGCAGCAGTGCATCATGCACTTGAAAATCACATCGTGTAGACAGTAGGCAGAAGGAATGGACTAACCGCGTCTGTAAATATCACGCAGCAAGACCTTCGCGTTGGTGCAGTTTCCAGGTGCCAGGCGATAATAATCTTTTCACAGGTCAAAGACGGATTAGTGCACCGTGCGGTTGCGGAAGATGTCATAGAGAGCGCCAATAACGACAAGAACTCGAGAAACGAGGCCGGAATGTACTGAAAGCTGGATATGATTTTGCTATGTAGGCAATTTCGTCTCGAATATTGTTGGGGCTTTAAGCGACAGCAACTGTAAGGCTTTCACATTAAAACACAATTTGATCGTCTTCGGCGGAAATTTAACGAGAGGTTCTCTAACGCGCGAAGCCGTAAACAAACTGCGTGGCAGCAGGCGAGCTTAGTGTGGCTGAAAGCTACATCAGGTATACTGAGGATAGCGCCGAGATTGATTTTTCAAGTGCGATAGCAGCGCCAAGCTTTCCGCGCACTCGAATCGAATTGCTGCTGTTGGCGTGTGAGCTCGACGGCGCTCCGAGCGTTCAGGGTTTCTGCCAAACTTTAATAGATCGAGACGAAGGCCTGAACAACTCGTGTGCTCTACCGCTTTTTACAGGGGCGATGCGTCGCGTTCGCGGTCGGTGTGCAAAATGCGCAGTCTTCGGTGAATAGTTTCTGCTTTGCTGATGCTCCAATATACGACTGCTCTTCCCGGAAAAGAAAACAAGGGGTTAACGACACAGTTGGCCAGAGCAAAAAAGCCAGCTAAAAAATGTTGGGAAGGCCGGAAATGAATCATGAGTCACGCTCCCTGTTTCTTCTGACATTGTTATCATCTTTCTTCCGCGTATCCCCTGCCTGCCTTTGTTCGCCAGGCACTTATGTCGAGAAGTCCTCACACCTGACCTTCCCTCCTGGTTCCCTAGCCTTTGTTAAGGAACTGCGCGGGACGTCTGGAGAAAAGTGAGTCAGTGAGATGACATTTGGAAGTGCTAGTGTGTGCGTGAGCCTCAAAAGACTCGTGGCCTCCTTTTGCGTTTTCAAAAAAAAAAAATAAGGACGGGGGGTGGGGGGGGGGGGGGTGGAGGGGTCAAAAGTCCACGTCGTGAAGAAGCAAATTTGATGTGTGTGATGTACCTAAAATTTCAATTCACGGATCCAGAAAAATGCTGGAACAAGATTTGACCTCCCAAGTACTGCCTTTGGATAGACTTTCAGCGTACATTTCACACTCGAGACATTTTCTGAAGGCTTCGGCAAAACGCACAATAATAAATAGAGTTAGCGAAGGCTGTCGGCTTTCTTCGCGTCGTGCATCTTGGGACACTCGCACCAATCATGCACTAGTGAAATCAAATGATAGAGCACGATGACATTTTCCCGAAAATGAAACTTTTCCTCAAAAATTGCCGTTTTTTATAGGTTTCTTGACATTTTTTTTCCCTAAGAACTATTGCGTTCAAATTCAGCACAATACAAGAAAAGAAAGATAAATAAATGCGGTTTATAGTAAGGTGGCAGACTGGGATGTTGGTGATTTACAGGCATATAAGATTGGGTTTATGGGGGTTTAACGTCCCAAAGCGACTCAGGCTATGAGAAACGCCGTAGTGAAGGACTCCGGAAATTTCGACCACTTGGGTTTGTTAACGTGCACTGACATCGCACAATACACGGGCCTCTAGAATTTCTCCTCCATCGAAATTCAACCGCCGCGGCCGGGATCGAACCCGCGTCTTTCGGGCCAGCAGCCGAGCTCCATAACCACTCAGCCACCGAGGCGGCTCATATAAGGTTGAATAACAGATTTTGTGTTGCAAAAGAAATTTTTGCTTGCCAAAAAAATAAGATTTTAGAAAAATATTGCAAAAAACTTGTAAACAAATGGTTGTATGTAAAATGAAAAAGAAATGTTATCAATGTTCTGAAAAATGCAAAATGTTTGGCACTCTATTGGCCACTATATGTAAAAAAAAAATCTTCTATCGTGAATAGTAGCTCTGCTTCAAAAAAAAAAAAATCTGGGAACCCTGTATTCTTGGGCGCTGGAGCGCGCCCCCTGTATTACAAGCTGGTTTCCGTCGTCGCCGATGTCATAACGGAATCCCAGCGGAAAGGAAGAAATTTTACACTCGCTGCTGCTCGGGTCATCGATAAAATCAATCACGGGAATAGCGGAGTCCTGAGATTGGCGACGCTTTAGAGCGAGCGTCGCACATTAGGAAGCTGCCAAGTGAATTGGCCGCTAGTGCGTTCAAAAATGCCGCCTTGCGTGACAAACGAACTACGTCAAATACAAAAGTTTATTTGTCAAACTACAAGCCAGATGACGCATCATGCTCGTTAGGAATGCGGAGGGTTCCGAAGTCGAGCGGTGAAGTTACTGTCAGTGGGCAATAAGCGCGGCACCAAGTCTTTGCAAAGCATAAGCTTCATCGCAAAAGGGCCTCACACAACAAGAAGCAGCTAGTTGGCGGAGGCTGCAAACGGGAACATTCTTTAACCTACACATACTTAGCAAGATGTATCCTACCCAGTATAGGAACACATGACCGTGGTGCAGGGCAGCCCCCACGCTTTACCGTATAACCTGGGAGTGTAAGCGAAACTACACGTTCCACCAACACAAAACCCCGAGTGCGGAGCAGTGGGAGAGCCGGCTCACCAGCTGCGAGCTCGCCACCCAAAGGGAAATGGTGCAGCACGCTAGCGAAGCAGCGCGACTCGGTGGAGCCCTGGACTAGGGGCCCAACCCTGCCTTGAAGGTAAAGAGTCTGCAGCGATGCAGACGAAGACCGAACGCTAAACACTTAATGGACAAAATAAAGTTTCTCTCTCTCTCTCTCTCCCTCCCTCTTTTCACAACAAGCCAGACGCGCAGTGGTCCCGTAATTGGCGCGGAAGTAGGATTGGTAGCGTGAGGTTCTTAAATAAGTGCGCGATGTCATCGTTAATGGCCGATTCACACGACGGACTGTTCGCCCGCGGCCCGCGCATCACGTGTTCATGCACCCCTAAAAACTGGCCTGCGATCGGATGACGTCAAGCGGATGCGACGGACCAAAAGAGCAGACGACGCGCTGGGTGTACCCCTGTTGCCAGATTATTTTAAACCGTTTGGCAACGCTGGTCAAAATGGTTTTTCCTCCCGACCCTTAACTGCGATTGAATGGTGCAGGTGCGGCCCTTTGTCTAATTCCTGAATGGCCTGGGTCGTCTTGCTAGCCTTGTAGATCGCTTTGTCACGAAACCTAGCGAACGCAGTGC
This sequence comes from Amblyomma americanum, assembly GCA_030143305.2. Taxonomy (NCBI): domain Eukaryota; kingdom Metazoa; phylum Arthropoda; class Arachnida; order Ixodida; family Ixodidae; genus Amblyomma; species Amblyomma americanum. Next base: position 161,345 of record JARKHS020006094.1, read on the forward strand.
AGCTCGTCAAAACAGCGCGCCAGCTCAACGCCACTCAGCGAAATGGGGCAGCCTAAATACTGGCAAGAGTGGTGGTTGCCAGAGCTGGCGCGCGCATCTTCGCGGGCCGCCGCTAATTCCGGCGAGGGGAGAGGCACATGAACTTCCTTGGTTGTCCAGTCCTCGAGCGGACAGCACGCCTCTCGATTTGGTGACACACGAACACGTAATGCGCGGGCCGCGGGCGAACAATCCGTCGTGTGAATCGGCCGTGTGAACGGGCTAACACTGCCCATTGGGCGCGTTAATGAGAAAGTGAAAAGATTGCGGATGTCGGAAACAAAACAAGCCTGAAATATTCGGGGCTGATCCGGAGCCCACCACTGTCCGCCGCCTTTCATAGTCCATATGCTGCTTACGGACGCCGAACCCAACAAATCGGGGCAAACAAGGAACGCCGAACAGAAGTAGCCCCAGTTGCCGAATGGAAGAACGTCCACATTCACAAACTCAACAATTCAAGCATGTAATCATAGATAAACAGCCGAAACCGTCGCATGTCATGTTGGCTGCTGTATAACGGTTAGCAATTGGGGGCAATGTAACTCTTGAGACTTTGAAAGCAGCATTATTGTGGGGTCTCAAAACGTCCTTACCGCAAGTCACCGCAATAAGCGTGCACCCCCTAACCGGAATAAGCATATCAGGACAATATGATCACATATACTCATTTCGTAAGGGCAGTTTTGTCTGCATACGAACCGGTTTTATGTGTTGCAATATTTGGTAGTATCACACGAAGACATTTTCACGTGAAAATGTCAACGTCTAAAATTATTCTGGCCTCAATAACAAGTTCCCTTGATGGCACGATTCAGGCACCTCTTTTGATTAAAGGTGCCGAGTTTTAGCCAAACAATTTGTATTAATCGATGTGACGCACAAAACCAATGACAAAGTGGAAATCGGCGTTATGTGTCTTGAATGGGCAACACTGCATGCGAAACCGCACACTATCGTCGCCCGCATCTAGGATGCTTTTAGCCGTGTCAAGAACACCACCGCGGAGTTCGTGAAATGCGGGAAAGACATGTCTCGGGCTTACTACACTATCCTTACTGTAAGCGAGGCTTTGCTAAATCATTGCATGACGCTGAAAGCTACAATTGCGCACATTGGTTTCGCTTTGGACCGTTGGGTACTTGGATTGCAATCAAGCAAGCTAAACCCTGGAAGCATTTGCCTGTGGCCATCAAATGAGTCGGGCAAGATTGTCCCTTTATGTCCATCCGTTAGCGGACCTCATTAGAGCGCTCGAGTGTTGGGCTGCCAACAACGCCAACTTGGCTAACTTTAATTGCTATGTGCCTTTGAACTTGCTTCTTTTAAGCGGCCTATACAGCCTTGCTGTGCTTTTTGTCAAACTGGTGCAAGTTTTATCACTTTTCTAGAATAACTTTCTTAGAAACCCAGTTGGGAAATCCGTTTACAACTTTAAGTGAGTCTATCAGCGAAATTAACGGGAATCATAAGGCCCTGGATTACGGGGAGCATTTACATGTCTGCAGTCGAACACAACTCAAAGTCTGCAGTCAATCTCCGCGAAAATCAGAACCGGCGAAAAGAATTCCTCCGTGGCAAAAAGTAGACCTTTGGTCAAGTTTTTTCTTTCTTACCTAAACAAGTAGGTGAGAATGAGGCACAAATTATAAGGTTAAGAATTTTGGTTCATATGGCTCTTTTAAAATTGTTAAATATTAAGGATTTTGCTTTGATGGCTGCTGTAAATGCTCAGTGGTGAAACACAGGACGCTGTGAACAGCTGCCAGTGTTATCAACTGCTGTTGAACCTTTTTTTTTCATAACCTAAACAGGAAGCAAGTATGAGGCAAAATTATAAAGTTCTGCATTTCGGTACACCTGGCTTGTTTAAAATTATCTAACATTAAAATACTAATGCTGTAAACTGCTGTGAACGGCCAGTAGAGTAAAACTGGACGTTGTGGACCGCGCCCAGTGTTAGCAACTGCTGTTAAAACTTTTTGTTCTATTCTAAACAAGAAAAAAAATCATGACGCATAATTATAAGGTGAATTTAGGTACACCTGGATTGTTTAAAATAGTCAAACGTCGTTAAAATACTGTTTGTGTTACCTCCTCTGAATGGCCAGTGGAGGAAAACTGGACGTAGTGGACCGCGCCCAGTGTTAGCAACTGCTGTTAGAACTTTTTGTTCTATTCTAAACAAGAAGGAAATCAGGAGGCAAATTTATAAGGTCAAGAATTTCCGAACACCTGGATTGTTCAAAATAGTCAAACATTAAAATGTTGATAGTGTTAACTGCTGTGAACACTCAGGCGAGAAACACAGGACTTTGTGGTTCGCGGTTAGTGTTGCCGACTGCTGTCGTCTTTTGAAGTTTCATACTAGGAGAGTATAGTTTTTCGTGCACCACATGCGATTTTTTTCTGCATTCCTGAAATGCACGCTTTCCACACCGCCGATGATGGAGACATTCCTGACTGAGTACAAGGCATGAACCTGCGCTTTCTGTTGGACAACATATTTTTTACTGAATGCTTATGTCCCACAGTTTGGGCCCTCCAAGAGAAAATGCCCCTGGGCGGTGAGGTGTATTAAACAATTGCATTGCATGCACTCTAGCTCTAATGACCCAGTGAGTTTATGCGGCTCCGGCGGGCCTCATCTAATGGCAGTTATTTCTGGCTTCACGAGATGCTTAGTAGACAAATGTCCGGACATGTGTCCGCTTTTGTAAATGATTGGCGGGAAATTAACAGACGTAATACCTGCATATCCACTAAGATTTCATTTCATTCATTCAAGCCTTAAGGGCCTGTGGGCATTACATAAGGCGGGGGAAAGAAAAGTATGAACATCACATTCATACCAGCTCAGCATGAACCAGAACAAAAAAGCAAATGAACGAAGCCGAGCAAAATATCATGAGAAGATTTAGTAACACAGGACCAGATTATTTCGTAAGGCCAAAAACATCAAGTAACACACAGTTGGCTCTATAGTTTAGTGCGAAAAATTGCTCGATATGGGCACGAAAAAATACTGTCAAGCATGAAATTCAATCAAGCTTTTGCATCTGGGAATAATGAATCATTCATTGCTGACGTGCAGGATTTCTTGAGAGCTATTGGATGACTGTGGTTTAGTCGAGGGAATATCCTTGATGGCGGCTATAGAAGAGGGTGTCTGTTAATGGGGTTGTAGAAAATGTAGTGAAGCAGGCATAGGCGTTATCCCATATGCGACGTGGTTGAAGACTTGGGAGGAAAAAGGTTCGTTTTAATGCAGTGACACTAGTATCACGCGAGTGATCTGACCTGATAAACCGCGCAGGTCGGTTTTAACCCGTTTCTAATTCATTGGTAAGGCATGCATGTGAAATGTGCTAGAATGAGGAAGCGTATTCGAGCTTAAACGAATGGTCAAAAGTTTCGGAAATGAATTTCTTTCTCATGCGCTTTCGGCTCCTAAAGTTGACGGGTGGCTGTGACGTCAATTCATAGATGTGGTTACGTGAGGCATTAACTTCATAGGCACGGTTAGGCTGCTGAAACCGAGATAATGTTGGAAAGGAAATTCAGTGACAAATTATTTATCGTGCGTATTCGATTCCTACCTAACGATCTATATGTAGAAACGCATTACGGGCGATTTTAAATGTCATCCTACTCGTAGATTGAAAAAGCATGTTTAATTGTGATCGAGCCAATATCGTTTCGGCTGCAATATATTAGGAAAGCGCTCGAGAATATGCTTTTCCGAATAGTTATGATAAAACAGAAGACAGCTATCTAATTTGAACCCTGTTTTATTAGACATGCAGTAAGATAAGAAAGGCGCTTACTTCAAAAAAGAATAGAAATGTAAGATGACTAGAGCTTTCGGTGTTTCTGTACAGAGAAGAAAAATAAAGCTTTATAAAAGGGCAGGAACAAGTCGGGAAGGGCTCGAGAAGGGGATCGACTTGTCAGAATGCTGCTCTTGTGTGCAGCGGTGTAGGGCGTGTTGCAAGAGCCCACCTGCCTTGTATAGCTCCTACACCTTCATCGAAAGCTTTCGGCACTCGCTCTAGAAGAAGGCAACTTTTAACTTCATCGTCTCCTCCTTATTCTTGCGGACGTCGCGCCATCTCTTGGCAGACTCTGTGACTTCCGTCTGCCGCTCCCAGTGCGCTCCCGCTGAACGAAAGCACGCGTTGTTGGAGGGGCACGCTGTCCTGGTCCTTCCCTTATTCCTGCCTTCATTTCGAAGTTTCTTCCGCTGTTTTCTTTCTTCGCGATAAAGTTTTCCCTGAACGCTTTGTAGCCCGGGTCTGAGCCAAGGGAAGCTCGCTTGGAACCACCGATGTCGGGCGCGGCATTTGCGCCCCATTGTTAGACACTGGGAAGGACTCCTGGGCCTGAGGGTCCAGGTGGAAGAGTTGCGAGGCCAGCCATGTCCTGTAGGTTGGCGGGGGAATGGACTCGGTCGCGTGCGGTGGCTGCATCCCTGGAAAGGCCGGCTGCTGAGCCCGGAGACGGAGGATGGCTGAGACCACATCGCTCGGGTGCAGGCCACTCGTCTCGCTGGAGGAATGGTCCTGGCGCGACTCCGGCTCATAGAACTGCCACATGTTGGTCCTTGTGCCACAGGTGGCGCCAGGCCCTGTGGTTTCACGTCGGTAGGGGTGCTGCTCCACTCCTGGCGACCATTGGTTCGCATACGTCTTCGAACCGAAGGATAGCGTGGCGTCATCCTCAGGGAACAGGTACGCCAGGCCCAGCATCTCGGGGGTTACTGGGGACGCCGTGCACGGATGGGGAAGGTCGTTGATGTTGTTCCCTTCGGGGACATTGGTGGCCATGATGGACCTGGAGTCTTCATTGCACAGGGCGGGGGCCGTTCTCTTGCACGACAAGTCCATTGCCTGCTCTGGGTAACATCGCGCGTTCCCGACGAGGCTTTCTTCACTGGAATCCAGCCCTGTAGATGCCAACCGAGGGGACTGCTTTTTGCTCGAGACAGGCAGGTGGTCGTTGCCGTAGCCATCCATTGTGTGTGTGGTTACGCTGCCTGCAGAGCCAAGGATAACCACTGGAACAAAACAAAGCAAAAATCATGAAAGAGAGAGTATCACACGATCAGATTATTTGGTAAGGCCAAAGACATCATGGAAAACACAGGTGACTCGCTAGTTTAGCACGAAAAATTGCTCGATCTGCGCACGAGGCAATCTCATCCGGCAGGAAATTTCATCGAGCTATTGCATCTGGAAAGAATGAATCATTCAGCTAGTACACAAAACTGCATTGCAGTGTGACGGTGAAGAAAATAGAGCAAGTTGCACTGAAGCTGTTTCCACTATATCGCATCGGCTTCACATTCGACAATGGAAGAGCAAAATAGATAGTGACGCCTTTGCCCTGAGAAGTATTCAACGAGCTGTGAGATGTTATGCCAACTTTTGCAATATAATAGGAAAATAGTTATCGACACAGATAAGTTTTGCGAGCACAACTCCCGCGCTTGACATCGTTTCTTATTGATATTCTGTTTGTCTCGTGCTTGATACAAATCGCTTTTGGCAACTCTGCAGAAATGTCATGAACCATTACGGCGCTACTGAGAGATCGTGGCAAATATATACGAATAAAAATAAAGCTATATTAACACTGGAAGAGCTGATTCTAAGTTTTCTCTGCATGCTTCTAGGTTGTCTTGATAACATATGCTGTCGGGCCGCTCAGACATACCAAGCACTTATGAATTCGCAAGATCATTGTCACCAATTACTATCACGTATTCATTACTTTCATTTTGCACGCGTCGTGGGAAATGTTTCCTATAAGGACCACTCGTATCAGTTGTTTAACCAATGTAATATAACTAAGGTACATCTGTTATACAAATCTGTGCTGTGCTGTAAATTTTCTTTTCACTCCAAGATCAGTAACACCGCGCTATAAGAGATGGCAAATCGATATGTATATGTTTTGCCGTATGTCTATCATTCTTCCGAAGTCTATAGTGTTCGTCAATGGGGAACAAATTATGGATATCATATTCTGGTAACCACTATTTTGGTAACCACAGGACATAAATGTTACTGGCCTTTAGGTTTATAGTTTATGAAGGTTTAACGTCCCAAGGCTGTTCGGGCTATGAGGGACGCTGTAGTGAAAGACTCCGGAAATTTCGACCACCTGGGGTTCTTTAACTTGCAGTGACATCGCACAGTACACGGGCCTCTAGAATTTACCGTGTACTGTGCGATGTCAGTGTACTTCCTGAGTTAAAAAAAATTATGTCCAACATTCGCGGACAAAAATTAGGAAAATTTCAAAATTGTAAGACACTCTTATAGAAATATTGTAGGTAGTGGTGCATTTTTATGATATGTAGCAAAATCTTTCTTTTAAAGTGTTTCCATCGATCATATCGGACAGTTAAGCCTGCCATAGAAAACCAATGGGGAACGATTTTTAAGATAGCAAGAACGTTAATAATAACAATAATAATAAAACAAGACTGCCGTTGGGTGATATGCAACTATTGTGATTGTTATAGTGAAATCGTACATGATATGAAGAAAAAAATTGCATTCATAAACGGTTTCCCGCTCAACAATGTTTTTGTACAGAATTGTAGGATATTGTGACGAAGACGACGACGAACTGTGCAGTGGCGTGGCAGGAGCGCTCGCGCTATATAGGCCAGTGGCTATTAAATCACCTCATTGCCATCGATCATCGCGTCTCTTTTTTTGGCTGGCCGCCACGTAACATTTGGTGTGAGATGCGGGATATCATCGGCACCGTTGTCCTGGAGCTTCGGCGTCCTGCGTCAGCCATGGTCGTCGGCCGTGTGTTTCTGGCCTGCGTCCCTCGGCCATGCCCCAGCCTTTGAGACCCTAACCGACCTCGCTGTTGTTCCACCCCGCCGTGTCCCCCGCCTAGACCACCCAACACGATCAACTGAACCCGACGAAAGGGTCTTACCTACCGACCCCAGACGCCGCTTTCATCTGAAGACAAGGTTCCCCTGCCCTGGCCGCTCGGCGCGTCCTAGGGCCTCGACCGTCGGCTCCTGGTGACCTGCGGCCCGGAAGCATCGTGGACCAGGATTCAATCAGCCATCTCATTCATCGTGGCGGCCAGGACCTCGCCACTTCTTTGTTGCTGTCCTACCATTCTCTGAAGGCCGTAACCATTTCTCGCGTCTCTTTGTCACCGATGGGGACGATCGCTCGGTGACCCCGGGTAGTGTGACGAAGAAGACGACGAACTGTGCAGTGGCGCGGGCTCGCGCTAGGCCAGCGGCCATTAAATCACCTCGTTGCCATCGATTATCGCGCCTCTTTTTTTGGCTGGCCGGCACTTAAAAATATATGTCCTAAAATCTTGCTTCCAACTGAAAAGTTTTCCTTGAACCCAAGGTTCGAGAACAGGAAAGTCACAGACGATTACGAGAGTCGGTACTGCGACATTTCAGCGCACTCTTCAGTCTTAGTAGCTGTGGCACCTGCTGTCTGCCGCGGCTGGAAGGTCGCATGTTACAGTCATGATTAGATTGCGTGCACATGACATAAGTGCACACCCAAAGTTCCAGAACAACATGGTCATACATATGTGAAATCGAAGCAATGTTTACAACGCTCTTTCTTTAAAAGTTTTTTCAGCTCACTCAGTCATTTGTGGTTACTGTTATGTATAAGGCCATGGATATTTGCGTTCTGCCCGAGAACACAACACTGGCGCTGCTCTCCCTCTCTCCGCAATGCTTCTCTGTATACCACACTGCCACCGACACACCCAAAACATCGCCTATAGGACCCACTGGTGGTCGTCGCAGTCTTGCTCTGACTGTGGCGTCTGCCACTGCAACTCCTGGCGCCACAGTATCCCCACGGCCAAGCCTCCCCCCCCCCCCCACCCCCCCCCCATTTGCGACCGTGCTCCGCTCTATTGTTCCCCGCCCAGCACCATTCAGGGTGGATGGGCGGTTCGTTCAAGTCTCGGAGGTGCGTTTCCGCGACAGCATACACAGATTCTTTCCGCGCCCAACCACCGCCTCCTCTATACATATAGCATAGAGGAGGCACTGACTTCAAACACGGTACAGCTCCACCCATCTCTGCGCGGCGAGCTTCATGTAGGCGTAAAAATTCCAGGATAGTTAAATATTATTAATAATATTTTTTTTTTTGGGAGGGGGGGATGGCGCAGTATGTCTCGTATATCGGAGGACACGAGAACCGCGCCGTAAGGGAAGGAATAAAGGAGGGAGTGAAAGAAGAAAGGAAGAAAGAGGTGCTGTAGTGAAGGTCTCCGATATAATTTCGACCACCTGGGAATCTTTAACGTGCACTGACATCGCACAGCACACGGGCGCCTTAGCGTTTTGCCTCCGTGAAAACGCAGCCGCCGTTGTCGGGTTGTTGGTGTTTGCGCTTTCGGGGGCGGCGGGAACGGAGCCTGCCTATAGCTGCTGTTGTTAGGACCACTTGAGGCTCATGAAGTGTCCGCCAACGTCGCCGACCATCCGGACCAGGTCGGCGCCAGCGCTGGGAGGCACTGTCGCGTGAGTCAGGTGTGCCGCTTGGGGCGCAACTTGCGGATGGTGCACCAACTGTGCCGGCAGCGAAGGGATGAGCTGCGAAACCTGGTCGGCTTTATCGGAGCTGATGTCCTTGTTTGGGCTGCGAAAGACTGCGGCTCCCACCCCATCCCCTGGGTACCTTGTGGTTACATGACCTGGCGGGTGGCAGCATGACCGATGATACGTCCTTGGGGGCCGCGAACTGCATCTCAGACGACCCGCCCGCATGTTGACTCGTGCTTGTAGGTCCGGGCGGGGCCGGGACCTGGGCTTGTTCCTTCCGGGGGCAGCAACCGGCTCCTCGGTCCCGACTTCCGGTGGTGTTGGTGATCGGCCTTGCCCTCGCTGTTGTGGTGCTTCTGCAGCCCCCCAAAAAGGCGCGTCACCTGGACCAGCTGGGCCGCAATGTCCCGGGTTGTAGCGGTCCTGTAGTGAATCCCGTCTCTGCCGAGCCGGCCCTAACCTGCTAGCATCTGCTGTACCTAGAACGCTCTCACCTGGAGGACAAATGCTGTGAAGCGTCTCGATTCGGGGAAGAAAGTCGGCGGGGAGCGCTGGTCACCAGAAGAACCGGTTCAGAATCGGAATTCGACGATTCTGCCTATCGGGCCACACCTTTGTGACCTCACACTACTAACACAAGGGCTATTCTTGTGGTTCACAAAAGGAAGCTTTTCATAGAAGCACTATGTGAAGTAGTCATTAGTTGGTAATGGCTTCGGGGCACCAGTTATCTGAGCATTCACCGAAAATTGAGACAAACCCCGCGTCTATTCTGACATTTTGTTGTTCTTTCTTCGGCGCATAAAGTAGCAATCTTTGTTCAAAGGACACACCGCTGGAGAGGCCGAAATATCTAATCTTCCCGCCTGGTTCGCTAAGGCTCATTACAGAGCTGCAGTGAAAGGCTGGAGAAAACCTGAGTCTCCATTCAGATATTTGGACGGACTAAGAAACACGTGCTTTCATTTCGTGGTGAAAAAAAAAATAGCGCTCAAAAGACCCAGGGCGCCAAGAAGCAAATTGTATATGTGGGCTGCAACTAAAATTTAAATTCGCGCTACCAAAAAGGTGCATGTACAAGGTTTGCCCTGCTATATTCTGCATTCGTGTAGACTTCTAACGCGCTTTCATTCCTGAGTAATTTTCTTAAGGCTCACCAGCGCAGAAAAATGATTAGGGCTAACGTACGCTCTCGGATTTTTTTTTTCGTTTCGTGCTCTTTGTGGCAGTCGCACCTATCAGGGTCCAGGATAATGTAATTATTCCTATTCAGAATCAACTACACTTTATTTTCGCCAATTTGCATGAACAGGCTGCGCTATCCCCGGGAACAACCAGACAACAAGGCTGTACACGATGAGATGGAATCACATAATCGCACGTACCCTTATTGTAATTATTGCGTCCTGCCGCCGCGGTGGCTCAGTGGTTATGATGCTGGGCTGCGAGCCCGAAAGACGCGATTGCGATCTCGGCCGCGGAGGTCGAATTTTGATGGAGGTGAAATTCTCGAGGCCAGTGTACTGTGCGATGTCAGTGCACGTTAAATAACCCCAGGTGGTCCAAATTTACGGAGCCCTTCACTACAGCGTTCCTCATAGCCCGAGTCGCTTTGGGACGTTAAATCCCATGCAACAATTCTCCATCCAATCCGGAGATATATGAGTATGTCACAAAAACAAGGAGATTGTAGCCGAGAACACGGAAGGAACCTTGAATAAATCACTAGTCCTAAAGGAAAAACACGGATGCTTGGAAAATTTCCGGCTCTTATTCTATTCTTGGTACTGGCGGACGACAAAGATTCAAGATGAAGTACGCTTTCACGTAAGCATACGTGTACACTGAGTTCGCTGTCAATGATACGGTTTTTCACCAAATTTTAGCACATATACGCCGTTGCATCTGGCTTCCCAGATACGCAAAATTCCAGAAAAAAATCTTGGTCCAGGCGCAAAAAGAAAGAAAGAATACAAAGTAACAATGCCAACCCGCTGTGCGCATTTCGGCCTCACTAATTTATTTTGTAGCATTATAGGTAGGCAACGACTCTTACCGACGTAAACTGTGAACAAGCCACGACGGAATTATTTTTCATCAGCGGTTTCTTAATAAGCGAGGTGGCACTAGGTTTAAAACCTTTAAAGAGAAGTCGTGGTTGCCGCGGAGGTTCAGTGGTTATGGCGCAAGGCTGCTGACCCCAAAGACGCGGGTTCGATCCCTGCCGCGGTGGTCGAATTTCGATGGAGGCGAAAGTCTAGAGGCCCGTGTACTGTGCAGTGCACTTTAAAGAACCACAGGTGGTAGATATTGCCCAGAGCCCTCCACTATGGCGTCCCTTACAGCTTGAGTTGGGTCCTCGGAACGTATAGTGGACATCTTAACAGCGCCGTGATGAAAGGAATGATTTTGGGAGCGCAAGGTGAAAAGGAGAAAGGGGTGACCTAGTGGAGGTCTCCGGCATTAATTTCGACCACCTGGGGATCTTTAATGCACTGACAGCGCACAGCACACGGGCGCCTTAGCGTTTTTCCTCCATAAAAACGCCGCGGTCGGGTTCGAACCCGGGAACTCCGGATCAGTAGTCGAGAGCCCTAACCACTGAGCCACCGCGGCGGGTGGCTTGCTTTGGCAATACGCCAAATCATAGGGCACAAGGTAAAGCGGGATGCGAAGCTATTAGCAAGATAGAATTTGAGGAGCGATTGAGAGAAATGAGGGGGAAGCAGTGGGCTAAGAAAGTTATCAGTTACTTGTACATGAGGAAACGTCGACACAAAATGAAGAAAGCGAAGTAGAAAATTGACAAGAAAATATCTGGACACTGTCGGGGGGCATCATGAATTTTCTGTTAAAAGGTTAAAGAAACAGAGAGGGGTCTGTGGAAAACAGTTCGCGTTAATAAATAGCAAACTTCACTACATTGGTAAGTCAGCAATGCCTGTTGTGAAGCTTTTCCTGCCGTCACATATTACATTGATGCGAAGCACTGGGATTTTCTTTTGTTTCTGAACACGCAGTTCGCTGAAACAAGCAATATCAATTGCTTAACTCAACCTTTTCCTCTGCCTTATTTAAGTGCGACCCTACTGGAGTCAAGCGCCACGATCGACAACCTCAGCATTCGTCGGTGTTCACTATACTTATGCCATCACTGCAGTCTAGCCCTGTAGCAGCAATGTTTAGGGAACCAGAAGCTCTTACTACAAATTTAAACATATGTTTGTGTTCCATGCATTGGGGCCTCACTGTCACGTTCCACAAATCCTCCAAAACTATACTTGCAAGCATTCAGAAATCAGCGTCAGTTCTCACTGCACCTAACACCGACAGCGTCAGCGTTCGTGTCGCAGGCAGATGTACTGTCACATGCGAAAATGCCGCTTGAACGAAGCAATTGTTGAAGGAGAGATGGCACCCAGTGGTCTTCAAGAACACTCGTTTAGTGCCAGCTTAAATTTCTGACCCGGATAAAGGAACTTAGATTGTTGTGCATTTTTGAATCCATTTATTTAATATAACTGTCCACATAACAATTAAAAAAAACATAGTCATGTTAATATGGGAACCCGGTCAGGAGCTTGATTCTTTTTTCGCTATAGGCATATTTTTACTATATGCGTGCAGAGCCCTTTTACCATGTTCAGTGCGGCAATGGAGGCTTGTATCGAAAGTCCAGGATGCATTGACGGACGGACGGACGGACGGACGGACGGACGGACGGACGGACGGACGGGGGGATGAAAGTTAGGAGCGCCCTTTGAAACATGCAGGGTGGTGGCAGTTGCCACCTTGCCTAGACTTTTCCCCCTCATATTTCTTTAAGGAATCCTTCAAACTTAACGGTATTTTCTAGATGTATAAAAATAGCCATTTTTGTTAAATTACATTTTCAATCCTGAACTTGTATCCTTACATCACCGCCCAGCTTTTGAACCATAAATCGTCCAATCACTTTTTGCTACCTCTCAGCAGATAAATTCACATAACATTCGTTATGTCTCAACCCTAGGAGTGTTCACTTTTAATGTTTTATGCAGTGTATATTTATTTTATGTAGTGTACTATTTACCTCCCCCCATGTCTTTCTTCTGTCCCCTCACCTCTTTTATTTCATTTCTCCCACCTGCCTGCTATCCTTTCTTTCCGCTGCCCCAGCTCAGGTGCCGCCGCACGTGATGGCAGATGCCGGGGCTAGCAAAAATCTTTTACCTTCCTTTTATGTTATTTTAAATAAAACACTACTACTACTACTACCCTAGGGTCCCTAGCAGCATGGAGCCGCTGTGAGTCGGTAGAAGTGCAACCGCTATAGTAGCTACGCGTTCTAAATACACCCTATCCTAGCTTCAGAGATTAGGGAGCTGCCTCTTGAGTTATCAAGGAACGATTGCTTCAGCTGATTTGCCTTTTCCAGTTTCTATAAAGTTCTACAGTGCGCTACTTTTCCATTGAATTAATCCAGATTTTACTTTCTGTGATTTTATACCCGTTGTTTAAAGCTTATAATTTCTCCGTCCTTGCGTCCTGCGTACATCAAGTGCAAGTATTTATATACCTTAGCGGCCCACCAGTTGTCCTCCAACTTCCTCCGGCGTTCTTAATGCATACAGTGTTTTACTCTGAGCTTCCCGTGCTTCAGCCGATGCCTAGCCTTTGTACCCTATGCTGCCTCATTGGTAGATTTTTTCCATGGGCACCTAGTGCTAATCTGCCAACAGCTCTCCGATTTATTTCCAGCCCCGACTGAACTTCTGCCCTTAGGCACAAAAGCCCCTTACCAAAAGTAACCAATGGCACCATTTTTCTTACCATATATCAAATCAAATCGAATGTTTATTGCTATATATGCCGAGGTATTTGTAAGAGCTGCGGAAAAAGTTGCCCTTTGGCTTAATTGTAACTTGCTATATTCTTACTTGCTGTAACCGCATAATGCTCTCTGCTTTATTATCGCGGCATCTCTACACCCTTTTGTCCTTATAGGGTGTTCGTAAAGCATGCAAACCATGTGGCCTTAATTTATCCGAATCCCTCGATATTTGCATTCTGCCAGTCTGGGCATTTCATGCCCTTGGATTGTAAGCACCTGATCAGTGTAACCGTTCAAATTCCGCTAAAAGTGAAGCCTACTCATCCCCGCCAGAATTAGCCAGGGTCTGTAAATCTTCCAGTCTGTCAGCTAAAAGTACAATACCACCTGCATACATTAAACCGGGGAGCCGCTGCTCCACGGCCGTTCCGCCTAATCTGTACGATAGATTATAACCTATAGATTACTTTGTTCTAAGCTAGCCTTGTTGCCACATTTACCGCATAAATCATAAACAGCAGCGGTCATAAAGGACAACCCTGCCTTAATGCTGTGTGTAAATCGACAGTTGTCCTACCTCTTAACCCTTTCCATGCAATTTCACTGCTATTATCTTGGTATATTTCCACAATAAATTACTTCTTTACATTGTCGTACGCACCGCTTATGTCCAGGAAGGCTTAATACAGGAGCTTGTTTTCCGCCCTAGCTATATCTATGCATTAGGTAAGCATCAAAACGGCAGCATCTAAGCGCCTACCGCTTATGAGCCCGGGGCAGCCGCGCAGTGGTTTGGAAGAGCTTCACTTCGTAACAATAAGTAGCCTTAGCGAGTATTTTCAACAAAGAAAAAAAGAAAGTCTATCTAAGGTCTCACCGAGATTTGAACTCGGATCGCTGGATTCAGAGTCCAGGGTGCTAACCATTACACCATGAGACCTCGAGGAAACTCTTCCGACGCCGGGAATCGAACCCGGGCCTCCTGGGTGAGAGCCAGGTATCCTAGCCACTAGACCACGCCGGAGGTGGTGGCGCCGTCACACCAGACACCAACTGCACGAAACGTCAGAGCGTGACCTTCACGGCGCCGAACTGAAAGGCTAAAGATTGTGCGTTTTGCTCGGACGGTTATTTAAGAGCGACATTCTTTAATAACTCTTTCGAGCCGAAATACTTTCGTTTCTTCGCAAGCAGTTTTCTGTATGCCCGCTAGATGGCGCAACAAGCACGCGTTCTTAGACTGCTCAAGAGAGCCGCGAAATTCAACCAGTGCAGCAGCACTACGTTACACGTTCGCTGCACCGTGGTTCGCTGTGACGCTACTAATTGAAACATGCAGGGTCCTGTCAAATATTTTACTCTTTTTCTAGTATGTAAAGCACGGATGTGCGGAGCTGATGAATGTTTGTGGGTGCGCTGTGAAACTGGGGGGGGGGGTGACTGAACGCGACTACACATTTAAGCCTTCCAGAAAATGATAAAGGAACACGGAATAATGTGGAAGTGCGGTCAGAAACATTTTTGGAGGGTCGTGGATGTGGATGGAGGTGTAGATTCACGGTTGGGCAACAGAAGGTGGCAAAAACTGGAAGACATGCAAAGACGCAACATGCTGGCAGTTCTACAAGCGCTTTATTTGAGCTTGAATATGTTGAGTCAAGTGCTTCACACACTTTTAAGTGCCGCGCACCGTATTCGACAACAAATCCTAGTTGTCACATAGTTTGTGCAGCACAGGGGTAAGCTCCTTACTGTGAATGGCTTCCTCTTCCCTATCTAGACCGCTCTGAAAGCTACAGACACACGGCCAGCGTACATATAACCAAGGTGCATGCACGGAGATTTCCCGCGCATGCGCAGTTGCTCCTGTACAACCCACATGCGAAGCCATACAGGATTCACGCCTTGCTTCAAACAAGAGACGTCGGAGCTCAAAGGCCATTTCTTATGTTAACCCTTTTCTGGAAACCTTTTTTTTGTTAAGGGTGATATTCAGACAAACACGGCATTGAAGTTTGAGGTACGCACTTATGTATTTGCGATTAATTCATGCATAACATTTTCTACGTTTTTTTTTTGTCCAGAAAAAATGTTCGGCGCTGGATATCGCTTCTCACTGCAGAAGCGAAGCGGTTCAAAATGGCGAACGAAATAATTTCTACACTGATCTTTATAACATCCGGCTTTTCTTCGAGGGCTTTTCTGCAGGTGGCCATTTAGTCTATATCGCCGCTTGTGCCGGTCATTGAATCGACATCCTGCGCAGAACCGATGAAGTGCAGTCACAATCAGCGCCACCAATGCACCATAACGTCTAAGTATCGCGCAACGAACATCACAGGAAAAGATTCTTTTATCAATTGTCGTGCATGGATTAAGCGGAAGTATCACGAAACGCTATATGCAAACTGGATATGATAGCTGAATGTCGCATACTACTGTAACACGGGTAATCTTTATGGCCATTGAGTCAATGGTCTATCCAGATGCATTGCTGTGCCCGCAGGGCGAATTTCAGTTATCATTAAGTAGTGAGCATGCGATCCCACAGATGGCGCTAAGCGCAGGCGGCACCCTATGATTATCATTATCACCTTGCGGTTGAACACGAAACGCAGCAATAAATCAGAACTCGCTTATTGAACAGTCATGCCTATTTTTAATTGGAGGTGGTTGCTAGGAAAAAAAAGTTATTCAAATTCCTCAACTTCGCACATTCCACCGACAGATGGCGGAGCGAATATGGGCGACGATGCGCTACGTTTCAGAAAAATTCATTTTTTGCTAGCGAGGATGCCACAGATCAGTGACCGTCCACGGCTGCTTTGTTTGTTCAGCTTCTCATCTGTCGCTGCAGCGCTTGTGGAGCACTTCTCTCTCTCCGTCGTCGCAAAGCACCTCAAGACGCGATAACAAACAAAACGTAAGGACACGACGCACCAACGAAAGCGTCATTTACTTGTCTACATCTTAAAGTCTACGGAGCTGTCTTTCAGAAAGCCAAGTAAAAATAATTGCAGAAGTTCAAAGTTTTTAATCAAAACAAAATCATTTGCTTTGTTATTTCATGTTTCCTTAACTTGTTTTCTCAACTTCTTGGAAGTGCGAGGCCGCTGACAAGAGTCCTTGCGATTCCAAATGGCCATTGCGAACCTCTGAGCAATGAGTCGATCCTCAATGATTTCATGCTCATTGAAAGTCGCCGACCCCCTTGAGTTCAATTACAATTTAAAACTCCCGTGTGACAACGCTATCAGGTGCCCTACTTAACACTGACATCGTTCGTTGCATGTTGAAAAAAGCAAAAAATGTTTCAAGCTCTCAATTTCTGAATTGCTAAAAGCACGGATGCCCGTTTGAGTCCATATACTTCTGTACAGCACACAAGGTAAGGATAAATTGCCTTTATCTTAAGAAAGCTTTCCCCAGGCCACAACCGATCCATTTGGAGGTTGGTAAAGAGGATTCGATTGTAATTGTTAGAGACTCTGACCAAGGGTGAAGCTGTTAACCACTGCTATGCCTAAAGGTGAACCAAATTGACTTTGATGCCTCCTGAC
Source organism: Amblyomma americanum (assembly GCA_030143305.2). Classification (NCBI taxonomy): domain Eukaryota; kingdom Metazoa; phylum Arthropoda; class Arachnida; order Ixodida; family Ixodidae; genus Amblyomma; species Amblyomma americanum. The sequence continues at coordinate 178,320 of JARKHS020006094.1, forward strand.
CAGCGCAGCCCGCTCATATAATGTAATAGAATCAGCAGTGGAAGCGACAGCAAATGGTTGGCACCTCTTCGCAAAGCAAGAGTTAGCCTGTTATTGGTCACAGAAGGGGGAGGCGTAATATTATGACGCAACAGTGTGAACACTGATCCGCTAGAGATAAAGTTACTGACAATGAAGCGGGCAGTCATGTGATTCTATGACACCGCGGGATACTCAGTTGCTGGCGCCGATGATGCCGCAGACCCGGAAAAACTCGCTTGATACATGGTCGCTTGAAGACACAAGCATGAGCTGTCTGCAGTGCAAGAGGACGCACCGGCCTGGAACACAGCGAGCGTGGGGAATTCTCCGTCTAGATAAATTGCTATTTATATTGGAAACGGTGATTTGTGATTCGGCCGCACCGGTGTCACGCGAGTGCATGCTAACCGTAGCGGGCAGTGCCTTCACCAGACCCCTATAATGTCTCTCCCGGTTAAAAATGGCTGCAAACTGTTTTGCCTCCACAAAACCGTCGACTGAAACTTTCAGTACCAGATATAGCTTACGTAACAAAGCATCGATGTCGTGATATTAAAGAGCGGCCACGTCACATAATATGTGCAGTTACTCATTATTATCTTTGAATTGATCTTGCAACTTGATCTATTTACAAATTCTGTCTATGGACGAGGCCGGAGCCTCTAATTGAAGCCTAGACCTTATGCTGCTTGAAAAATGCTGAGCACCGTCATATTGGTGGTGAAATAGGCAAGTTGTCGCATTTCTGACCAACGCTCACAGAGCTAAGCGTGTGAATGATTTTTTTTCTACTCACTTCAAGGAGGCTCTTGAAAGAAATCACCTCGTCCGGAGTCATCTTGGTTGGACGGAATAACGCCAGGACCAACGCCACCTGCGTAGTGAGAAAATTGAGACTAAAGTCGAATTGCTCTCACAGAGATGCGTCTGCGCAGTGTGAATTTAAGTTCCGCCTGGACGTGTTGCGCATTGAACTCTTGACCATAGTGTTAGTGACTACAGGAAACAATTTCCTCTTGTGATGTGCTGGTAACTTGCTTGTAAATATCTCGAAGTACTTGCCATATGCACACACCACCTCATCATATAGCCGGATACAACCCAACAAAGCAGCGGCTTTTCTACGTTACAGGAGCCCCTTTCAGCAGCCAATGGCATCGGCCGATCCTCATCACCCTGGTATTGCAACAAAGCAAGTGGTACATGAAAGAGGATAATCCCTTGTCTCTAGAGTCGTGGATCGCCCTCTTTCTGCATTGGGGAGCCGCTCCCTACATTGTCACGCTAGCAGAGTCACGAGAATTGGCCGGTGCTATTGGCTGGAAGTGGATCCTTTTACGGTGATAATCCGCTGAGTTCTTAAGTTATTCCTCGCTGAGGGCGGAGGACTCCCGCCACAGCGAGAAATTCTGTGAGGGAAAGAGCTTGTCCCGTGTCCTCTTTACGCCTCGCGGTGTGTCTTGCAAATGCGCTTACTGCCCTCGAATTGTACGTAGGCTTTGACACTTCTGACAGACTGAGCGATTCTTAGTCTTAAAGCCGAAATTAAAGTTAGGTTTACCGCAAGATGCCGCAACCTGAGAGTCAACTAATCTACCTACTTTATTTGCCATGAAGGTGCCGGCATCGCTGTCCCGGGAAAACTACAGTTTATCTACATTATCTTCTGAGAATAGAAAAGCGCACCTTGGCGCTCACTGTCCCCGTCACCACCCAGTCTCATGCAAGGACTCCAAGAGAGATCGGCTCGCGTAGGCTGACCGTGCTCGCCAAGGCATTTCCGATTGCAGGTGAGCTCACCTGCAACGCCAGCACTGCCGCCGCCACGCAGAAGACAATCATGGTGCGCCTGTGGCTGCCCAGGCGGGGCAGGGTCGGACGGCGGGGACACTGGTTCCGCTCCGAGCAGTCGACCAGCGCCTGCTGAGAACCTCCGCTCACTGCTTTCAGCTTCATCACGGCACCAGCACTGGTTAATGCGTGCTCGAGTTTACAAGGGTTCGGACTGGGCTTCGCTGGTCCTTAGCTGGACACGGTACGGGCTTCCTCTCAGCGTTATCAAGCAGCACTGTGAAGAAGCATGCACGGGGTATTCTTTTACTTCTTTCATGCCTCTGAAGTATTAGCGATGATGGTGGCGTTACTCTATAGCTATGCTTTTCGAAATCCACACGTCCAACATTCTCGAACAAAAGTATTGAAAAATGAAAAATTGTAACATACTGTTATAGAGATATTGAAGGCAATGGTAATGTGGTAATGCTAAAAACATGTAGATTATGTGGTAAGGCAAAAACATCATGTAAAGCACAGGTGACTCGCTAGTTTAGTGCGAAAATTTCTGGATCTGGGCACGACGATCAAGCTATTGCATCTGAAAAGAATGAATCAATCATGGCTGACGTGCGGCCTTTCATGAGGGCTATTGGATGACTATGGTTAGGCCGGGGGATATTGTTCATGGCGTCTCTAGAAAATAGTGTCTGTTAATAACGCTGTAGAAAATGTAATGAAGCGAGCATAGGCGTTATACCATATGCGACATGATTGAAGACTCGGGATTGAAAGGGCTCGTTTGCATGCAGTGACACTGTATATATATATATATATATATATATATATATATATATATATATATATATATATATATATATATATATATATATATATATATATATATATATATATATATATATAGCGAGTGCTCTGACATGACAAACCGCGCAGCTGGGATTTGAACCGCTTCTAATTCAGTGGTAAGGTATGTTTGTGAAACGTGCCAGATGGTTGAAGCGTCGTCGAGCTTAAACGAATCGTATAATGTCTCGCAAATGAATTCCTTTCTAATGTGTTGTCGGCTCCAAAAGTTGACGGGTGGCTATGAGGTGAATCCTTAGACATGGTTACGTGAGGCGTGAGCTTCATACGCACGGTTGGGTTGGTGAAAGAGAGATTTTGTATGAAATGACATAGTCATGGGTTCGACGAAAGATCGTTTGGTGAGGCATTAGTAGAAGCAAAAGTATTAAGTCACTGACCAAGTCGCAGTAAAAACTATGTAACGTTTCGGAACCCGTACGGGTTCTGTGTTCGCAGTGTGGCTAAAATGGCAAGCGGTCGAAACTTAAATACGCAATCATGACGTAGTGATTGTATGCACACGGCTGACATCGTCCCTTCCTTTCCGTTGATAGTATCAGGCGTCGTTTAGATGAATGATGACTCAAGCAAAAGGCGTGTCGTCAAGTTCCGCTCTTTGGATAAAATTGCACCGTTCTGCCAGTCGATATCATGCGTTTTCTTGAGCGCGTGCTCTGCAATCGGATTGGAATCCACTTTGTGGTTTTCGATATCGTGTTGATGGTCTTTCATTCTTCTGGGGAATTCTTCCAACGCGAGTGCCGAGCACACGCTCGAGAAAACGCGTGATATCGACTGGGACAACGCTGCAATTATATGCAAAGAGCGGAACCTGACGACACGTCTTTTGCTTGAGTCATCATTCATCCAGACGACACATGACACTATGAACCAGAAGGAAGGGACGATGCCACCTGTGTATAAAAATTCATTACTTCATATTCGGCGTATTTAAGTTTCGACCGCTTGCCATTTTAGCCTCATTGTGAACAAGGAACTCGTATGGGTTCCGAAACGTTGAATAGTTTTTACTTCGGCTTGGTCAATGACAAATACTTTTGCTTGCGGGAAAGACAATTCAGTGACAAATTATTTACTGCACGTATTCGATTCCTATGTAATGATCTATGGGTAGAAACGCCTTTCGGACAATTTCACAATTCATCCTAGATTGAAAAAGGTAGTTTTCGGACTCGTTTAATTGTGACTCGAGGGAATATCGTTTTAGGCTGTAGTTTATTACGAAAGCGCTTGAGATGTTGCTTTCCCGATGAATTATAACAAGACAGAAGGCTGCTCTTTTATTTGAACCCGGTTTTGTTAGACATGATGAAGATAAACTTAAGAAAGGCGCTTACATCGAAAAAGAAATTAAACGTAGGATGACTAGAGTATCGGTGTGTTTGGACAGAGAAGAAAAATAAAGCTTTCTAAAAAGTCTGGAATAAGTTGGACAACTCGGCAAGGCCTCGAGAAGTGGATTGACTTATCAGAATGCTGCTCCTGTGTGCGCCTGGTCTAGGGCCTGTTGTTAGAACCCAGCTGCGTTGCATAGCGCGTCCACCTTCATCCAAAGCTTCCGGCACTTCTCTAAGAAGGCAGCTTTGTACTTCACTCCTCCCCCTTTATTTTGGTCACGTCGCGCCATCTCTTGGCAGACTCTGTGAGCTCCTTGTGATGCTCCCAGTGCGGTGCCGCTGAATGAAAGACCTCATTGTCCGAGAGGCACGCTGTCCTGGCCATTCCCTTGTTCGTATGTTCATTTCGAAGTTTCTTCTGTTGTTTTTTCTCATCACAGTGAAGTTCTACCTGAATGCCAGGCAGCTCAGATTTAAGCAAAGCTGGGGATCACCGATGCACAACGCGGCGCCTAGATTCCGCTTAATTACCTCCCTGCCTTGACCTGCAGGGGGTAGGGGCCATGTAAAGGGAAAGCTGATGTCACAACAAACTGCCTACATGCGCTTGCACGTGGCTGCGGTTCTCAAGAGCGCAATATACTTTCGCTCCTGTTCAAGCTCTGACCTGAGCTTTTTGTTAGCGACCTTTGCCCTTTGAAGCTCGGACTGGAGCGCTGTCTTATCATTCGCCAACTCGATGAGCAGGTTTGCCGTCGCTGCATCCATCGCCTTCTTGGCAGCCCGGGACTTCCTGGCCAATTCGTTGCTCTTTCTGCGGCGCTCCAAGTACGCCGGGTCCCTGTAGTCTTTCGGACCGGAACTTCGGCGGTTCATCGGCCCGACGGTACTGGCGCGTTGCTCAGGAATACCCGCCACACAAGCTGAGCCGTCGGTGACGCCATCAGCTACCGCAGAGGAAGAGGATTTCATCATCATCATCATCAGCCTTACTACACCCACTGCAGGGCAAAGCCTCTCCCATGTCTCTCCAATTAACCCTATCCTTTGCAGGATTTACTCCTGGATAAAAAGTCCAGCGGCTGCTCCTGGTAGGCTCTTGGTCCCTTGGCAGAGGTTTGGCCGCAGGAATCTGAAGACTCGGAAGGCATTGCCACCTCGCCCGTGCACCGGATTGGTGCACAAGCGATATTCAGGTGCAAGTGCACTGAACTTCCCGAAGTGTTCCAAGTATTACTACTGGGCACAACAATGGAAATAGGCGGAAGTGAATGACCTGCATGCCTAATGCCACAAACATGTTGGCATACAAAGACTGCAAAATAAAAACCTAAAAAAAATTCAAATGAAAAGCTTGCAAAACGAAAGGCCAACAGTAACTGCATTCTTATATTATTTCTTTTTCGAAAGGGGTTGAAGCACAAGAGCTCGTGGATACCAGGCGTTCAAGAAAGTCATTAAAGATCTCAGAAAGGGGCGCACATAGTGTAAGGGCAAAAACATAAAAATGTTCAGCAGAAAGGTAGATAAACTCGATTATACATCTCACCTCACTTGCCGTACCTGATCGAGGACAGAATGCGTTCGTACATTTGTACTATTCACATTCGCATGTGGCCGAGAAAAATGACGGAACTATACAACCGATGAGAGCAGATGCATCATCGTTGTCGCACCGCTGTGCAGTAAGACATGACTCAGGTAACCTGTAAGCTGGATGCACATTTCATACGCTCAACAGAGAAACGGTCTACACGATATGCTTTGAAACACTTCAGGTATGGAAGTGCATGGGAGGCGCAAATGTGTTAGTTTAGGTGAAGCCACAAATGCAGGAAGTCCTACACGATGCAACAACTGCATACAAGAGTGCGACAGAGATGCGAACACTAAAGTCCACTGCCGGATTGCCATAGGATTGCGCTCCTTCGAAGAGGATTTGCCCTCTGGAATTCCGCTCCAGAGATACCATGCCTTCATGCTCGGAGAATGAGCACGCCAGGGATGACATCTCGAGTCACTTTGGGTATGGCGTAGGCGGGTGGGAAAGGGCGTTGATGCTGTTGTCTTCCGGAGCGTGGCAGTCCATCATGGACCTGAAATCTTCGTCGTCCCATTCAGCAGCGGCTGTACACCTGCACGATAAGTCCATCGCCTGCTCTTGACAAGACTGCACTCCGACAACGAGGCTTCGACCACTGGCATCCTGCTCTGTAGTCGCTAGCCGCAAGGACTGCTCTGCTCTCGGGAAGGGCAGGTGGCCGTTGCCTAGCATTGCGCGTGCGGTCAAGCTGTCTCCAGAGCCCAGGATATGCTGCACGATGAACAAGAAACGAGAAGAAAATGTTTGGTTTACGGTGGTTTAAGGTCCCAAAGCGACACAGGCTTTCAGAGACGCCGTAGTGAAGGGATCTGGAAATTTCGGCCACCTGGGGTTCTTTAACGTGCACTGACATCGCACAGTACACGGGCCTCTAGAATTTCGCCTCCATCGAAATTCGACCGCCACGGCTGGGATAGAACCCGCGTCTTTCGGGCCAGGAGCCGAACGCAGTAACCACATAGCCACCGCGGCGGCTCTATAGAAAAAGTTACAAGGCTGGGCCCCCGCTATCAGCCACCTTACGAACGACACCAGCATGACGGCAGCCGGTCTGACAGCTTGTGTAAAACTTCTTTTCAGCATGACATTGACGACAACAGGTGCAGCAGATGCGACTAAACAGTGTTATCCATCAGTGGAAGGGGAATGTATTTTAACAATGCAAGTGAAAGACGCCTGTGTCCTATTATGCATTCATGTTGTTACGATATCTTGCGGAAACTTTTTTGATACGATAGTAAGATGGCTTTGCGACGCTGATATAGGTTGCGTGAAAAAGCCCCGCGTTGGTTAATTGTTTCTTATTCAATTTGGCTAGCTCCCGTGCTTGGCACAAATCGCTTGTTATGCCACCCTGCAAAAGACTGATGAACCATTGCAGCGTTTTTCAAAGAATCTGCTTAAAAAATGAATATAAGGTAAAGCTGGCAACGCCAACCGAGCTGGTTCTCTTGTTTCGATGCATGCTTCGCGGCTGTCGCCTCCTTTGTATAACTACTACTGTGCCCCCCAAATCTACCACAGGCCGATGAATGGCCAAAAAACACTGCTGCTGAGTAATACAAGGCGCCTCCCAGATTATTAGAAAACGGTATCTCTTGCATAGCACTACAGCATGAACTGTTGGGTAACTTGGTTAGAATGAAAACCAAACAGCTCAACTGTGCACAGAGTGGGATATAAACAAACTGCCCGACTACTGCTTGAATTCCTACGAGGATTGAAACGGCACGATTGCCCACAGAAAGCAGGCTACTTTGGCCAACGCCTACTAGAAAGTAGATAATGAAACGTTCACGTAAGCCTAACTGCTAGAAAAGGAAAGAAAATGCACGACAGCGAAAACATCGCTTTTTTGACACCCGGCAAAGCAACAGCGATTAGTATTAAACTGCAGTTCACGTTCACGTTCAAGCATTTGCCACTATGCTCTGCTTTTTTCTTTATTTTTGTTTAAATGTATTGCAAATTCTCATTAAAATTCGCAATTTTCTTTACATACATTTTACTACATGTTTAATCTTATGTCCACACTGTGTTTTTGGCCACCAATCTTCCGATCGGTTTTTGCGATTGGCGGCGAGGATGTGCGCCTCCCCGTGGTCATTCGGTCAAGCTCCGAAAGTGGCAGGGGAGAAGGAGGGAAGGTTTCCACTTCCGTGCCCACACGTGATCAGAAGGAGCAAGGGCGATGGTTTGGGCTTTATCGGGTAAATCAAGTGTGGCTCAATAGGAGAGAACAACCTGGGGAGAAGACACCAACCCGCCATGGTTGTTTAGTGGTTAGGGCGCTCTGCTACTGATACGATGTGCCAGGGTGTGAACACGACCGCGTGCTGTGCGATGTCACTTCGCGTTAAATATCCCCAGCCGAATTATTGCGGAGCCCTCCACTACGGCACCTCTTCCTTTCTTGGCGTTCGAATTTCGATGGAGGCGAAATTTTAGAGGCCCGTGTACCTGTGCGATGTCAGTGCATGTTAAAGAACCCCAGCTGGTCTTAATTTCCGTAGAGCTTCTCTACGGTGTCTCTCACAGCCTGAGCCGCTTTCGGACGTTAAACTCCCATAAAACAAACCTTCCATTCTTCTCTCAGTTCCCCCTCTATCCCATCCCTTACGGCGTGTTTCAGGTGTCCGCCGAGCTGTTACACAGATATTGCGCCATTTCCTCGCGCCAAATAATTTTTTGCAATTTTCTAGACACAAGCGCTAAACTTCACTAAAAGCTTTTACGGGTATATGGGCTTACGCCAGGGGGATGAAAGGGCCAACCTCTTCTGTGCCGCATTTGGCACGCCGATAAAGAACTAGAAGATCCTGAAAGAAGGATAGCCCTCTCACTCTCAATCAGTTTTGAATTTTCAAACGCCACAGCCGTTGAGCATCCCGCCGTAGCAAGCGGGGCACGTCCTTGGCTTGTTTCGCGAGCTCCCTGGGCCTCGTTGCAGAGTTGCCACCGGCGCCATCACCGGCACTGCGGCGTTGTGTCCCTTCCATGTGCTAGCAACTTCAGCAGGGCAGCAACAGCTTCGACAGTGTTTGGTTTTGTGTTCGTGACCTTGCAAATCCTTTCTTATTTCCTGATTCCCCCTCCCCTGTTTCGTGGCCTGCGTCGGCGGTCTACCGACGTGAATCCTCTTGTGTGTCAGCTTGTTTCAGTCGGCGACGGTGGCCGTGGCGGTTATCTCAGTGCTTGCGACCTTAGCATGCGGTGCGACTCGCTCACCACCCCTGCGTGAGACGAGGAAAGGGTGAGCTGTCCTGCACTGAGTCTCTTTGGGAACTGTTGTTTGGATACGGAGACACGTACTACAGCAATCAAGGTTGACAAATAGCCGATACGTCATGGAAGGCTGTTGCTCAAACTCAAGGATGTGAGTGTGCTTGATGGCAAATACTGGTGAAAGAAAATGCGTATATTTTTATTTTTTCTGGAATGTGTGCAGTTCTGGGACCACGGAACAGGGGGGCGGCCGCCCAAACAGCTAAAGCTTGTTACATCAGTGTCTTCTAAACGTTAACCGTATATATATTTTTTACCTACATTGTAACCTCATCTATTTCTACTGTACAGTCATCATCTTGTCTGTCTAGAGCGCTTTGGCTGCGTATGCACGTGCGGCGCCTACGGATGTCTGATTTGAGATTGCGTGCATCCGGGCATGCGTCGGCCCTTTGACATTTTCATCATCTTTGTCACCGCGCGGGTCCCCAGTCGCGATCGCGAACGATCGCCGGTGAATGCGTTACAGCCCGAGGAACCTAAGATAACACTTCTCGGCCAACGCAAAAAAAATTCGGAAACGTATTATTTGTGAATTTATTTGGGAATTCACTCTAGTTAAATGCCTGCCTTGACCTGCAGGGTTCAGGGGCTCTGAAAAAGGAAAGCCGATGTCGCAACAAACTGCCTACATACGTTTGCACGTGGCTGCGGTTTGCAAGAGTGCAGCCACCTTTCGCGCCTCTTTCAGCTCTGACCTCAGCTTTTTAATAGCGAGCTTGACCTTTTCAAGGTCGGATTCGAGCGCCATCTTCTCATTCGCCAACTCGATGAGCAGATTAGAGGTCGCTGCCTCCATAGCCTTTTTAGCAGCTCGGGATTTCCTTGCAGATTCGTTGTTATTTCTGCGGTGCTCCAAGTACGCCGGGTCCGTGTAGCATTTCGCACCGGAACTTCTGCGGGTCATCGGCCCGACGGTGCTGGCGCGTTGTTCAGGAATACCTGCCACACAAGGTGATCCGCCGGCGGCGCCGTCAGCGACCGAAGAGGAAGAAGCGCAGCTGCTACCCGAAGATGTACGGATGTTGGTCACAGTGCTCGAGGCGAACGATTTCGTAGCATCGGCCATCGGGTACAAGTAGCCTTGCGACGGAGCTCTGGACGTGGATGGCGATTGATATCTGCTGAATGAGAAGTCGAGCGGCTGCTCCTGGTAGGCTCTTGGTCCCTTGGCAGAGGTTTGGCCGCATGAATCTGAAGACGCCGAAGGCAATGCCACCTCGCCCATGCACCAATATGGTGCACGGGCGATAATGAGGTGCAAGTGCCCTGAACTTCCCTAATTGTTCCAAGTATTACGAATGGGCACAAAAAGGGAAATCGATGGAAGGAAACGTCACAGGTGCCGAATACCACAAACACGCTGGCATGTAAAGACTGCAAAACATCCGCCTAAAAAATATTCAGTCGAATAGCTTGCAAAATGAAAAACCAGAAGTAACTGTATGCTTATATTATTTCTTCTTCGAAAGGGGCTTAAGCACAAGAGTCCTTAGCTACCAGCCGTTCAAGAAAGCGATGAAAGTTCTCGAAAAGGGGCGCACACAGTTTGAGCAAAATTGAAAACATCAAAAAGTTCACCAAAAGGCAGGAAGAGCTGATTACACACCCCACCTAACTTGCTGTACTTCATCAAGGACGGGATGCGTTCGTACCTTTGTACTATTCACATTCGTATGTGGCCGAGAAAAATGATGGAACTATATACAACCGATGAAAGCAGATGCATCATCGTTGTTGTACCGCTGCGCACTAAAACATGACTCAGGTAACCTGTAGCTCGATGCACATTTCATATGCTTAACAAAGAAACAGGCTAGACGACAAGATACCCAACACGCCACTCCAAACACAGCTGAAGCTAGAAACGCAGGTAGTCCTCCTACACTAGGCAAGAACTGCATGCATACAAATGTGCCACAGAGATGTGATCACTTAAGTCCACTGCCTCATCGCGATAAGATTGGGCTCCTTCGAAGAGGATTTGCCCTCTGGAATTCCGCTCCAGGGACGCCATGCCGTCATGCTCGGAGAACGAAAACGCCCGGGACGGCATCTCGGGTGAATTCGAGTATGGCGTAGGCGGGTGGGAAAGGGCGTTGATGCTCTTGTCTTCGGGAACGGGGGAGTCCATCATGGAGCTGGAATCTTCGTCGTCCCATAAAGCGGCGGCTGTACACCTGCACGATAAGTCCATCGCCTGCTCTTGACAAGACTGCACTCCGACAACGAGGCTTCGACCACTGGCATCCTGCTCTGTAGTCGCCAGCAGCAAGGACTGCTCTGCTCTCGGGATGGGCAGGTGGCCGTTGCCTACCATTGCGCGTGCGGTCAAGCTGTCTCCAGAGCCCAGGATATGCTGCACGATGAAAAAGAAACGAGGAAAAAAAGTCAAAAGGCTTAACCGTGGTATCATGCAGCCACCATATGAACGACACCAGCATGACGGCAGCCGGTCTGACAGCTCGTGTAGAACTTTTTTGCATAGAATTGACGACAACAGGCGCAGCAGACGCCACTAGAAGGCGTTACCCATTAGCGGTAGGTGAATCTATTTTCACAATGCAAATGAAAGACGCCTGTGTCCTTATTATGCATTCACCTTGTCGCGATATGTTGCGGAAACTTTTGCGATATGATAGTAAGATGGCTTTGCGACGCTGATATAGGTTGCATGATAAAACTCCTGCGCTCCTAATTTCTAAATCAAGCTGGCTTGCTCCCGTGCTTGGCAGAAATCGCTTGTCATGCTACGCTGCAAAAGACTGACTAACCATTGCAGGCTTTTTGAAAGAAGCTGCTTAAAAAATGAATATAAAGTAAAGCTGGCAACGCCGACAGAGCTGGTTCTCTTGTTTCTATATATGCTTCTCGGCTGTCGCCTCCTTTGTATCACTACTACTGTGCCTTCCAAATCTGCCAAAGACATACGAATGGCCAAGAAACACTGCTGCTGAGTAATACAAGGCCCCTGCCAGATTATCAGAAAACGGTATCGCTTGCATAGCACTACAGCATGAACTGTTGGGCTTACTGGTTTAGCATGATAACCAAACAGACCAACTGTGCACACCGACGAATATAAACTGCACGAATACTGCTTGAATTCCTACCAGGATTGAAACGACGTACTCGCCCACAAAATGCAGGGTACATTGGCGAAAGCCTACAAGGAATTAGATAATGGAGAGTTCACGTATCCCTAACTGCTAAAAAAGAAACAACAAAATACACGACATCGAAAACATCGCTTTTTTTCACAACCGGCACCGCAACAGCGGTTAGTATTAACCTGCCGTTCACGTACCAAAAAAACAGCAGATTAGCTTGCTTGAGCTCTCGATTCTATTATTGAGGACAGAAAAATTATGACCATGGAAAATCTCCCGGTACCCCTGAGAATTCCGCGCCCTCAAGTTTCACGGCACTCGCCTCTCATTGGCTGTACGTGAACACATGTTTACTGCCGGTAGAATAAGGTGTTATTTTCCCGGCAGCCGTGAACGTCTTTTTTCATTCTCACGGCATTGATTCAGCGTTCGCGCAGAAATCGACACCGTCAGCGGAGCGCTTCAAGTTTTTCACCTCTTGGTCGAGCCATGCATGTTGCCTCACGTATTTCTTTTTCCGGCGCAAGTGCTAATAAATAGCATCGTTATTATTACCACTTTTAGGCGGTGCACGAACTTTTCAACTAACCAAGAACCTGAAGAACGCAGACGAGGCAAGATGTGGGCAGTCGTCACGTGACAATACACAGCCAATGTGAGGCGAGTGCCGTGAGAATTTGGGAAACGCAATTCTCATGACTGCCAGGAGAATAGCCACTAAAAAATTTAACGAGGTCCACTGACCTCAGTCCGCATCCTAAAATCTGTGCTTAGCGCGGTCTTACTGCAATGGCATACGGCACCCACATACACACAGCACACTCGTTGCCTTTTGGTGGGAGGAAATAAAGCTGCCGAAAAAAGAGCACGAACAAACAGCACTCAGTCCTATACCAACAACTGCTGACAGCAAATTCCAAGTGGAATTTCTTCAGATTTACCGCTATCTGTCGGTTTCACATTGGTAGGTTACGGGCGTTAGCAGTTTTTTTCTCGCGTCTTCATGCCATTCGTAAAAAGATAATGACATCGTAACAATCTGATGTCCAGTCCTACCACTCGAAAATATCGGTAGTATAAAAGGCATAGCGAATAGCGCTCGTATTGCGCATGGAGAGGCTATGGGAGGGAACAGTTTTGTTTGAAAACAATCACATACCGAAAAGCTTACGATGTCCTCCCACCGTCGCAGATCACAGACGCCGCAAATCACGAACTGCACGCAATGAGTGGAAACACGGCTGTGGTGGCCAGCTTGTCTGCGATTCTCTTTCCCTTATATTCGATGGGGCGGGAGGGGGAGGGGAGGGGGCCGGTCACTGATAGCAGCCAATGGATGGATGATAGGAGCGTCCTCTTCGAAACATGGTGGGGGCAGTTGCCCCGATGCTGTGTTCTTTCTTTATTTTTCTTTAAATGTGATGCAAATTGTCATTAAAATTCGCCATTTTCTTTAAATATACATTTTCGTACGCGTTTACACTTATGTCGACAGTGTGTTTTTCAGCCCCCAATCATCCAATCGCTATTTTGCGATTGGATGGATGGATGGATGGATGGATGGATGGATGGATGGATGGATGGATGGATGGATGGATGGATGGATGGATGGATGGATGGATGGATGGATGGATGGATGGATGGATGGATGGATACGGCTGAACCCTTTACATCGGGTGGTGGCTCAAGCCACCTAGCCATGTCTTGTGAAATTTTACTCCTGTCTTGCTTTTAGCCACCAATCAGATAACCTTCGCTTGGTTACTTCTAACCTCTTAAAATCCACTTTCCCTTCACTATCCCTAAACCCCAAGGCCTTGGGTAAGTCAGCCCCGCTGCCTTCCACTGTAGGGTGAAGCCCTTTACAGAAAAGTATCAAGTGTTCAGCTGTTTCCTCCTCCTCTCCGCACGCAATGCACAAAGTGTCTATCTCCTGGTACCTGACTCTATACGTCTTAGTCCGCAAAACTCCAGTCCTGGCCTCAAACAACAAAGAACTTCCCCTACAATTATCATAGATATTTTCTTTGACAATTTCCTGTTTAAAGGTCCGGTATGTTTCCAGTGCCGATTTCGTCAGCATCCCTGTTTTCCACAGAGCTCTCTCTGTTTCTTTAATCTTTTTCTTAACCGATAATTGCTGATTTGCCCCCTTACTGCTGTCCAGATATTTGCTTGTCAATTTTCTAGTTCGCTTTCTCCATTTCGTGTCAACATTCTTTATATACAGGTATCTGAAAACTTTCCTAGCCCACCGCTTTTCCTCCATCCTTCTCAATCGTTCCTCAAATGCTATCGGACTGCGAGGACGTGCGCCTCCCCGTGGTCATTGGGTCAAGCTCAGAAAGTGGCAGGGGAGAAGAAGGGAAGGTTTCTACTGCCGGCATCACACGTGATCAGAAGGAGCAAGGGCGATGGTTCTGGCTATCGCGGGTAATTCACGTGTGGTTAAATAGCACAAAACAACCAGGGTTCAAGACACCAACCAGCCGTGGTGCCTCAGAGGTTAGATCGCTTGGCTACTGATCCCGAATACCCAGGACTAAACCCGACGGCGGCGGCCGCATGCTGTGCTATGTCAGTGCACGTTAAAAATCCCCAGGTGGTCAAACTTTCTGTGGAGCCCTCCACTACGGCACCTCTTTCTTCTTTTCTTGGCGTTCGAATTTTGATGTAGGCAAAAATCTGTACTGTTCTGTGCGATGCCAGTGCACGTTAAAGAACCCCACCTGGTCTAAATTTCCAGAGACCTTCTCTACGGCGTCCCTCATACCCTGAGTCGCTTTGGGATGTTAAACTCCCATAAACCAAACCAAACCTTTATTTCTTTTATCAGTCCTTCCTCTATACCTTCCCTTACGGCGTGGTGCAGGTGTCCGGCGAGATGTTAAACAGATACTACGTCATTTCCTTTCGCCAAAAACCAATTTTCAATTTTCAAGACACGAGCCCTAAACGTCAGTAATGGCTTTTATGGGTATATGGGTTTATGTCAGGGGGAAGAAAGCGCCAGCCGCTTCGGTGCCGCATTTGGCGCGCCGATAAAGAGCAAGAAGAATCCGAAAGAAGGAGAACCCTCTCGGGTATGAATTTTCAAACGCCACAGCCGTTGAGCATCCCGCCGTAGCATGTGCCGCACGTCATTGGCTTGTTTCGCGAGCTCGTTAGGCATCGTTGCGGCGTTGCCGCGGGCGCCTTCACCGGCACTGCGGCGTCAGTTGTGTCCCTCCATGTGTTAGCAATTTCTAGGCAGCGGCAGCTTCGACAGTGTTTGGTATTGTGTTCGTGACCTTGGAAACCCGCCCCTCTCTCCTGATACCCCGACGTGAATCCTCTTGTGTGTCAGCTTGTTTCAGTCGGCGACGGCGGCCGTGGCAGTTATCTTTGTATTTGCGACCTTTGCATGCGGTGCGACTCGCTCACCACCCCTGCGTGAGACGAGGAAAGGGTGAGCTGTTCTGCACTGCGTCTCTTTGGGAACTGTTGCTTGGATACGGAGACACGTACTGCAATAAGTTTGACAATTAAGAGACGTTACGACATGGAAGGCTGTGGACGAAATGCAGGGATGCGAGTGTGTTCGATGGTAAATACGGGTGAAAGAAAATGCTTATATTTTTATTTTATTAGAATGTGTGCAGTTCTGGGACCCCGGAATAGGCGGGCGGCCCCCCAAACAGCGCTACCAAACATCTAACGCAATTTGCTTAAAGTCTTCCAAACGGTAACGGCATATTTTTTTTTACCCTGCATTGTAACCTCGTATCTATTTCTACTGTGCAGTCGTCTGCCCGTCTGTCTAGAGCGCTTTTACTGCGTATACATGTGCTGCGCCTACGGATGTCTGGTTTGAGATAGCGTGCATCTGGGCATGCGTCGGCCCTTTGACGACATTTCCATCATCTTTGTCACCGCGCCGGTCCCCATCGCGATCTCGAGCGACCGCCGGTGAACGCGTTACAGCCCCAGGAACCTAAGATAACACTTCTCGGCCAACGCAAAAAATTTCGGAAACGTATTATTTGTGAATTTATTTGGAAATTCTGTCTAGTTAAATACCTGCCTTGACCTGCAGGGCGTAGGGGCTCTAAAAGTGAAAGCCGATGTCAGAACAGCCTACATGCGCTTGCACGTGGCTGCGGTTCGCAAGAGCGCAACCACCATTCGCACCTCTTTCAGCTCTGACCTCAGCTTTTTAATAGCGAGCTTGGCCTTTTCAAGCTCGGATTGTAGCGCTGTCTTATTCGCCAAATCGATGAGCAGGTTTGCCGTCGCTGCCTCCATCGCTTTCTTTGCACCCCGGTACTTCCTGGATGATTCGTTTTTCCTTCTGCGGCGCTCCAAGTACGCCGGGTCCCTGTAGCCCTTCGGACCGAGAATTCGGCGGTTCATCGGCCCGACGGTGCTGGCGCGTTGCTCAGGAATGCCCGCCACACAAGCTGAACTGTCGGTAACGCCGTCAGCGCCCGCAGAGAAAGAGGATTGACTCCTGGACGAAAAGTCCGGCGGCTGCTCCTGGTAAGCTGTTTTTCCCATTGCCAGACTTTGGGCGCATGAATCTGTAGACTCGGAAGGCAAGGCCACCTTGCCCATGCACTGGATTGGTGCACGGGCGATGATGAGCTGCAAGTGCTCTGAACTGCCCTGAGTATTCCGACCGCTACGAATGGGCACAAAAAGAGAAATCGGTGAAAGTAAACGTCCGGTATGCCAAACACCACACACACGCTGGCATACAAAGACTGCAAAACATTCGCCTGAAAATATTCAGTCGAATAGCTTGCAAAATGAAAAGCCAGAAGTAACTGTATGCTTATATTACTTCTGTTTCGAAAGGGGTTGAAGCACAAGAGCCCGTGGCTACCAGGCTTTCAGGGAAGTCATGAAAGATCTCAAAAAAAGGGCGCGCATAGTGTGGGCAAATTCAACAACAAAAAGTCCAGCAAAAAGGCAGAACAGGTTGATTATACACCCCACCTGACTTGCCGCACTTCATCAAGGACGGAATGCATTCGTACATTTGTACTATTCACATTCGCATGTGGCCGAGAAAAATAATGGAACTATAGAACCGATGAGAGCAGATGCATCATCGTTGCCGCACCGCTGCGCACTAAATCATGACTCAGGTAACCTGTAGCTCGATGCACATTTTATGCGCTTAAAAAGGAAACAGGCTAGACGACAAGGTACCCAACACGCCACTCCAAACACAGCTGAAGCTATAAACGCAGGCACTCCTCCTACACGAGGCCACAACTGCATGCATAGAAATGTGCCACAGAGATGTGAACACTTAAGTCCACTGCTTATCGCGATAGGATTGCGCTGCCGCGAAGAGGATTTGCCCTCTGGAATTCCGCTCCAGAGACGCCATGCCTTCATGCTCGGATAACGAGAACGCCCGGGACGGCATCTCGGGTGAATTCGAGTATGTCGTAGGCGGGTGGGAAAGGGCGTAGATGCTCTTGTCTTCGGGAACGTGGGAGTCCATCATGGACCTGGAATTTTCATCGACCCATACAGCGGCGGCTGTACCCCTGCACGATAAGTCCTTCGCCCGTTCTTGACAAGACTGCACTCCCACAACGAGGCTTCGACCACTGGCATCCTGCTCTGTAGTAGCCAGCCGCGAGGACTGCTCTGCTCTCGGGAAGGGCAGGTGGCCGTTGCCTACCATTGCGCGTGCGGTCAAGCTGTCTCCAGAGCCCAGGATATGCTGTACGATGAAAAATAAACGAAGAGAAAAAGTCAGAAGGCAGGGCCCCTGGTATCAACCACGTTAACACAAAGACCAGCATGACGGCAGCCGGTCTCACAGTTTGTGTAAAACTCCTTTTCAGCATGGCATCGACGACAATAGGCGCAGCAGGCGCCAGTAAATGGTTGTCGCCTCCTTTGAATCACTATACTGCGCTCCCAAATCTGCCAAAGACATACGAATGGCCAAGAAACACTGCTGCTGAGTAATACAAGGCGCCTGCCAGATTATCAGAAAACGGTATCTCTTGCATAGCACTAAAGGATGAACGGTTGGGCTAACTGGTTTAGCATGATAACCAAACAGACCAACTGTGCACACAGACGAATATAAACTGCACGAATACTGCATGAAT
The DNA here is from genome assembly GCA_030143305.2 of Amblyomma americanum. Classification (NCBI taxonomy): domain Eukaryota; kingdom Metazoa; phylum Arthropoda; class Arachnida; order Ixodida; family Ixodidae; genus Amblyomma; species Amblyomma americanum. The sequence goes on from JARKHS020006094.1 coordinate 196,453, forward strand.
TCCTGCCAGGATTGAAACGACATGCTCGCCCACAGAATGCAGGCTACTTTGGCCAAAGCCTACTAGGAAGTCGATAATGGAGCTTTAAAGTAACCCTAACTGCTAGAAAAGAAACAACAAAATGCACGACATCTAAAAAATCGCTTTTTTTCACAACCGGCACCGCAACAGCGATTAGTATTAAATTACCGTTCACGTACCAAAAAAAAAAACAGCAGAATAGCTTTCTTGAGCTCTCGATTCTAGTATTGAGGACAGAAAAATGAAGGCCATGGCAATTCTCCCGGTACTCCTGAGAATTCCGCGCCCTCAATTTTCACGGCACTCGCCTCTCATTGGCTGTACGTGATCACATGTTTACTGCTGGTACAATAAGGTGTTATTCTCCCGGCAGCCGTGAACATCTTTTTTTCATTCTCACGGCATGGATTCAGCGTTGGCGCAGAAATCGACCCCGTCAGCGGAACGCTTCGGGCTTTTCACCTCTCGGTCCAGCCATGCATGTTTCCTCACGTACTTTTCTTTTTCCGACGCTAGTGCAAATAAATAGCATCGTTATTATTACCACTTTTAGGCGGTGCGCGAACTTTTCAACTAACCGAGAACCTGAAGAACGCAGACGATGCAAGATGTGGGCAGTCGTCACGTGACAATGCACAACAAATTAGAGTCGAGTGGAGTGAGAATTTCGGAAACGTATTTCGCACGGCTGCCGGGAGAATAGCCACTCCCAAAAATTTAACGAGGCCCACTGACCTCAGTCCGCATCCTAAAAACTGTGCTTAGCGCGGTCTTACTGCAATGGCATACGGCACCCACATACAGACGGCGCACGTGTGGCCTTTTGGTGGGAGGAAATAAAGCTGGCTAAATAAGAGCACGAACAAACAGCACTCAGTCCTATACCGACAGCTACTGACAGCAGATTACAGGTTGAATTTCTGTACACTTACGGCTATCTGTCGGAAGTTTACGGGCGGCAGCAGTTATTTCTCGCGTCTTCAAGCCATTCGTAAACAGCAATAATGATATCATAACAATCTATTGTCCACTCCTGCCAATGGAAAATATCGGTAGTACAAAATGCATAGCGAATTGGCACTCGTAATGCGCAAAAAGAGGTTATGGGACTGAACTGTTTCGTCAGAAAACAATCACATACCGAAAAGCCGATGATGTCCTCCCACCGTCGCAGATCCCAGACGCCGCAAGTCACGAACTGCACGCAATGAGTGGAAACACGGCTGTGGTGGCCAGGTTGGGTGCGATTCTCTTTCGCTTATATTCGAAGCGGTGGGGGGGGGGGGGGGGGCGGGGGGCACTAATAGCAGCCAATGGATGGATGATAGCAGCGTTCACTTTGAAACAGGGTAATGGCAGTTGCCCCAATGCTCCGCTTTTTTTTTGTTTATCTGTGTTGGAAATTGTCACTAAAATTCGCCATTTGCTTTAAAAAGGTTTTGTGCACATTTAACCTTATCTCACCCGTGTGCCTTTTAGCCACCAATCTTCCAATCGCTTTTTGCGATTAGCGGCGAGGATGTGCGAAGCCCCGCGATCATTGGATCCACCTCCGAAAGGGGTAGGGGAGAAGGAGGGAAGGTTTCCACTGCCGTCCCCACACGTGATCAGAAGGAGCAAGGGCGATGGTTCGGGCTATCGCGGGTAATTCACGTGTGGCTCAATAGCAGAGAACAACCTGGGGAGAAGACACCAGACCGCCATGGTGGTTTAGTGGTTAGTGCGCTCCGGGTGTCCGGGTGTGTCCGGGTGTAAACGCGACCGCGTGCTGTACGATGTCAGTTCGCGTTAAAAATCCCCAGGTTGTCCAAATTATTGCGTAGCCCTCCACTACGGCAACTCTTCCTTTCTTGGCGTTCGAACTTCGATGGAGGCAAAATTTTTGAGGCCCGTGTACTGTGCGATGCCAGTGCGCGTTAAAGAACCCCAGCTGGTCTAAATCTCCGGAGACCTTCTCTACGATGTCCCGCATAGCCTGAGGTGCTTTGGGGCGTTAAACTCCCATAAACCAAACGAAACCTTTCATTCTTCTCACAGTCCCTCCTCTATCACTTCCCTTTCGGCGTGGTTCAGGTTTCCGCCGAGCTGTTACACAGACAATGCATCATTTCCTTTCGCCAAAAAAAAACAATTTTCAAGACTCAAGCGCTAAACTTCACTAAATGCTTTTACGGGTATATGGGTTTATGTCAGGGGGATGAAAGCGCCAGCCGCTTCTGTGCCGAATTGGGCGCGTCGATAAAGAATGAGAAGATTCTGAAAGAAGAATAGCCCTCTCGCTCTCAATCAGTTTTGAATTTTCAAACGCCACAGCCGTTGAGCATCCCGCCGTAGCAAGCGGGGCACGTCCTTGGCTTGTGTCGCGAGCTCCCTAAGCCTCGTTGCGTCGTTGCCTCGGGCGCCATCAGCGGCACTGCGGCGTTGTGTCCCTTCCATGGGTTAGCAACTTCAGCAGGGCAGCAACAGCATAGACAATGTTTGGTTTTGTGTTCTCTGACATTGGAAACCCGCCCCTGTGACCTGATCTCACCCGCCCCCCTTCTCCCCCCTGTTTCGTGGCCTGCGTCGGCGGTCTGCCGACGTGATTCCTCTTGTGTGTCAGCTTGTTTCAGTAGGCGACGGTGGCCGTGGCGGTTATCTTTGTGCTCGCGACCTTTGCATGCGGTGCGACTCGCTCACCCCCCCCCCCCCCCCCCCCCACCTGCGTGAGACGACGAAAGGGTGAGCTGTCCTGCGCTGCGTCTCTTTGGGAACTGTTGTTTGGATAAGGAGACACGTAATACAATAAGTTCGACAATTAAGAGCCGTTACGTCGTGGAACGCTGTGGACGAAATGCAGGGATGCGAGTGTGTGCGATGGCAAATACGGGTGAAAGAAATTCCGTATATTTTTATTTTACTGGAATGTGTGCAGTTAAGGGACCCCGCCAAAGGGGGACGGCCGCCCAAACAGCGCTACCAAACATCTAACGCAATTTCTTCAACGTCTTCCCAACGGTGAGGGCATATTTTTTTTTTACCCTGCATTGTAACCTCGTGTCTGTTTCTACTGTACAGTCGTCAACTCGTCTGTCTAGAGCGCTTTCGCTGCGCATATACGTGATGCGCCTACGGATGTCTGGTTTGAGATAGCGTTCATCAGGGCATGCGTCCGCCCTTTGATGACACTGCCATCATCTTTGTCGCCGCGCCGGTCCCCAGTCGCGATCGCCAACGATCGCTGGTGAACGCGTTACATCCCCGGGAACCAAAGAGAACACGTCTCGGCCAACGCAAAAAAAAAATCGGAAGCGTACTATTTCTGAATTTATTTGGGAATTCCGTCTAGTTAAATCCCTGCCTTCACCTGCAGGGGGTAGGAGTCCCGAAAAGGGAAAGCCAATGTCACAACAAATGGCCTACATACGCTTACACGTGGCTGCGGTTTGCAAGAGCGCAACGTCCTTTCGTGCCTCTTCAAGCTCTGACCTGAGCTTTTTGTTAGCGAGCTTGGCCTTTTCAAGCTGGCACTCGAGCGTTGTGTTAGCATTCCGCATCAATGAGCAGGTTGGCCTTCGCTGCCTCCATTGCCTTCTTGGCAGCCCGGTACTTCCTGGATGATTAATTTTTCCTTTTGCGCCGCTCCAAGCACGCCGGGTCCCTGTAATCTTTCGGACCGGGCCTTGAGCGGTTCATCGGCCCCACGGTGCTGGCGCGTTTCTCAGGAATGCCCGCCACACAAGCTGAACCGCCGGTGACGCCGTCAGCGTCCGCGGAGGAAGAGGAGCTGCTGCTATCCGAAGATGCAAGGAGGTTGGCCACAATGCTCGAGCCGAACGATTCCGTACCGCCGGCCATCGGTTACAAGCAGCCTTGCGACGGAGCTCTGGACGTGGATGGCGTGTATGGGGATTGATATCTGCTGAACGAAAAGTCCAGCGGCTACTCCTGGTAGCCTCCTGGTCCCATGTAATAGGTGTGCGCGGATGAATCTGGAAACGCGGAAGGCAATGCCAGCTCGACCACGCACGGGAGGGCGCAGTTGTAGCGATCCATTTCGGCTGCCGTCAGGGTATCAAGAGGCCAAGCTCTTCTGCATCAGGGAAAGAAGAACACAAAATAAAGACTTTAAAGGGACCGAACACTGACCAAAACTTGTCATCACATCATGACGGAAACAAAAATATCGCGCAGCCGCCGCGGTGGCTGACTGATGATGGCGCTCTCCGGCTGGCCCGAAAGACGCGGGCTCGTTCCCGGCCCCGGCGGTTGAATCTCGATGGAAGCGAAATGCTAGAATCCCGTGTACTGTGCGATGTCAGTTCACGTTAAAGAACCCTCAGGTGGTCGAAAATCCCGGAGCCCTTCACTACGGCGTCTCTCAAAGCCTGATTCGCTCTGGGACGTTAAACCCCCATAAACCAAACCAAGTATATCGCACCTCAAAGTGTCAAAGAAACGGAAATTTATTATTGTAATCTAGCATTGAAAATCGCTTAAAAAGCAATCTTCCTGTGGAATCCGCCAATATGCACTGTAGCGCATCACGTGACCATATAATGGTAAAATATCGCTTACTTTTTGAACTGCACAGATTTTTTTATGTCGGCAGTGTTCGCTAATGTCTTTCCTGATCTTACAAGTGCAAGCAACGCAGTCATTGTTGTTTCTGAACCAAATTCACTTGTTTATTGTTCCGCACCGGACCTGTACTTGTGTGTGGCGAATCCTTCCAGACGAAGCCATCGAAAGTAACGTGAAGACTGCGCGATCAAGTGGTGCAGAAAACGCAAGCAAACGACAGGACTCGAGCTGTTCCTGTCGTTTGTTTTTCTTTTGTGTCCCTGTTATGTCGCGCTGTTTTCACGTGACGGCAAGTTGATGAAAACAAAACAGCATGACGGATGGCAATCACATGATTTAATGAGCCCAGCACGAGCGCTCTTTCCCGCGCCACTGCCCGCTTCGTATTCTAGAACTCCGTGAGAACATTACTTTCACGATAAAAACAAAACAAAACGAGTTGTACTTGATCATTCGAAATAACTGGCTTCACAAAAAGTAAACAAAACAAATTCAGCGACGCGAACATGACAGGGTTGTCTGTCATCTTTGTAGGTTGTCTCCTGCTTTTAACTGCTAAAGTGCCTCCCGGATCTACCAAGGAGTTATGAACAGCTAAAGAAACGCTATTGAGAATTAATATAGGCTGGTTACACAGTTACCAGAAAACCACATCACTTTCAAAGCATGACGTCACCAATGGTTGCAGGCACATAGTAGCTCAAGGGACACTAAATAGCAATGGCTCAGAACTGACAATTAAAATTGCGAAGGCGCTTAACCTTCGCCTTAAGAGTAGTCGCGATAACGCCTCCTCTTCTAGGTTACACCATATACGACATACTACGCCGCTACATACTCAAACAATAGAAGTCGGTCCTCCCTCTCGATGCAGCGGGAAGTGCTCTGCTCATCATTAGTGACTCCGCACTCTCTCTCCTCTTTGCTTCACTTCAGTGCTTCATACTAGTACTATAAAAAATGGCGGTGGTTTAGCTCTGGTTAACCCTCACTTAATTCCCTCGGCCCGTCGTATACCGCGCGTCTAATTCCGACGCTTTCGAGAACTGAAACAGGTCTCCTCCGCAGTTGAAGTGTCACTCCGGGAAGTGGCACTACTTTTAGCCGCTTCTTCGTTACGACGCGTTCTACTGGTGGATATCTCGAAGCGAAAAGCTTCGTGGCGATGCTCGTGGTTTAGCTTAAGGTTTCATACATAGGGTTACAATTTGGGTATACCTTTCTAGCTTTTCCAAAACGTGTTGTCTTATGTATACAAAGCTTGTACAATCGTCTAAGATCCCGAAAATGCCATAGTCTTTCACAAACGTCACACACGTGGCCGAACGGGTTGTCCACAAAGTCTGTCGTAAAGACCTTGGTCGTGCTGGCACTTTCACCGAGTTTCAACATTTAGTCTGTGCAGCGGCGAGTCTTTACCTCTTCTTCCATAGCGTCGTCGTCTGTTGGCTGCTAACCCTGGTAGCAGACGCGGCTAAGAGCCGCTTTTGAGCGTCTTGTCGTCGTCGTTTAGCGAGACGCTCCTCTCGTTGCTCGGGTGTTTCGGTTGCTCGTTTAGCTCTGGTCTTTTCATTCTTTCTTCGAAACCGCTCGACGTCTCCCTAAGTGCAGTCTTCGCTCACCTGGCCACTCTCAACTGACGGAGCCAAACGGCGCAATTCAGCGTCCTTTTGCCGCCGCTTAGCAAGGCGTGCCCCTCGTGATTCTGGCGTTTGAGCCGCTTGTCTAGCCTTGCAGTTTTTCATATCTTCGCTGCTTTTGAAAGCCAACTCCCACGCCACCACTTCTGGGTCTTCTTTTCCTCCTTCCATGGCGAAAGGTCAGACGACGGAGGCAGCGCGCGGCGGCGACGACGCCTGCGGCAGCAGCGGCCACCAGCGCTCCGCGTGACGTCACTCGGTTTCGCGCATGCGCAGCTGTGGCAAATCTGTAGTATGGCTCACGCGAAGCCCGGTGTTAACGAGTCTAGTGAAGCTTTTCGCTTCAAAATAATTAGTTATGGAAGAAATTAGTGCCACCACTAATTAGTATTAGTAGCGCGGGTAGGTAGGCTTGCTTTGTTTTTTTTTGGCGGGGGGAGGAAATGCTGCAGTATGTCTCACATATCGGCGGACACCTGAACCGCGCCGTAAGGGAAGAGATAATGGAGGGAGTGAAAGAAGAAAGGAAGAAAGAGGTGCTGTAGTGGAGGGCTCCGGAATAATTTCGACCACCTGAGGATCTTTAACGTGCACTGACATCGCGCAGCACACGGGCGCCTTTGCGTTTCGCCTCCATTGAAACGCAGCCGCCGCGGTCGGGTTGGAACCCGGGAACTGCGGATCAGTAGCCGAGCGCTCTAACAGCGGCGGGTGGCTTGCTTTGGCAATACGCCAAATCAGGAGGCACAAGGTAAAACGGAATGCGAAGCTATTAGCAAGATATAATTTGAGGAGCGATAGAGAGAAATGAGGGGAAAGCAGTGGGCTTACAGAGTTATCAGTTACTTGTACATGAGGAAACGTCGACACAAAATGAAGAAAGCGAAATAAAAATTTTACAAGAAAATATCTGGACACTGTCGGGGGGCATCATGAATTTTCTGTTAAAAGGTTAAAGAAACAGAGAGGGGTCTGTGGGAAACAGTTCGCGTTAATAAATAGCAAACTTCACTATATCGGTAAGTCAGCAATGCCTGATGTGAAGCTTTTCCTGCCGTCAAATATTACATTGGTTCGAAGCACAGGGATTTTCTTTTGATTCTGAACACGCAATTCGCTCAAACGAGCAATATCGATTGCTTAATTCAACCTTTTCCTTTGCCCTATTTAAGTGCGACCCTTCTGGAGTCAAGCGCCACGATCGACAACCTCAGCTTTCGTCGGTGTTCACTATACTTATGCCATCACTGCAGTCTAGCCCTGTAGCAGCAATGTTTAGGGAACCAGAAGCTCTTACTACAAATTTAAACATATGTTTGCGTTCCATGCATGGGGGCCTCACTGAGACGTTCCAAAAATCTTTCAAAACTATACTTGCAAGCATTCAGAAATCAGCGTCAGTTCTCACTGCACCTAACACCGAGAGCGTTAGTGTCGTAAGCAGGTGAACTGCCACAGGCGAAAATGCCGCTTGAACGAAGCAGTTGTTGAAGGAGAGATGGCAACCAGCGGTCTTCAATAACACTCGTTTACTGCCAGCTTAAATATCTTACCTAGGTAAATGAAATAAATTGTTGTTCATTTTTGAATTCATTTCTTTAATATGAGTGTTTACATTACAATTAAAAAAAAACATAGACATGTTAATATGGGAACCCGGTGAAGACCTTGATCGTTTTCTCCGCTATATGCATGCAGAGCCCTTTTACCAAGTTCTGTGCGGCAATAGAGGCTTGTATCGGAAGTCCAGGATGGATTGACGGACGGAGGGATGAAAGTTAGGAACGCCCTTTCAAACAGGTTGGTTGCAATTGCCACCTTGCCTAGACTATCTCCTTTCATATATCTTTAAGCAATCCGTCAAACTTAACGGTTTTTTATGTGTATAAAATTCGCCATTTCTGTTTAATTACATTTTTAATCCTGAACTTGTATCCTTACGTCACCGCCGAGCTTTTGAAACATTAATCGTGCAATCACTTTTTGCTAACTCTCAGCAGATTAATTCACATAACATTCGCTATGTCTCAACCCTAGGGTCCCCACCAGCATGGAGCGGCTGTGCGTCGGCAGAGGTGGAACCGCTACACTAGCTACGCGTTCTAAATACACCCTGATCTAGCCTCAAAGAGTAGGGAGCTGCCTCTTGAGTTATCAAGGAACGATTGCTTCAGCTGATTTGCCTTTTCCAGTTTCTATACAGTTCTACAGTGCGCTACTTTTCCATTGAATTAATCCAGTTTATACTTTCTGTGCTTTTATACCCGTTGTTTAAAGCTTATAATGTATCCGTCCTTGCGTCCTGCTTACATCAAGTGCAAGTATTTATATACCTTGGCGGCCCACCAGTTGTCCTCCAACTTCCTCCGGCGTTCTTAATGCATACAGTGTTTTATTCTGAGCTTCCCGGGCTTCAGCCGATGCCTAGCCTTTATCTCCTATGCTGCCTCATTGGTCGATTTTTTCCATGGCCAGCTAGTGCTAATCTGCCAACAGCTCCGATTTATTTCTAGCCCCGACTGAACTTCTGCCCTTAGGCACAAAAGCGCCTTACCAAAAGTAACCAATGGCACCAATTTTCTTTCCAAATATCAAATCAAATCAAATGTTTATTTCTATATATGCCCAGCTACTTGAAAGAGCTGCGGAATAAGTTGCCCTTTGGCTTAATTGTAGCTTGCTATATTCTTACTTGTTGTAACCACATAATGCTCTATGCTTTATTACCGCGTCATCTCTTCACCCTTTTGTCCTTATAGGGTGTTCGTAAAGCATGCAAACCATGTGGCCTTCATTTATTCGAATCCCTCCATATTTGCATTCTGCCAATCTGGGCATCTCATGGCCTTGGATGGTAAGCACCTGATCAGTGGAACCGTTCAAATTCCACTAAAAGTGAAGCCTACAGCGTCTCCTTCACCCCCGCCAGAATTAGCCAGAGTTTGTAAATCTTCCAGTCTGTCAGCTAATAGTACAATACCGCCTGCATACATTAAACCGGGGAGCCGCTGCTCCACGGCCGTTCCGCCTAATCTGTACGATAGATTATAACCTATTGATTACTTTGTTCTAAGCTAGCCTTGTTGCCACATTTACCGCATAAATCATAAACAGCAGCGGTCATAAAGGACAACCCTGCCTTAGTGCTGTGTGTACCTCCACAGTTTTCCTACTTCTGAACCCTTTCCATGCAATTTCAACGCTATTATCTTTGCATATTTCCACAAAAAATTCCTTCTTATCACTGTCGTACGCACCGCTTATGTACAGGAAGGCTTAATACAGAAGCTTGTTTTCCGCCCTAGATATATCTACGCATTAGGTAAGCATCAAAAGGGCAGCATCTAAGCGCCTACCGCTTATGAACCCGGGGCAGCCGCGCAGTGGTTTGAAAGAGCTGCACTTCGTAACAATAAGTCGCCTTAGCGAGTATTTTTAACGAAGAAAAATATAATGTCCCTAAGGTCTCACCGAGATTGGAACTCGGATCGCTGGACTCAGAGTCCAGAGTGTAACCATTACACCATGAGACCTCAAGGAAACTCTTCCGACGCCGGGAATCGAACCCGGGCCTCCTGGGTGAAAGCCAGGTATCCTAGCCACTAGACCACGCCGGAACTGGAGGCGCCGACACACCAGACACCAACTGCATGAAACGTCAAAGCGTGACCTTCATGGCACCGAACTGAACAGCTAAAGATTGTGCGTTTTGCTCGGACGGTTATTTAAGAGCGACAGCCATTAATAACTCTTTCGAGGCGAAATGCTTTCGTTTCTTCGCAAGCAGTTTTCTGTTTTCCCGCTAGATGGCACAACAAGCACGCGTTCTTAGACTGCGCAAGAGAGCCGCGAAATTCAACCAGTACAGCAGCACTAGGTTAAACGTTCGCTGCACCGTGGTTCGCTGTCACGCTACTAATTGAAATATGCAGGGTCCTGTCAAATATGTTACTCTTTTTCTAGTATGTAATGCGTGGAGATGCAGAGCTGACAAATGTTTGTGGGTGCGCTGTGAAACTTGGGGGGGGTGACTGAACGCGACTACACATTTAAGCCTTCCAGAAAATGATAAAGGAACAAGGAATAACGTGGAAGTGCGGTCAGAAACATTTCTGGAGGGTCGTGGATGTGGATAGAGGTGTGGATTCACTGTTGGGCAACAGAAGGTGGCAAAAACTGGAAGACATACAAAGACGCAAGATGCTGGCAGTTCTACAAGCGCTTTATTTGAGCTTGAATATGTTGAGTCAAGTGCTTCACACACTTTTAAGTGCCGCGCACCGTATTCCACCACAAATCCTTCTTGTCACATAGTTTCTGCAGTACAGGACTAAGCTTCTTACTGTGAATGGCTTCCTCTTCCCTAACTAGACCGCTCTGAAAGCTACAGACAAACGGCCACCGTACATATAACCAAGGTGAATGCACGGAGATTTCCCGCGCATGCGCAGTTGCTCCTGTACAACCCACATACGAAGCCATACAGGATTCAGGCCTTGCTTCAAACAAGAGGCGGCGGATCCCAACGCCCATTTTTTATGTTAACACTTTTCTTGAAACCTCTTTCTTCTGTTAAGGGTGATATTCAGACAAACACGGCATTGAAGTGTGAGGTACGCACTCATGTATTTACGATTAATTCATGCATAACGTTTTCTACATTTTTTTTGTCCAGAAAAAGGTTCAGCTCTGGATATCGCTTCTCACTGCAGAACCTAAGCGGTTCAACGTGGCGAGCGATGAATTCTACGCTCATCTTTATAACATCCGGCTTTTCTTCGAGGGCTTCACTGCAGGTGGCCATTTAGTCTATATCGCCGCTTGTGCCGGCCATTGAATCGACATCCTGCGCAGAAGCGATCGAGTGCATTCACAATCAGCGCCACCAATGCACCATAACGTCTAAGTATCGCGCAACGAACATCACACGAAAAGCTTCTGTTATCAATTGTCGTGCATGGATTAAGCGGAGGTATCACGAAACGCTATATGCAAACTGGATATGATAGCTGATGGTCGTATACTACTGTAACACGGGTAATCCCCATGTCCATTGAGTCAATGGTCTATCCAGATGCATTGCTGTGCCCGCAAGACGAATTTCAGTTATCTTTAAGTAGTGAGCATGCGATCCCACAGATGGCGCTAAGCGCTGGCAACACCCCATGATTATCATTATCACCTTGCGGTTGAACACGAAACGAAGCAATAAATCAGAACTCCCATATTGAACAGTCATGCTTTTTTTAATTGGAGATGGTTACTAGGAAAAAAAAACTTATCCAAATGCCTCAAATCCGCACATTCCCCCGACAGAGATGGCGGAGCGAATATGGGCGACGATGCGCACTACGTCTCAGAAAAATTCATTTTTTGCTAGCGAGGATGCCACAGATCAGTGACCGTCCAAGGCTGCTTTGTTTTTTCAGGTTCTTATCTGTCGCTGCAGCGCTTGCGGAGCACTTCTCTCTCTCCGCCGTCACAAAAGCACCCCAAGACGCGATAACAAACAAAACGTTAGGGCACGACGCACCAACGAAGGCGTCATTTACTTGTCTACATCTTAGTCTACTGAGCTGTTTTTCGGAAAGCCAAGTGTAAATAATTGCATAATTTCAAAGTTTTTAATCAAAACAAAATCATTTGCTTTGTTATTTCGAGTTTCCATAACTTGTTTTCTCAACTTCTTGGAAGCGCGAGGCTGCTCACAAGAGTCCTTGTGATTGCAAATGGCCATTCCGAACCTCTGAGCATTGAGAAGATCCTCAATGATCTCATGCTCATTGAAAGTCGCCGACCCTCGTTGAGTTCGATGACAATTTACTCAACGTGCATTAAAACTCCAGTGTGACAACGCTATCAGGTGCCCTACTTAACCGTGGCATCTTTCGTTGCATGCCGAAAAAACAAACAAAAATGTTTCAAACTCTCAATTTCTGAATTGCTAAAAGCACGGACCCGCCGCGGTGGCTCAGTGCTTAGGGCGCTCGACTACTGATCCGGAGTTCCCGGGTTCGAACCCGACCACGGCGGCTGCGTTTTTATGGAGGAAAAACGCTAAGGCGCCCGTGTGCTGTGCGATGTCAGAGCACGTTACAGATCCCCAGGTGGTCGAAATTATTCCGGAGCCCTCCACTTCGGCACCTCATTCTTACTTTCTTCTTTCAATCTCTCCCTTATCCCTTCCCATAACGGCGCGATTCAGGTGTCCAACGATATATGAGACAGATACTGCGCCATTTCCTTTCCCCCAAAACCAATTATTATAATTATTATTATTAAAAGCACGGATGCCCGTCTGAGTCCATATACTTCTGTGCAGCACACAAGGTAAGGATAAATTGCCATGATCTTAAGAAAGCTTTCCCCAGGCCGCAACCGATCCTTTTGGAGGTTGGTAAAGAGGATTCGATTGTAATTGTTAGAGATTCTGACCTATGGTGAAGCTGTTTACCGCTGATATGCCTAAAGGTGAACCAAATTGACTTTGATGCCTCCTTAGCAGAGCAGCTCGCTCATATAATGTAATAGAATCAGCAGTGGAAGCGACAGAAAATTGTTGGCACCACTCCGCAAAGCAAGAGTTAGGCCTGTCAATGGTCACAGGAGAGGGCCGCGTAATCTTATGACGCAACAGTGTGAACACTGATCGCCTAAAGATAAGGTTGCTGACAATGAAGTGGGCAGTAATGTGATGCTATGACACCGCGGGATATTTAGTTGTTGGCGCCGATGATGCCGCAGACCCCGAAAAACTCGCTTGATACATGGTCACGTGAAGACACAAGCATGAGCTGTCTGCAGTGCAAGAGGACGCACCGGCCTGGAACACAGCGAGCGTGGGGAATTCTCCGTCTAGATAAATTGCTATTTATATTTGAATCGGTGATTTGTGATTCGATCGCAACAGTGTCACGCGAGTGCATGCTAACCGTAGCGGGCAGTGCCTTCACCAGACCGCTATAATGTCTCTCCCGGTTAAAAATGGCTGCGAACTGTTTTGCCTCCACAAAGCCGTCGACAAACCTTAAGCGCCAGATATAGCTTACGTAACAAAGCATCGATGACGTGACAGTAAAGAGCTGCCACGTCACATAATATGTGCAGTTCCTCATTATTATCTTTGAATTGAGCTTGCAACTCGATCGATTGACAAATTCTGTCAATGGACGAGGCCAGAGCCTCTAATTGAAGCCTAGACCTTATGCTGCTTGAAAAATTCTGAGCACCGTCAGATTGGCGGTGAAATAAGCAAGTTGTCGCATTTCTGACCAACGCTCACTGAGCTAAGCGTGTGAACGATTTTTTTTTCTACTCACTTCAAGGAGACTCATGAAAGAAATCACCTCGTCCGTAGTCATCTTGGTCGGACGGAATAACGCCAGCACCAACGCCACCTGCGTAGTAAGAAAATTGAGACTAAAGTCGAACTGCTCTAACAGAGATGCGTCGGCGCAGTGTGAATTTAGGCTCCGCCTGGACGTGTTACGCATTGAACTGTTGACCATAGTGCTAGTGACTACAGGAAACAATTTCGTCTTGTGATGTGCTGGTAACTTGCTCGTAAATATCTCGAAGTACTTGCCATATGCACACACCACCTCATCATATAGCCGGATACAACTCAAAAAAGCAGTGCCTTTTCTACGTTTGGAGCCCCTTTCAGCAGCCAATGGCATCGGCCGATCCTCATCACCCTGATATTGCGACAAAGCTAGTGGTACATGAAAGGGGATAATCCCTTGTCTATATAGTCGTGGATCGCCCCCTTTCTGCATTGGGGAGCCGCTCCCTACATTGTCACGCTAGCAGAGTCATGAGAATCGGCCGGTGCTATTGGCTGGAAGTGGATCCTTTTACGGGGTAATCCGCTGCGTTCTTAAGTTTTTCCTTGCTGAGGGCGGAGGACTCCCGCCACAGCGAGAAATTTTGTGAGGGCAAGAGCTTGTCCCGTGTCCTCTTTACGCCTCGCGGTGTGTCTTGCAAATGCGCTTTACTGTTCTCGAATTGTACGTAGGCTTTATACTTCTGACAGGCTCAGCGATTCTTAGTCTTAAAGCCGAAATTAAAGTTAGGTTTACCGCAAGATACCCCAACAACCTGAGAGTCAACTAAACTACCTATTTTAATCGGCCATGAACCTCTCCCGGGAAAACTAAAGTTAACCTACATTATCTTCTGAGAATAGAAAAGCGCACCTTGGCGCTCACTGTCCCCGTCATCACCGAGTCTCATGCAAGGACTCCAGGAGAGATCGGCTCGCGTAGGCTCACCGTGCTCGCCAAGGCATTTCTGATTGCAGGTGAGCTCACCTGCAACGCCAGCACTGCCGCCGCCACGCAGAAGACCATCATGGTGCGCCTGTGGCTGCCCAGGCGGGGCAGGGTCGGACGGCGGAGACACTGCATGGTTCCGCTCCGAGGAGTCGACCAGCGCCTGCTGAGAACCTCCGCTCGCTGCTTCCAGCTTCATCACGGCACCAGCACTGGTTAATGCGAGCTCGAGTTTACAAGGGTTCGGACTGGGCTTCGCTGGTCCTTAGCAGGGCACAATACAGGCTCCTTCTGAGCGTTATCAAGTAGCACTGTGAAGAAGCATGCACGGGTAATTCTTTTACTTCTTTCATGCCTCTGAAGTATTAGCGATGATGGTGGCGTTACTCTATAGCTATGCTTTTCGAAATCCACACGTCCAACATTCTCGAACAATGGAAAAATGAAAAATTGTAACATACTGTTATAGAGATATTGAAGGCAATGGTGATGCTAAACACATGTAGATTACGTGGTAAGGCTAAAACATCATGTAAGACACAGGAGACTCGCTAGTTTAGTGCAGAAATTTTCCGGATCTGGGCACGAAGCAATACTGTCAGAAAGGGAAATAGATCAAGCTATTGCATCTGAAAAGAATGAATCAATCAATGCTGACGTGCGCCCTTTCATCAGAGCGATTGGATGACTATGGTTAGGCCAGGGGATATTCTTCATGGCGTCTGTAGAAAATGGTGTCTGTTAATAAGGTTGTAGAAAATTTAATGAAGCAGGCATAGGCGTTATACCATATGCGACATGGTTGAAGACTTGAGAGGGAAAGGCTCGTTTTCATGCAGTGACACAATATTTATATATATATATATATATATATATATATATATATATATATATATATATATATATATATATATATATATATATATATATATATATATATATATGATCTCGTACGGGTTCCGAAACGTTGAATAGTTTTTACTTCGACTCGGTCAATGACGAATACTTTTGCTTGTGGGAAAGACAATTCAGTGACAAATTATTTACAGCACGTATTCGATTCCTACGTAATGATATATGTGTAGAAACGCCTTTCGGACAATTTCACAATTCATCCTAGATTGAAAAAGGTAGTTTTCGGACTCGTTTAATTGTGACTCGAGGCAATATCGTTTTAGGCTGTAGTTTATTACGAAAGCGCTTGAGATGTTGCTTTCCCGATGAATTATAACAAGACAGAAGGCTGCTCTTTTATTTGAACCCGGTTTTGTTAGACATGATGAAGATAAACTTAAGAAAGGCGCTTACATCGAAAAAGAAATTAAACGTAGGATGACTAGAGTATCGGTGTGTTTGGACAGAGAAGAAAAATAAAGCTTTCTAAAAAGTCTGGAATAAGTTGGACAACTCGGCAAGGCCTCGAGAAGTGGATTGACTTATCAGAATGCTGCTCCTGTGTGCGCCTGGTCTAGGGCCTGTTGTTAGAACCCAGCTGCGTTGCATAGCGCGTCCACCTTCATCCAAAGCTTCCGGCACTTCTCTAAGAAGGCAGCTTTGTACTTCACTCCTCCCCCTTTATTTTGGTCACGTCGCGCCATCTCTTGGCAGACTCTGTGAGCTCCTTGTGATGCTCCCAGTGCGGTGCCGCTGAATGAAAGACCTCATTGTCCGAGAGGCACGCTGTCCTGGCCATTCCCTTGTTCGTATGTTCATTTCGAAGTTTCTTCTGTTGTTTTTTCTCTTCACAGTGAAGTTCTTCCTGAATGCCTGGCAGCTCAGATTTAAGCAAAGCTGGGGATCACCGATGCACAACGCGGCGCCTAGATTCCGCTTAATTACCTCCCTGCCTTGACCTGCAGGGGGTAGGGGCCATGTAAAGGGAAAGCTGATGTCACAACAAACTGCCTACATGCGCTTGCACGTGGCTGCGGTTCTCAAGAGCGCAACATGCTTTCGCTCCTGTTCAAGCTCTGACCTGAGCTTTTCGTTAGCGACCTTTGCCCTTTCAAGCTCGGATTGGAGCGCTGTCTTATCATTCGCCACCTCGATGAGCAGGTTTGCCGTCGCTGCCTCCATGGCCTTCTTGGCAGCCCGGGACTTCCTGGCCGATTCGTTGCTCTTTCTGCGGCGCTCCAAGTACGCCGGGTCCCTGTAGTCTTTCGGACCGGAACTTCGGCGGTTCATCGGCCCGACGGTGCTGGTGCATTGCTCAGGAATACCCGCCACACAAGCTGAACCGTCGGTGTGACGCCATCAGCGACCGCAGAGGAAGAGGATTTACTCCTGGACGAAAAGTCCACCGGCTGCTCCTGGTAGGCTGTTGGTCCCTTGGCAGAGGTTTGGCCGCATGAATCTGAAGACGCGGAAGGCAATGCCACCTCGCCCGTGCACCGTATTGATGCACGGGCGATGATGAGAGATGCAAGTGCTCTGAACTTCCCTGAGTATTCCGACCGTTACGAATGGGCACAACAAGGGAAATCGGTGGAAGTAAACGTCCGGTATGCCAAACACCACACATACGCTGGCATATAAAGACTGCAAAACATCCGCCTAAAAAATATTCAGTCGAATAGCTTGCAAAATAAAAAAGCCAAAAGTAACTGCATTCTTATATTATTTGTTCTTGGATAGGGGCTTAAGCACAAGAGTCCGTAGCTACCAGCCGTTCAAGAAAGCGATTAAAGATCTCGAAAAGGGGCGCATACAGTTTGAGCAAAATTGAAAACATCAAAAAGTTAAGCAAAAAGGGAGAAAGAGCTGATTACACACTCCACCTAACTCGCTGTACTTCATCAAGGACGGAATGCGTTCGTACCTTTATACTATTCACATTCGCATGTGACCGAGAAAAAAGACGGAACTATACAACCGATGAGAGCTGATGCATCATCGTTGCCGCACCGCTGCGCACTAAATCATGACTCAGGTAACCTGTAGCTCGATGCACATTTTATGCGCTTAAAAAGGAAACAGGCTAGACGACAAGGTACCCAACACGCCACTCCAAACACAGCTGAAGCTATAAACGCAGGCAGTCCTCCTACACGAGGCCACAACTGCATGCATAGAAATGTGCCACAGAGATGTGAACACTTAAGTCCACAGCCTGATCGCGATAAGATTGGGCTCCTTCGAAGACGATTTCCCGTCTGGAATTCCGCTCTAGAGCCGTCATGCCGTCATGCTCGGAGAACGAAAACGCCCGGGACGGCATCTCGGGTGAATTCGAGTATGGCGTAGGCGGGTGAGGAAGGGCGTTGATGCTCTTGTCTTCGGGAACGTGGGCGTCCATCATGGACCTGGAATCTTCGTCGTCCCATACAGCGGCGCCTGTACACCTACATGATAAGTCCATCGCCTGTTCTTGACAAGACTGCACTCCGACAACGAGGCTTCGACCACTGGCATCCTGCTCTGTAGTCGCCAGCCGCGAGGACTGCTCTGTTCTCGAGAACGGCAGGTGGCCGTTGCCTACCATTGCGCGTGCGGTCAAGCTGTCTCCAGAGCCCAGGATATGCTGCACGATGAAAAAGAAACGAGGGAAAAAAGTCAAAAGGCTGAACCCTGGTATCATGCAGCCATCATATGAACGACACCAGCATGACGGCAGCCTGTATGGCAGCTTGTGTAAAACTTTTTTAGCATGGAATTGACGACAGCAGGCGCAGCAGATGTGACTAAAAAGTGTTATCCATCAGTGCAAGGGGAATCTATTTTCACAATGCAAGTGAAAGACGCCTAT
Organism: Amblyomma americanum; assembly: GCA_030143305.2. Taxonomy (NCBI): domain Eukaryota; kingdom Metazoa; phylum Arthropoda; class Arachnida; order Ixodida; family Ixodidae; genus Amblyomma; species Amblyomma americanum. Next base: position 214,695 of record JARKHS020006094.1, read on the forward strand.
GTCCTATTATGCAATCACCTTGTCAAGATATGTTGGGGAAACTTTTGTGATATGATAGTAAGACGGCTTTGCGACGCTGATATGGGTTGCGTGATCAAGTCCCGCGATCGTTAATTGTTTTTAATTCAATTTGGCACAAATTGCTTGTTATGCCACGCTGCAAACGCCTGAGGAACCATTGCATGTTTTTTGAAAGAACCTAATAAAGCTGGCAACGCCAACATATCTGGCTCTCTTGTTTCTATACATGCTTCGCAGTTCTTGCCTCCTTTGTATAACTAATACTGTATCTCCGGAATCTACCAAAGACATATGAATGGCCTAAAAACATTGCTGATGAGTAATACAAGGTCGCTCCCAGGCTATCGGAAAACGAGATATCTCTTGCATAGCACTACAGCATGAACTGCTGGGCTAACTGGTTTAGCATGATAACCAAACACTGCAGCTCAACTGTGCACAGAGACGGATATAAACACACTGCCCGAATACTGCTTGAATTCCGACCAGGATTGAAACGACATGCTCGCCCACATAATGCAGGCAACATTGGCCAAAGCCTACAAGGAAGTCGATAATGGAGAGTTCACGTATCCCGAACTGCTAAAAAAGAAACAAGAAAATGAACGACAGGGAAAACGCCGCTTTGTTCACAACCGGCACCGCAGTAGCGATTCGTATTAAACTGCAGTTCACGTATCAAACAAAAAAACAGCAGATTTGCTTGCTTGAGCTCTCGATTTTAGTAAAGAGGGCAGAAAAATTAAGACCATGGCAATTCTCCCGGTACCCGTGGTACCCCTGGTACCCCGGTACAGCCAATGGATAGATGATAGGAGCGTCCTCTTCGAAACGTGGTAGGGGCAGTTGCCCCGATGCTGTGTTTTTACTTTATTTTTTTAAATGTGTTGCAAATTTTCATTAAAATTCGCCATTTTCTTTAAATATAAATTTTCCTACGCGTTTACCCTTATGTTGAATGTGTGTTTTCAGCCCCCAATAATCCAATCGCTTTTTTACGATTGGATGGATGGATGGATGGATGGATGGATGGATGGATGGATGGATGGATGGATGGATGGATGGATGGATGGATGGATGGATGGATGGATGGATGGATGGATGGATGGATGGATGGATGGATGGATGGATGGATGGATGGATGGATGGATGGATGGATGGATGGATGGATGGATGGATGGATGGATGGATGGATGGATGGATGGATGGATGGATGGATGGATGGATGGATGGATGGATGGATGGATGGATGGATGGATGGATGGATGGATGGATGGATGGATGGATGGATGGATGGATGGATGGATGGATGGATGGATGGATGGATGGATGGATGGATGGATGGATGGATGGATGGATGGATGGATGGATGGATGGATGGATGGATGGATGGATGGATGGATGGATGGATGGATACGGCTGAACCCATTAAATCAGGCGGTGGCTCAACCCACCTAGCCATGTCTTGTGAAATTTTACTCTGTCTTGCTTTTAGCCACCAATCAGATAACCTTCGCTTGGTTACTTCTAACCTCTTAAAATCCACTTTCCCTTCACTATCCTTAAACCCCAATGCCTTGGGTAAGTCAGCCCCGCTGCCTTCCACTGTAGGGTGAAGCCCTTTACAGAAAAGTATCAAGTGTTGAGCCGTTTCCTCCTCCGCTCCGCACGCAATGCACAAGTGTCTATCTCGTGGTACCTGACTTTATACGTCTTAGTCCGCAAAACTCCATTCCTGGCCTCAAACAACAAAGAGCTTCCCCTACAATTATCATAGATATTTTCTTTGGCAATTTCCTGCTTAAAGGTCCGGTATGTTCCCAGTGCCGATTTCGTCAGCATCCCTGTTTTCCACAGAGCTCTCTCTGTTTCTTTAACCTTTTTCTTAACCAATAATTGCTGATTTTCCCCCCTACGGCTGTCCAGATATTTGCTTGTCAATTTTCTAGTTCGCTTTCTCCATTTCGTGTCAACATTCTTTATATACAGGTATCTGAAAACCTTCCTAGCCCACTGCTTTTCCTCCATTTTTCTCAATCGTTCCTCATATGCTATCTTACTGCTAGCCTCTCTGCTCTCTAAAGACGCCCATCCCATATCACACTGCAGCCCCTGATTTGGTGTATTTCCATGTGCTCCCAAAGCTAACGTCCCTACTCCCCGTTGTTTAATTTCTAGCCTTGCTTGAACATCTGGCCTCATACACAGGACCGCATTACCGAAGGCCAGGCTAGGGACCATCACCCCTTTCCAGATCCCTCTTACCACCTCATACCTATTGTAATTCCACAGTGCCCTATTTTTCATGACAGCTGCATTCCTACTAGCTTTATTCATTACATATTTTTCATGCTCTGTCAGATATTCAGCACTGTTATTTATCCACACCCCAAGATACTTGTACTCATTCACTACTTTTAGCACGAACTCTTGTATTCTATGCTCGCCGCACTCTTCATTAAATATCATGACTGCAGATTTTCCCTTCCTATACTTGAAGCCTAATCTATCTCCCTCTGTACTGCATATGTCTAACAACTTCTGCAGGCCTTCCTTGTTGTCAGCCATTTTCACTATATCGTCCGCGTATATTAGTCCCGGTAATGTATTTTTAATCCATTCCCCTTGCTTGAAATGAGATAGGTTGAAGCCTAGTCCGCTCCCCTCTAGCTTGGTCTCCAACCGTTGCAGGTACAACATGAACAACAAAGGGGACAGAGGACATCCTTGCCTAAGCCCCCGCTGTATCTCTACAGGCCCTGATACATTTTTTTCTCATTTTATGTCGGCGAGGATGTGCGCCTCCCCGTGGCCATTCGGTCAAGCTCCGAAAGTGGCAGGGGAGAAGGAGGGAAGGTTTCCACTTCCGTGCCCACACGTGATCAGAAGGAGCAAGGGCGATGGTTTGGGCTATAGCGGGTAAATCAAGTGTGGCTCAATAGGAGAGAACAACCAGGGGAGAAGACACCAACCCGCCATGGTGGTTTAGTGGTTAGGGCGCTCAGCTACTGATCCGGAGTGTCCGGGTGTGAACGCGACCGCGTGCTGTGCGATGTCAGTTCGCGTTAAAAATCCCCAGGTGATCCAAATTATTGACGAGCCCTCAATTACGGCACCTCTTCCTTTCTTGGTGTTCGAATTTCGATGGAGGCGAAATTTTAGAGGCCCGTGTACCTGTGCGATGTCAGTGCATGTTAAAGAACCCCAGCTGGTCTTAATTTCCGGAGGGCTTCTCTACGGTGTCTCTCACAGCCTGAGCCGCTTTGGGACGTTAAACTCCCATAAAACAAACCTCATTCTTCTCACAGTTCCTCCTCTATCCCATACCTTACGGCGTAGTTCAGGTGTCCGCCGAGCTGTTACACAGATATTACGCTATTTCCTCGCGCCAAATAATTTTTTGTAATTTTCTGACAAGCGCTAAACTTCATTAAAGGCTTTTACGGGAATATGGGCTTACGCCAGGGGGATGAAAGCGCCAGCCGCTTCTGTGCCGAATTGGGCGCGTCGATAAAGAATGAGAAGATTCTGAAAGAAGGATAGCCCTCTCGCTCTCAATCAGTTTTAAATTTTCAAACGCCACAGCCGTTGAGCATCCCACCATAGCAAGCGGCGCACGTCCTTGGCTTGTTTCGCGAGCACCTTCGGCCTCGTTGCGGCGTTGCCTCGGGCGCCATCACCGGCACTGTGGCGTTGTGTCCCTTACATGTGTAAGCAACTTCAACATGGCAGCAACAGCATGGAGAATGTTTGGTCTTGTGTTCGTGACCTTGGAACCCCCCCCCCCCCGTTTCGTGGCATGCGTCGGTGGTCAGCCGACATGAATCCTCTTTTATGTCAGCTTGTTTCAGTCGGCGACGGTGGCTGTGGTGTTTATCTTTGCGTTCGCGATCTTTGCATGCGGTGCGACTCGCTCACCACCCCTGCGTGAGACGAGGAAAGGGTGAGCTGTCCTGCACTGCGTCTCTTTGGGAACTGTTGTTTGGATACGGAGACACGTACTACAGCAATCAAGGTTGACAAATAGCCGATACGTCATGGAAGGCTGTGGCTCAAACTCAAGGATGTGAGTGTGCTTGATGGTAAATACTGGTGAAAGAAAATGCGTATATTTTTATTTTACTGGAATGTGTGCAGTTCTGGGACCCCGGAACATTGGGGCGGCCGCCCAAACAGCTAAAGCTTGTTACATCAGTGTCTTCTAACCGTTAACCGTATATATATATTTTTTTACTTACATTGTAACCTCATCTATTTATACTGTACCGTCATCATCTCGTCTGTCTAGAGCGCTTTGGCTGCGTATGCATGTGTGGCGCCTACGGATGTCTGATTTGAGATTGCGTGCATCCGGGCATGCGTCGGCCCTTTGACGACATTTCCATCATTTTTGTCACCGCGCGGGTCCCCAGTCGCGATCGCGAACGATCGCCGGTGAATGCGTTACAGCCCTAGGAACCTAAGATAACACTTCTCGGCCAACGCAAGAAAAATTCGGAAACGTATTATTTGTGAATTTATTTGGGAATTCACTCTAGTTAAATGCCTGCCTTGACCTGCAGGGTTCAGGGGCTCTGAAAAAGGAAAGCCGATGTCGCAACAAACTGCCTACATACGATTGCACGTGGCTGCGGTTTGCAAGAGTGCAGCCACCTTTCGCGCCTCTTTCAGCTCTGACCTCAGCTTTTTAATAGCGAGCTTGACCTTTTCAAGGTCGGATTCGAGCGCCATCTTCTCATTCGCCAACTCGATGAGCAGATTAGAGGTCGCTGCCTCCATAGCCTTTTTAGCAGCTCGGGGCTTCGTTGCAGATTCGTTGTTCTTTCTGCGACGCTCCAAGTACGCCGGGTCCGTGTAGCATTTCGCACCGGAACTTCTGCGGTTCATCGGCCCGACGGTGCTGGCGCGTTGTTCAGGAATACCTGCCACACAAGGTGATCCGCCGGCGGCGCCGTCAGCGACCGAAGAGGAACTCCTGGACGAAAAGTCCAGCGGCTGCTCCTGGCAGGCTGTTGGACCCTTGGCGGAGCTTTGGTGGCATGAACCTGTAGACGCGGAAAGCGATGCCACCTTGTCCACGCACGGGAGGGGGCAGTTGTAGCGATCCATTTTTCCTGCCGTCAAGGTATCAAGAGGCCAAGCTCTTCTGCATGGGGGAAAGAAGAACGCAAACGAAATGCTTTAAAGGGAACGAACACTGACCAAAACTTGTCGTGAGGTTATGACGGAAATAAAAGTATCGCGCCTCAAATTCTAGAAATTGACCTCTGCAATATCAAACAAACGGGCATTTGTTATTATAATTTAGTATTGAAAATAGCATAAAAAGCATTCTTGCCGTGAAATCCGCCATTATCACTGTAGCCCATCACGTGACCACATCATCTAAAAATATCGCTTAATTTTTTGAAGTGCACAGTTTTTTTTCCTTTTGGGAGTGTTTTCTAATGTCTTTCCTGATCTGACAAGTCCAAGCCCCGCCCTCATTATTGTTTTTGAATCAAATTCACTTGTTTATTGTTCCACACGGGACCTGTGCCTGTGTGTAACGCCGCGGACATGTGGCGAAGCTTTAGAGGAGCCTTCGAAAATAATATGAAGACTGCGCGACCAAGTGGCACAGAAAAGACAAACAAACGACCGGACTCGTGCTGTTCCTGTCTTTGTGTGTCTTTGCTGTCCCTGTTATGTCGCGCTGTTTTCACGTGACGGCAAGATGATGAAAACAAAACAGCATGACGGATGGCAATGGCATGACTTAATGAGCCCAGCACGAGCGCTCCGTCCCGCGCCACTTCCGGCTTCGTCTTCTAGAACTCAATGACAATATTACTTTGACCATCCGAAAACTTTATCATCAGAAATAACTGGCTTTACATAAAGTAAACAATAACAAACAAAATAAATTAAGCAACGCGAACCTGACAGGGGTGTCTGTCTTCCATGTAGGTTGTCTCCTGCTTTTAAATGCTAAATTGCCTCCCGCATCTACAAACAAGTTATGAACAGCTAAATAAACGCTACTCAGACGTAATATCATGCAGCAAAAACAAAAGCAACTATCTTCCGGGCAAAAAATAAACCACTTCAAATTCAACACGCAATTAGAGATGCTGATAAAAAAATTGAAATTGTGCATGAGCACAAAATTCTGGGAGTTGTTTTCTCGTCTAACCTCAGCTGGGATACGCAGGTGAAAAACATCTGTAAGAAGCTCGCTGCGACAGCAGGAGCACTGTCGCGATGTCGAACGCTGCTGCCCACAAACGTTAAGCGACAAATTTATTATGCACTTTTCGAATCTCATATTAATTACTGTAGCTTAATAGGGGCAACCACTACGAAAACAAATATCGCGAAGATTCTGCGCCTCCAAAAGAAAACCCTTCGTCACATCGCAAACGTACACTGCTTATCCCAAACGAACATTTTGTTTCCATTGTATCACATTATCCGCATTGACCATATGTATGATTTCCGGATGCTACGTTTGTTTTCTTTCTCCAACAGTTCTTACAAGGCCTTTACAACTGAAACCGCGTCCCTAAAAATTAAACATACTTCTGATCATACCCGCAGCACGGACGCTTGGTTTGTTCCTCATTTTAGAACTAATTATAAACTCCAAACATTGCAACACAATCTTCCGCATGTACTTAACAAATATAAACATACCACAAATTTCAGGTTCAAAGAATTGCGACGGTATTTCGTAGAGTTGTGAACTATTTCTTTTTTTTTAGATATGTTACTTCTGATTCTCTAGGTGGTCTGTGATGTACAGAGACAATTTTGTGCATTTCTCTAATATTTTGATTATGTCATACAATTTGATGTGTGTATTCTGCTTTTCATGTGTGTATATAGGTTCCAAATTTTTATAAGTGAACATTAAGTGCGTCTTTGAGATTCTATTACATGTGCGTTTCTTAATTACGTATTATTTTTGCACTAGATGAGCCTAGAAGTTGCAGTTTTAACCATAGAATTGCATGTAAAAGTGTATCCATTGTTTGTATTTGATAGTGTGTATATTTGTTCTCCTTTGTTGTATCTTTCCATCATTTCCATCAGCTGGTATGTCGAAGCCCCTGCTATGTAAAGGTTTTCCGGGCCCAGTCAAGTTGCAAAACCAGCTTTTTGCCTGGAAATCCTTCCAGTTGTTCTGGAGAAATAAATTCAATTCAATTCAATCTCGGCTGGTTGCAGTTATCAGAAAACCATATCTCTTTCAAAGCATGACATCACCAATGGTTGTAGGTACATAATAGCAGAAGGGACACTATGTAACACTGACTCAGAATTGAAAATTAATATTATGAAGACGCTTAAGCTTGCCCTAGAGAGCAGTCGCGATAACGCCTTCTCTTCTAGGTTACGCCATATACGAAATACTACGCCGCTACATACTCAAACAATAGAAGTCGGCCCTCCCTCCTGATGCAGCGGGGAGTATTCTGCTCATCATTAGTGACACCACACACTTTCTCCACTTTGCTTCACTTCAGTACTCCGTACTACTATAAAAAAAATTGGCTGTGGTTAACCCTAGCTTCATTACCTCAGCCCGTCCGTCGTATACGCAGCGTCTCATTCCGATGCTTTCGACTACTAAGACCGGTCTCTTCCGCAGTCGAAGAGTCACTCCGGGACGTGGCACGACTTCGTTTAGGCGCAGCATCGTAACGACGTTTCTCGAGTCGTGCGGCGTGTTCTTCTGGCGTCTCTTGAGCACGTTGTCTCTTCCTCGCTTCGTTCTGTCGTTGTTACGTCTGTTTCGCGCCCTCTATAACGACTACAATACACTGAGGCGAAGCGCATGTATATATATACCCCCCCCCCCCCCCCTGCGAGGCGACACCTCCTCTCCCTTTACTTTAGCGCAGCACATCTGGTGGAGCGGGCGGCGTCGACGGCGGCGCCATCTTTTGGAGCGCGTCTGCAGCGTTGCTAGGCAATGGCGGCTCAAGGTCGTTCGTCGGCCACGGCATATGACATACGGCTTTCTACATGCGGCATACGGTGCGACGAGTCGAAATGGCTGGGTGGCCGGAGTAGAAAAGCTTTCGCTTTAAAAACCGTGACATACGATGGGTGTCAAAGTGCGTGTCGGGGTGGCAAAATCTCCCTCTTTCTAGTAATGGATTTGGATGTGTCACGCGTTCTGGCGCTGCCTTCTTCTCCCGTTTTCCAGCCGTCTTCGCACTCGTTGCACGAACTGCGCCACGCGTTCAGAAGCCACACAATTTGCACTTGAGACCATAAACGGCTCCCTGCGGCAGCTCAGCCTTTATGAAAATGGCCTAGAGACAGTCCATGTGCGTTCTAAAGACTCTATTGTCTTCCTATGGATATGTCTTTTTGTCTATTCGTAGTTTATACACGGTCTGTATACAAAAGTCTAATAAAATTGTATGGGCGTAAATTTAGATTTGCTATTACATGTTTTTCCTTTAGACTATTGTCTGGGGTTTGTCTATAGACAACCCAGACACTTTATACACAGAAGTTTATTGAGTGTCTATAGAATGTATAAAGAATTTTTTGTAACAGAGTGGCCGTGGCATTCCCCTGATAAGCACGGCATCTGTATTTCAAAAAAGGGAGAAACAGCCCATGCGTAGCTTCAGGACATTATATCACTGATTCCACTATGGAACCCAAAAACACTTTCTGTCGTCCGGGTGAAGCCCATAGTGGGCATAAAAACGGTTAAGGCACGCCCACACATTCCAAGTGCGCTGAAAGACTTTTTCTCTTCAGGTAAAACGGCAAGAAAGAGAAATGTGCACAGAGAAAAAGGGCGAACCGCCTAACAAGCACTTCTCCAGCCACCTGTATGGCGAGGCCTAGCTGTACAAGCCGGTGCCGCGAATGCAAGAATTTGAAAAAACTCGTGGCTACGAAAGCATGCGCAGTCTTTGTAAAGCATATACAGCCACCCAATATGAGCTTGCTTCCAAAGCCCTGCATTGCGGCTCTCCATAATCCCGAGCTTCTTAAAAGCGAAGAGTACATCTACTCGCGCTGTCAAGAAATTTAGAATAATGATGATTCAAATTCATGAAAACAGCAGTACGTGCAAGGAAACACGTCAAACTGGCTCATATAAAATAGCACCAGAGGACCATCTGCTGCGAGAAATGTGCCGCCAAGTGCTAACTGCCTGTTCAACATATAACTTTTCACAAGGAGCTCGAGCCGTATCCCGTGTAGTGAATTGCATTAAGAACACATATAGTCGATTGGATTCCTTAATCACAATGTTCAATGTGTCTGCGATCATTGTCATCAACAGTCTGACAACGCCCAATGCATTGCAAAGGCCTCCGAAGTGTCTCTCCAACTAACCTTGTCCTTTTCGAGAGGCTCCCACTGTATGCGTACAAACTTCCTCATCTCGCGCGCCCTCTTAACTTCCTGCCGCCACGTACGACGTTTCCCTTGTCTTGGAATCACAGTGCTTGGAATCCACTCCGTTACCCTTAGGGACCTCGCTTTTCGCTTTTTTATGTCTGCTGCGGCGGCTCAGTGGTTATGGCGCTCGGCTGCTGGCCCGAAAGACGGGGGTTCGATCCCGAATTGCGATGAAGGCTAAATTCTAGAGGCTCGTGTGCTGTGCGATGTCAGTGGACGTTAAAGAACCCCACGCGGTCGAAATTTCCGGAGCCCTTCACTACGGCGTCCCTCATAGCCTGAGTCACCTTGGGACGCTAAACCCCCATAAACCAAACCAAACATTAGGGACTATAGCGCCTTCGAATTACAAGCCCTGCCCGAGCCCATTTCTTCCTATGTCCAAGAAAAAATTCGATACCAATTTGCCTAATTCAATATAGCAACGTTTTGAAGCGATAGCTACATTACATCAGCATTTCGAGCCTTCAGCGTGGCGGCGCCGCCACCTTGTGGCTGCGCCTCCACGCTGTAGCGTGGTTGGTCACGTGGTGCGGAGAAGCTGCCGGCGGCGCGGCGCCGTGGCTGATCACGTGAACAACCACCTCGTTCGCAGCAGCGGCTGCTGCCAGCGGCGCGGCGCGCAGGCGAAACCGAGCTGCCATAGCTGCGCGCATGCGCCGTGTCAAGCAGGACGAAGATGAAGACGGAACGCGCAGCAAAACGGAGCGGCGAAAGACTGGCTTTGCAATTCAATTGAGCAAGATCCGCTCGGCCAGCTGTGGCTATCGCGTCACGCCAGGTTTAACCAGAGCTAAACCACCGCCTATTTTTTTTGTCGGCTTTACTCATACACATGTGCAAGGTTTGCGCTGAAATGAACACGTCTGTCAATAATACCCCGCAGATACGAGCTTAACATACTTACCACGTGCATGGTGGTAATAGTTTTGACAAAAGATTTTTTTTCGAATGCCAAATTACGTCACCAGCTGCTATAGTAGAGTACAACAGAATAGCGCAGCGGCTTTTCCTGGTTACAACATACCCTACTCCTCCCCTGACCATTCACAGGAGCGAACAAAGCCACTTTTTGTCACTTGGTATCTCCCTCTGGAGCATCTAGCTCGCTCCGGGTATTGTACGTGTCGCTCACGCTGCCAAATCTGCGGAAGGAATGGTGTCAATGGCGCAATGTGTGCCATGCCACAGACGAACGCATTGTGCTTTACAACAAACGTGTTGCTGTTGGCTTATACGGTTGGTATACCCTTAGTATGTGCACCGCAAAGCACCTTACTTTACAGCCTTTAAAATGCGCGCGCTCTAAGGTTCATCTATAGACCAGTATATTGCTATGACCCCAAATTTCCACCTTTTCTGCCGTTTTCTACTCTTTCTTATAGAACTGGACAGGAAGGCTGGAGAAAAGCTGAATCATCGAGAAGGCATTTGGTAGTCCTTGTGTGTGCCAGCCTAAAAACTGCGTGCCCTTATTCCGTGCTGTCAAAATGGGGCGGTGGGGGAGGGAGGGGGGCGAGGGTTAAAAAACCCATGTCGCGAAGAAGCAAATTCGATATGTGCGCTGTAACTCAAATTTCGGTTCATATGGCTATTTTAAAACAGTTAAACATTAAAAAGTTCGCCTTCTTCGCTGCTTTAAATAGTCAGTAGAAAACACGGGAAGTTGTGGACCGCGGCCATCATTAGCAACTGCGGATATAACTATTCTCCTTACGAAAACAAGAAAGAGATGATCACGCAAAATTATCATTCGAAGCATTTCGGTACACCTGGCTTGTTTAAAATAGTCAAACATTAAAATATTGATTTTGCTAACTGCTGAGGATGGCCAGCAGAGTAAAACTGGACATCGTGAACCACGGCTAGTGCTTGCAACTGCTGTTAAAACTTTTTGCTAACCCAAACAAGAAGTAAATCATGGCATAAAATGATGACGTGAAGTATTTCGGTACACCTGGCTTGTTTAAAATGGTTAACAATTAAAATATTGATCCTGTAAAGATCGGTGAATGGCCAGAAGAGTAAAAGTGGATGCTGTGGACTGAGGCCAGTTTTAGTAGCTGCTGTTAAAACTTTTTTTGCTAAGCTAAGAAAGAAAGAAATCATGAATGAAACTGATGAGGTGAAGAATTTCGGTAGACTGGGCGTGTTTAAAATAGTCAAACATTAAAATATTGATGCCGGTGACTGCTGTGAATGGCCGGTAAAGTAAAACCGGACTTTGTGGACGAAATACATTAACTTTAATATTTTGCCTCATGGTCACATTCTTATGCAGGTGCGAAAGAAGCTTCGACAATAGCTGATAACACTGGCAGCGATCCATACCGTCGTGTATTACTCCATCGATCATTCAGAGTATTGAACATAGTCAACTTTTTAATGTGTGACTATTTTAAAGAGGGACGATGTGCCAAAATTGTCCGCTGTAAAATTTTGTCCCATTATTACCTCCTTATTTAGGCAAGCAAAAAGCAGTAGGTATACACTTCTCTTACTCCACTGACCATAGGCAGCAGTAAACAAAGTGAATATTTTAATGCTTCACTTTTTTAAACAAGCAAGTTGTAACAAAACTCTCACCTTAAATGTTGCGTCAACGTTAGATAGCCATTCAGGTAACAACGACACCCTCAACAGCAGTTGCTAAAACTGGCCATGGTCCATAGCATACTGTATCACACCGCTGACCTTTCACAAGCAGTGGTCAGCAAGTTTTATGCCATATTCGTTGGTTTGCAGACGACTAGTTGCATTACCCACCAACCTAGAAACTATAACACAACCATAGAAAACACACGCATCCTTGCGACAAATTTAATTGCCGACAATGGCAACCTCCTGCGCTTCGTTTTACCAGTAGGAATTTCACTAGTGGACTATAGTCCGCTTATATTCGCTTGTACAGTAATTTATGCCGTAAGTTAAGTTTGTCCATATGGCCTACTCGAGCCGCCATGGTGGTTCAGTGGTTAAAGGGCCACAAAAAGGGGTGTTTGAGCATGGCTTTAAAATGCTTGCACTATGTTGAGTACAAGCCACCGACCGTCCATGCCGCGTACGAGACCTCAAAAGCGAGCGGGAAATTTACAATACATTTTTAAAAACTGGCGTTGGCACCTCGCAGCGACGCGCGGTGCCGGGCTTTCGCACGAAAACCTGGCAGACGACGTAACGCCTCGCAAATGACGTCAGCACCCGGTGGTGATCATTGGTGCACAGCGCCAAATTCAAGCGTGGCCCGCATGAAGCGTTTTTCCGGGCGATTCGTCGGCGTCGATGGCAGCGGAGCGCTTTTTTGCCGCTGGAGAGGACGTTTTTGCCAAATCGCCGGGTTCTGGCGGGACAGATAAAATCGCCGACGCCGGGAGAGGGCAGCGACAGAGAGGCCAATGAGAGCCGGAGCGAGCGTCACGTGATTCTGGACGGGGTCGCGCCGGTGCACCCGGCTACAATATCCGCCCGAGGGAGACTCTCGCAAGGTGGATGCGCGCCCAAACGGGCTCCCGCATCGCAGGGACAGATCGATATGCGACTGACCGAATGCACGACGCTAGACAAACCTGCAGCTAAATAAGGAACGTTGAAGCTGCTTTTCATCTAAGAAAAGCAATAGCAGATTTGCGTGTTTGAGCAATCCTTCAGGTCCGCTGCAACGCTGGCAGAGCTAGCTCTCTCGTTTGCGCTCCCTGCATCCGCGACCAAAAAGTAGTGCGCTCTTTTTTAGGAAGGGAACCACAGCAAACGCTTTTACTGCACGCTTATTACATGATACATTTGTCATGAGCTTGATTAGCTGCACTTTTATTGCTGACAACACGCGGTCGCTTCTAGTGACTTAGACCCGACGGCCACAGAACAAGCGCGGAGTGACACGGCTCCCTTTAGTTTTCCATGCGGACTACTTCCGTACCTTTCCCAGCGTTGCACCTGATGTATGGAACGGAGTAGCTAGCTAAGGAAGAAAAATGCGAGGTTGAAATTCCTGAGACACTGCGATATGTTCGCTTTTCACATTGGTAGTTTACGACCGGTGGCCCTTTTTTTTCTTCCGTCTTCGCGCCTTTCGTAAACAGCAATAATAGCACTACCTATGGTGCACGCCTTTATAGAGAAAATGTTAATATATAATACAAAAAATAGCGCTCGTGTCGCGCAAGGGGTGACTGTGACAGTGCATGCCGTTTTGTAAGAAAACAAGCACTTACCGAAAATCTCAAGATGTCTTCCCTCGGTTGCAGATTCCAGACGTCGCAAGTCACGGACTGTTCTCGGTGAGTCGATATGCAGCTATGGTGGTTAACTGAGCCGCGCCTCTGCACCACAACTTTTCCGGGTGGCGACGTCATTGATAACAGCCAATGGGAGGCAAGGATGAACGGCTGCAATTGGTGGTTGAATAAGGTTCCCGGAGAGGCGTGGCGGAACAAGAGAAGTTTTCCAGCGCTGTCATGACATGTGACTGGAAAGAGAAGTCCTGCAAGAGGACACCCATGATGACCTCAGCATTCACATGAATGCAACAAAGGTCGATTCCAGCGCACTTTCCCGAGGGAAAGTGTAAAACGACTCAGTGTTGGGTACGAGTGAGGACTTTCCTTCTTAAAACCTGTTTTTTCTTCCAAAAGTGGAGGATGACAGCTGGGGACAGGACCCAATTTCCGCTGGTCCTCGATGTGCGCAGAACTCACCAGGGCTTCCTAACAATAGGCCATAAGAAGGGACAAAAGGCCACACCTTTGACGCCCAGGAAACGTGAAGAGTGGGTCAGTGTGGGTTTCCTTGAAAAAAAAAAGTGAATACGCAGAAGTCGTGGGCCAACCACGTCTGTGAATACCATGTAGCGTGATCTGAGCTTTCATGGTGATTCCAAGTACTAGGCAATAATCCTCTGACAAATCAGACATATTGGTGTTCCGTAAATACCCGAATATAACGAGAGGGTAAAGTTTGCGGGCGGCGGAATAGGCAATAAGAGCGCAAATAACGATAATAACTCGAGAAACGAGGCCGCAGTGTACTGAAAGCTGCATATGATTTTGCTAACTAGGGAATTTGGTCTCGAACATCGTTGGGGTATTTAAGCGACAACAGGTCAAACTTTTTCACATTAAAAAAAAATTACCGTCTTCGGCAGATATTTAGCGAGCCCTTGTCTAACGCGCGAAGCCGTGAGCAATTTGCGTGGCAGCAGGCGAGTTTTGTGTTGCTGAAAGGTCTGTCAGGTATACAGAGGAAAATACCGAGATCCCCTTTTCAAGTGCAATAGCAGCGCCAAGCTTTGCGTGCACTCGAATAGAATTGCTGCTGTTGGCGTGTGACATCGACGGTGCTGCGAACGTTCAGGTTTTCCGCCAAACTTTAATAGAACGAGACGAAGGCCTGAACAACTCGAGTGCTCTGTCGCGTTTTATAGGGGCGATGCGCCGCATTCGCGGTCGGTGCGCATATGCGCGGCCTCCGGTGAATAGTTTCTCCTCCGCCGATGCTCCGAATTTGACGGGCCTTCCCGGTGGCCTCAGTTAAATGTTTGCAGCTCGGAGCCTCCAACGGTCGTCCAATACGGCATTCCATGCACTTTTTTCTCTGTTTCCTTTCTCCGTTTACTGAGGTTGGGTTTGGCCTTGACGATGGCATCAATTAACTTGACAGTAAATACGGCATAGCATGCCTTTGTACAATATTCACTTATACCGCGAGGAAGGACTTTAAGGTCAGTATCCCCGACTTTTAAGGTCGGGATATACCTGTCTCTGCATTGGGGTGTCGCTCCCTGAAGGGTCATGAGATTCGGCTTACGCCATTGGTTGGAAGAGGGTCCTTTGACGGAGAGAATCGGCTATGTTCTTGATTGTATCTGATTAAAGTTGAGAAGACCTACACAAGATAGCCCTTTCAAAGGCCGCGATTCGTTTTGCCCGCAAGGTTTTCCACGTTTTCGATAACCCCAGTATAGAATACAATGTGTCAGTGCGGCAGGGACTCATTTATGAGCGGTTGTCCTATTTTCGCAAAGGAGAATCAGTGGCCTATCTTTGCGCCACTGAGTGCAAACTTCTGCGATATATGTTTCCTACCAAAAAGACATCGCAAAGGTTGACTGATTCCAGACGTCGACTTCATGGCTGCAAGTAGCCTTTGCGTCATCGGTTAGCGTGAACTTTGTGGGTGGGAGAATAGCACTGTACGCTTGGCTACGCAGATCGCGCTAAGGTTCGTTCTCTGAAGTATCTTTCGTCTTATGAGTTCCTGATGAGGCACTGGTGTTCTTGTAAGGTGCTTGGGTGCACGGGATTCTAAATGTGACAGCAACTTCAGAAAATGCGCCTGACTTCCAGCTGGAACTGCTTGCACATGATCCTCACAAGACCTCCCGGGGTCATTGACCTAGAGGTAAAAAAAAAAAACAAGGGGTAAACGCCACAGTTCGCTAGATTAAAAAGCCAGCTAAAAAATGTTGGGAAGGCTGGAAGTGAACCATGAGTCACACCACCTGTTTCTGCTAACTTGTTATCTTTCTTGAGCCTATCCCCTGCCTGCCTTTGTTCGCCAGGCACTTATGTGGAGAAGTCCTCATATCTTCGCTTCCCTCCCGGTTCGCTTATACTGGCTACGGAACTATGCTGCAAAGCTGAGTCAGCGAGAAGACGTTTGGAAGTGTTGTGTGTGTGAGCTTCAAAAAGGCGTGCGCTCATTTCCTGCAGTCAAAAAAAAAGGGGGGGGGGGGTAAGTGAAGGGCGATCAAAAGACTCATGTCGCGAAGAGGCCGATTCTATATGTGCACTGTAACTAAAATTTCAATTCACGGGACCAGAAATTGCAGGTACAAGATGTAAACTGCTATGTACCGCATCCGAGTAGACTTCAAGCGTGCATTTCAATCTCGAGTCATTTCCTTAAGGCTTCGGTAAAGCGGTGGGTAAGAAACACCGTTAAGGAAGGATGTAAGCTTTCTTCGCATCGTGCATCTTGGGACACTCGCACCAATCATGGGCCAGTGAAATATTTTTATTCAAACTCAAATTCGACTAGTTTTTTCTTTTCGCCAATCGAGATTGAACTAAGCGACTCCGCTTTCACTGGGACGTCAGCGGGGAATGGTGGAATAAAATTAATTTTATAATAAAAGAAAAATAACAATTATACCCGCTCATTTTACTCTTCGCTCCAACCTGGAGATATATGAGGATGTCAGAAAAGCTGGGCGATTGAGCCCGACGAGATTTTCACGCTTCGCTAAACCGAAACCTTTTCGGGAAAACTTCAGTTTCTTTAGGTGTCAGGATATTTATTTTTTCTGTAAGAACTGCTCAAATTTAATGGAATACAAGAAAATAAAGTTATATAAATGCGCCTTTCAGGCCTGAAAGATTGAGTAACGAAATAAGTGCTGTGAAAGCAAATTTTGCTTACCAAGAACAAGACTAGAGAAAAATATCGAACAATACTTGTAAAGACACGGTTGTATGTGAAAAGCAAAAATATTATCAATGCTCTGAAAGATGCAACACGTTTGGTACTCAAATGGTCGCTATATGTAAAAAATATATATATACCGCACTTCGGCTTTGAACAGTATTCTTGCTACAAAAGAACTGGGCGCTGGAGCGCAGCCCCTTGCATTCCAGGCTCGTTTCCGGCGTCCCCGACGTCAGAAAGGAATCCAAGCGAAAAGGAAGCGTCTTCAGACTCGCTACTGCACGGGTGGTAGATAAAATAAATCGCAGAAAATGTGGAATACTGAGAATTTCGACGTTTTTGAGCGCACGTCGCACATGCGGAGGCTACCTAGAGACTTCGCCGCTACTGCGTCTTCGGAGCGCGTTCGAAAAATGCCACCTTGCGGAACAAACGAACTACGTCAAAAAGAAAAGTTTATTTGTTTATGTACAAGCCTGATGATCTAGCGTAGCCGTAAGCGATGCGGAGGGCACCGAAGCTCAGCGGCGAAGCCACTATCAGCGGGCTATGAGCGCGGCACCGCGTCTTCACAGCGCGCACAGCTACATCGGAAACAAAACTTCCGTTCTTTGACAACAAGCCAGAGGCGCAGTGATTTCGTAAGCAACGCGGAAGTAGGGTGGCTATCGTAAGCCTTTCTTAAATCGGTGCGCGACGTCATCGTCACGTGGCTAACAATGCCTAGTAGACACGAATGAAATTTGTTTTAAATGAGTGTCGATGTGGCAAACAAAACAAGCCAGCAGTAATGGAGTCTGATTCGCAGGCATCCAATGTAGAGCGCCTTTCATTGTATACGTTATATTGCTTTGGGACGTTAAACTCAACTGCTGCACAGCAGCCCCAGTTGCCGAAAGGACGAACCTGCACGTGCCGAAACTCAACAGTTTAAGCATGTAATCATAGAAAAACACCCGAAACCGTCGCTCGTTATATTGCCTACTGCATAATAATTAGCAATTGGTTCTTATGCAATTTTTCAGACTTTGAAAGCAGAAGTTTTGTGTGCTCTGAAAACGGCCTTACGTACTGTACGTTACTGCAGTAAACGTATACACCCCCCCCCCCCCCCCGTACCGGAATATGCACACCAGAAAAAATATGATCGGATAAAACAATTTCGGAAGTATACTTTTAATCACATACGAACCGGATTTATCTGCTACACTATTTAATGATATCATACGGCATATGATATCCTGCAATGGGCTATGGGGTTATGATAACCTGCAATGGGCTCGATCCAATATGTCAACTGTAAAAAGGACCGCGTCTAAGATCACCCTGGGCTCATTAACAAGTTTACTCGACTGCACAATTCAGTCATACTTTTTTATTGATGGCGGGTGCCGAGTTGTAACTAAACACTTTGTATCAATTGGCGTAAAACGCGTAAGTGATGGCAAACTGGAAATCATCGACATGTGTCCTCAAACGTCCGCAGTGCATGTGGAACTGCACACTATGGTGACCTGCCTTCAGGATGTTTTTAGTGGTGTCCAGACAACCAGCGCAGAGTTCATGCAATGCGAGAACGACCGCAAAATGCACGCTTGTCTCGGGTTTACTGCAGTATCGTTAGAGGTAAGCAAGCCTTTGCGAAATCATTGCATGAGGCTGAAAGCTACAACAGTTCAGAATGGTTTCGCTTTGTACCGTTGGGTGTTTGAATTGTAATCAAGGAAGCTGAACTCCGGTAGCATTTGCATGTGGCCATCAATTGAATCGGGCAAGATTGTCCTTTTATGTACATCCATGAGCAGACCTCTCTAGAGCGCTCGAACGGTGTAATGGCAACAACGCCAGTCCGCAGATGTTCCTTATAATCTCACTTGCCAGATTTTAATTGTTATGCGCGTTTAAACTTGTTTTTTGAAGCGGCCTATACAGCCTCATGGTGTTTTTTATATCAAACTGACGCATGGTTTTATAATTTTGTAGAAAAACCTCCTTATGACCTGAGACATCCAGATGGTCCAACCGCTCACAACTTTAAGTGAGTCTATCAGCGAAACTAATGCGTATCATAACACATATTCACGGGAAGCATTTATATTTTCCGAAATTCTCCTATGGTCGGACACAACTTAAGTCTGCAGTGAAGCTCCGCTAAATTCAGGACTAGCAAAGAGAATTTCTCCGGCTGAAAAAAAAATCCTTTGGTAATTTTTTTCTCACCTAAACAAGAAGGTAACAATGAAGCACAGATTTTAAGTTCAAGAATTTTGGTTCGTATCGCTTGTTTAAAATAGTTAAACATTAAAAGGTTGACTCTGTTTACAGCAGTTAATGGAAAGTAGAGTAACACTGGACGTTGTGGACTGCGGCCAGTGATAACAACTGCGGTTAAAACTTTTTTCTTTCGTAGACAAGAAACTGATCACGAGGCAGAATTATAAAGGGAAGAACTTTGGTGCATCGGGCTTGTTTAAAATAATTGCATACTAATAATTTTGTTCTTCATGACCCGCGTACGCTTCTTGCTGTATTCCAGAAATGCTCGCTTTCCACAATGACGATGCTGGATAAATTCCTGACTGAGTTCAAGGAATGAAACTGCGCTTTCTGTTGGATCACTTATTTCTGACAGACTGCACATGTCCCACACTTTGGGCCTCCCAAGAGAAAATGCACCAGGGCGTTGAGGTGTATAAAAAGATGACATTGCATGAACTGTAGCTCTAAAGTTCAAGTGGCCTTATTTAGCTCCGGCGGGCCTCTTATAATGTCAATTATTTCTAGCTTCATGAGATGCCGATTAGACACAAGTGTGGGCATGTGTCAGCTTTTCAAATTTTTATCGGGAAATTTGCAGACGTAAGCAATACCTGCAAATCGACCACAATCGTTAAATGATTCGCAAATGAATTCCTTTTTCACGCGTTTTAGGTTCCAAAAGTTGACGGGTGGCTTGGACGTCAATGCTTAGATCTGGTCTACGTGAGGCGTTAATTTGATAGGCACGGTTAGACAGCTGAAACGTATATTGTGGGAAGTGGGAAAGGAATTTGAGCCACAAATTATTCACCACTAGTAAGCGAATCCTACCCGATGATCTATGTGTAGAAACGCCTTACGCACGATTTCAAATACACCCTAGATTTCAGAAGCATGTTTTTCAGAAGCATGTTTTCAGGCCACCCGCCGCGGTGGCTCAGTGGTTAGGGTGCTCGACTACTGATCCGGAGCTTCCCGGGTTCGAACCCGACCGCGGCGGCTGCGTTTTTATGGAGGAAAAACGCTAAGGCGCCCGTGTGCTGTGCGATGTCAGTGCACGTTATAGATCCCCAGCTGGTCGAAATTATTCCGGAGCCCTCCACTACGGCACCTCCTTCTTCCCTTCTTTCACTCCCTCCCTTGTCCCTTCCCTTACGGCGCGGTTCAGGTGTCCAACGATATATGAGACAGATACTGCGCCATTTCCTTTCCCCCAAAACCAATTATTATTATTATTCTATTATTTCAGGCCGGTTTATTTTCGCACGAGCCAATATTCCTTCGTCTGCAATTTATTGGGAAAGCGATGGAGATGTTGGTTTCACGATGAGTGATGAGAACTGAGGAGACTGCTCTTGTATTTGATCCCTGTTTATTAGACAGGATGAATAAAAGAAAGGCCCTTCGAATAGCAAAAGAAATGTTTATTGACTAGAGCGGTCGACGTGTATCTGTACAGAGACGAAAACTGCAGCTTTCTAAAAGTACAGAAACAAGTCGAACAAATCGAGAAGGGCTCGAGAAGCGCATCGACCTGTCAGAATGCTTCTCTTGTGTGCACCGGTGCAAGACGCACTGGAAGAGCCCAGCTGCCTTGCACAGCTCCTCCGCCTCCATCCAGAGATCTCGGCACCCGTTACCGCAGAAGGCAACTCTGAACTTCAACTCCTCTCCCTTATTCTTGCGGACGTCGCGCCATCTCTTTGCAGACTCTGTGACCCGTTTCCGCTCCCAGTGCGCCGCCGCTGAATCGAAGCCCGCTTTGTTTCGGGGGCACGCTGTCCTGGTCCTGCCATCATTCCGTTTCTTCCGTTGTTTTTTGTTCTTCGCAGTGAA
The DNA here is from genome assembly GCA_030143305.2 of Amblyomma americanum. Classification (NCBI taxonomy): domain Eukaryota; kingdom Metazoa; phylum Arthropoda; class Arachnida; order Ixodida; family Ixodidae; genus Amblyomma; species Amblyomma americanum. Next base: position 235,650 of record JARKHS020006094.1, read on the forward strand.
GTTGTCCCTGAACGCCTTATAGCACGGGTCCGAGCCAAGGGCAGCGCGCTGGGGACCATCGATGTCGATCGCGGCATTTGTGCCCAGTTGTTAGACATGGGGAACGAGTGCTGGGTCTGAGGGTCCTGGTTGAAAGGTTGCGAGATCAACGATGCCTGGGTGGTTTCCAGGCGAACGGCCTCATCAACACGCGGTGGCTGCATCCCTGGAAAGGCTGGCTGCTGAGCCCGGAGATGGAGGAGGGCTGCGACCACGTCACTCGGGTGCATTCCACACGTCTCGCTAGAGGTGTGGTCCTGGTGCGACGCCGGCTCAGAGAGCTGCCCCAGGCTGGTCTTTGTGCCACAGGTGGCTCCAGGCCCTTTGGTGCCTCGTCCGTAGCCGTGCTGCTTCACTTTTGGCGACCATTGGTTCGTAGACGTGTCCGAACCAAAGGATAGCGTGGCGTCATCCTCAGGGAACAAATACGCCAGGCCCAGCATCTCGGGGGTGATTGGAGATGCCGCATGCGGACGGGGAAGGTCATTGATGTTCTTCCCTCCAGGAACGGGAAAGCGGGTGGCCATCATGGGCCTGGAGACTTCTTCGTCGCACAGGGCGGGGGCCACTCTCCTACACGGCAAGTCCATTGCGGCCGTTCTCCTGCATGACAGGTCCACCGGCTCCTCTTGATAAAGTTGCGAGCCTGCCGCGGGGGCCGTTCTCTTGCACGACAGGTCCAGCGCCTGCTCTTGATATGGTTGCGAGCCCGCGACGAGGTTTTCTACTCTGGAATCCAGCTCTGTAGACGCCGACCAAGCGGACTGCTCTTCGCTCGAGACAAGCAGGTGGTCCTTGCCGTAGCCGTCCATTGCGCGTGTGGTCACGCTGCCTCCAAAGCCCACGATAAGCTGCATGGAGAAAAAGAAAGCAGAGAAAGAAGTCAAGAGGCTGCGCCTTGTGTACCAGCCAACTTGTGACGGACAATAGCATTCAACCCGTTGGTCACCGTCAAGCTCAGATGACAGGGGGACCAGCCAACAATGAAACACCGAAACCCGCGCGCGTTGTGCATCCATGTGTGAAGGAAACCAGTGAGGCACTCGCGCGCATTCTCGGAAAACATGAAATCTATGTTGCTCACAAACCTGCTTCGACAATAAGCCGGTTCTTACCACGAATGAAAGACCGCGGCCTCAGAGAAAATCAACCAGGTGTCGTTTACAAAATCTAATCTCAAAGTGCCCGGCTTCAAGCATCGGCGAAACAAAAAAACCTCCACCAAACACTAAGGCAACACAAAAATGACATCCGGCTGATGAATTCAGAATCCAACCCCCTCGCCGAACACTGCGAGCGCACCGACCACCGGATAGCCTTCGAAGAGGCGAGCCTCTTGGCCGTGGAGCCAAACCGCTTCCAGAGGCGACATGTGGAGTCATGACACATCCGGATCACAAAGGCGGTGATGAATAGGATTCCAGGAACGCCCCCCTCCGCGTAAGTTAGTGGACTGCGCCACGTGCTAACAAAGGGACAGCGAAGGCAAGCAACCCGCTGCTGCTGCTGGCTCACTTTAGTCACCCCTGAAGAAGGGACCGAGTTGGTCCCAAAACTGCTGGGTAAATTTAGAAATAGTGGCTGGCGTCAGATTTCTCTCAACTGTCTCAAGAACCCAACCACACGGACTTTCGTCGAAGTTGTGTTCGTTCAGATGGATTATGACGGAGTTCCTAAAACCGGGGAGCGTCTTCTTGGAAGCGACGTCGCAACTAAACACTTCCCAAGTTAAAAAAAGTACTGCAGCGCGAACATTTCTCGGACTCTTAGCAGAACGGGAAGAACGCGATCGCCCCTAAAATTCAACATACTTTGCTCAACGGCCAACAGGAAGTAAATTATGACGTGCTCGCGAAACACACACTGCTAAAAAACAAAGAACAAAATGCACGACAGAGAAATAACCGGCAACTGAATAGCGAAGAGAATATAGTTTTGATGTTCACGAAAAAAAGAAAGCAGATGTTCTTGCTTGCGCATACGATTCTAGATTAGTCGATGAAAAACTAACGCCGGCCACTGACACCGACTCCATATCCTAAAATATACGCTTACCGTTGTCTTAGTGCTACGACATGCGACATCAAAGTAAAGAAGAGACGGGGCATGTTTTTGCTTTACAGCGAGTAAATAAAAGCCGCTAAAATACGTGCATCAAATAAGCGCTCATAGGCTGTTGGCTTTCTTCGCGTCGTGCATCTTGGGACACTCGCACCAATCATGTACTAGTGAAATCAAATGATCTCAACTCGGAATAAACTACTGTTTTTTAATTGCGCCAATCGAGATTGAATTGAACGACTCCTTCACCACTAGGGAGTCCCGGACGGCAAGCCGGAATAAAATAAAGATTATAATCAAAGTAAAATAAATTTATCGTTTTCCTGCCCATTTTAGTCATCGCTCCATACACGAAGACATATGAGAATGTCACAAAAGCTGGGCAATAGAGCACGATGACATTTTCCAAAAAATCAAACTTTTTCCACAAAAATTGCCGTTTTTTATAGGTTTCTGGACATTTTTTTTCTCTAAGAACTATTGCGTTCAAATTTAACACAATACAAAGAAAGAAAGATAAATAAATGCGGTTTATAGGCATATAAGATTGGGTTTATGGGGGTTTAACGTCCCAAAGCGACTCAGGCTATGAGAAACGCCGTAGTGAAGGACTCCGGAAATTTCGACCACTTGGGTTTGTTAACGTGCACTGACATCGCACAATACACGGGCCTCTAGAATTTCTCCTCCATCGAAATTCAACCGCCGCGGCCGGGATCTAACCCGCGTCTTTCGGGCCAGCAGCCGAGCTCCATAACCACTCAGTTACCGCGGCGGCTCATATAAGCTTGAATAACAGATTTTGTGTTGCAAAAGAAATTTTTGCTTGCCAAAAAATAAGATTTTAGAAAAATATTGCAAAAAACTTGTAAACAAATGGTTGTATGTAAAATGAAAAAGAAATGTTATCAATGTTCTGAAAAATGCAAAATGTTTGGCACTCTATTGGCCACTATATGTAAAAAAAAATTCTTCTATCGTGAATAGTAGTTGTGCTTCAAAAAATAAATAAATCTGGGAACCCTGTATTCTTGGGCGCTGGAGCGCGCCCTCTGTATTACTAGCTGGTTTCCGTCCTCTGCGATGCCATAACGGAATCCCAGCGGAAAGGAAGAATTTTTACACTCGCTGCTGCTCGGGTCATCGATAAAATCAATCACGCGAAAAGCGGAGTCCTGAGATTGGCGACGTTTTAGAGCGAGCGTCGCACATTAGGAAGCTGCCCAGTGAATTGGCCGCTAGTGCGTTCAAAAATGCCGCCTTGCGTGACAAACGAACTACGTCAAATACAAAAGTTTATTTGTCAAATTAGAAGCCAGATGACGCATCATGCCCGTTAGCAATGCGGAGGGCTCCGAAGTCGAGCGGTGAAGTTACTGTCAGTGGGCAATGGCCGATTCACATGACGGTCCGTTCGCCCGCGCATCACGTGTTCATGCGCCACTAAAAACTGGCCTGCGATCCGATGACGTCAAGCGGATGCGACAGACCAAAAGAGCAGACGACGCGCTGGGTGTACCACTGTTGCTAGATTATTTTAAAGCGTTTGGCAACGCTGGTCAAACTGGTTTTTCCTGCCGACCCATGACTGCGATTGAATGGTGCAGGTGCGGCCCTTTGTCCAATTCCTCAATGGCCTGGGTCGTCTTGCTAGCCGAGTCGATCTCTTTGCCACGGAACCTAGGGAACGCAGTGCAGCTTGTCAGAACAGCGCGCCAGCTCAACGGCACTCAGCGAAATGGGGCAGCCGAAATACTGGCAAGAGTGGTGGTTGCCAGAGCTGGCGCGCGCATCTTCGCGGGCCGCCCCTAATTCCCGCGAGGGGAGAGGCACTTGAGCTTCCTTGGTTGTCCAGTCCTCGAGCGGACAGCACGCCTCTTGATTTGGTGACACACGAACACGTAATGCGCGGGCCGCGGGCGAACAGTCCGTCGTGTGAATCGGCGGTGTGAACGGGCTAACACTGCTCATTGGGCGCGTTAATGAGAAAGTTAAAACATCCGGAAACAAAACAAGCCATAAATATTCGGGGCTGATCCGGAGCCCTCCACTGTCCGCCGCCTTTCATAGTCCATATGCTGCTTAGGGACGCCAAACTCAACAAATAAGGGCAAGCAAGGGACGCCGAACAGAAGTAGCGCCAGTTGCCGAATGGAAGAACGTGCGCATTCACAAACTCAACAATTCAAGCATGTAATCATAGAAAAACAGCCGAAACCATCGCATGTTATATTGGCTGCTGTATAACGGTTAGCAATTGCGGGCAATGTAACTCTTGAGACTTTGAAAGCAGCATTATTGTGGGGTCTCAAAACGCCCTTACCACAAGTCACCGCAATAAGCGTGCACCCGCTAACCGGAATAAGCATATCAGGACAATATGATCACATATACTCATTTCGTAAGGGCAATTTTATTTGCATACGAACCGGTTTTATGTGTTACAGTATTAAGTAATATCACACGCAGACATTTTCACGTGAAAATGTCTGCGTCTAAAATTATTCTGGGCTCAATAACAAGTTTCCTTGATGGCACAATTCAACCACCTCTTTTGATTAAAGGTGCCGAGTTTTAGCCAAACATTTTGTTTTAATTGATGTGACACACACAACTGATGACAAAGTGGAAACCGTCATTATGTGTCTTAAATGGTGAACAGTGCATGCGAAACCGCACACTATCGTCGCCCGCATCGAGGATGCTTTTAGCCGTGTCAAGAACACCACCGCGGAGTTCGTGAAATGCGGGAAAGACATGTCTCAGGCTTACAACACTATCCTTACTGTAAGCAAGGCTTTGCTAAATCACTGCATGACGCTGAAAGCTACAATGGTGCTCATTGGTTTTGCTTTGGGCCGTTGGGTACGTGGATTGCAATCAAGCAAGCTGAACCCTGGAAGCATTTGCCTGTGGCCATCAAATGAGTCGGGCAAGATTGTCCTTTTAAGTACATCCGTTAGCGGACCTCATTAGAGCACTCGAGCGTTGGGCTGCCAACAACGCAAACTTGGCTAACTTTAATTGCTATGTGCCTTTGAAGTTGCCTTTTTTAAGCGGCCTATGCAGCCTTGCTGTGCTTTTATGTTAAACTGGTGCAAGCTTTATCACTTTTGTAGAATAACTTTCTTAGAAACCCAGTTGGCCCATACGCTTACAACTTTAAGTGAGTCTATCAGCGAAATTAATTGGAATCATTAGACCCTGGATTACGGGGAGCTTTTACTTGTCTGTAGTCGGACACAACTCAAGTCTGTAGTCAATCTCCGCTAAAATCAGAACCGGCGAAAAGAACTTCTTCGTGGCAAAAAGTAGACCTTTGGTAAAGTTTTTTCTTTCTTACCTAAACAAGTAGGTGAGAATGAGGCACAAATTTTAAGGTCAAGAATTTTGGTTCATATGGATTGTTTAAAATAGGTAAATATTAAGGATTTTGCTTTGATTGCTACTGTAAATGCTCAGTAGTGAAACACAGGACGCAGTGAACAGCTGCCAGTGTTATCAAGTGCTGCTGAACCTTTTTTTTTTCTAACCTAAACAAGAAGCAAGTAATGAGACAAAATTATAGGGTATGCATTCCGGTACACCTGGCTTGTTTAAAATTGTCCAACTTTAAAATACTGATGCAGTAAACTGCTGTGAACGACCAGTAGAGTAAAACTGGACGTTGTGGACCGCGCCCAGCGTTAGCAACTGCTGTTAAATCTTTTTGTTCTATTCTAAACAACAAGAAAATCATGACGCAAAATTGTAAGTTGAATTTCGGTACACCTGGATTGTTTAAAATAGTCAAAAGTCGTTAAAATATTGTATCTGTTACCTGCTCTGAATGGCCAGTAGAGGAAAACTGGATGTTGTGGACCGCGCCCAGTGTTCGCAACTGCTGTTAAAACTTTTTTCCTAACCTAAACAAGAAGGAAATCAGGAGGCAAATTTATAAGGTCAAGAATTTCCGAACACCTGGATTGTTCAAAATAGTCAAACATTAAAATGTTGATTGTATTAACTGCTGTGAACACTCGGGGGAGAAACACAGGACTTTGTGGATCGCGGTTAGTGTTGCCGACTGCTGTCGTCTTTTGAAGTTTCATACTAGGACAGTATAGTTTTTCGTGCACCACATGCGATTTTTTTCTGTATTCCTGAAATGCACGCTTTCCACACCGCCGATAGTGGAGACATTCCTGACTGAGTACAAGGCATGAGCCTGCGCTTTCTGTTGGACAACATATTTTTTACTGAATGCTTATGTCCCACAGTTTGGGCCCTCCAAGAGAAAAGACCCCATGGCGGTGAGGTGTATTACACGCTTGAATTGCATGCACTCTAGCTCTAAAGCCCGGGTGAGTTTATGAGTTATTCCTGGCTTCACGAGATGCTCAGTAGACAAACGTCCGGACATGTGTCCGCTTTTGGTAATGATTGGCGGGAAATTGACCGACGTAAGTAATACCTGCATATCCACTAAGATGTCATTTCATTCATTCAAGCCTTAAGGGCCCGTGGGCATCACATAAGGCGGGGAAAGAAAAGTGTGAACATCACATTCATACCAGTTCAGCATGAACAAAAACAAAAAAAGCAAATTAACGAATCAGAGCAAAAAATCATGAGGAGATTTGGTGACGCAGGACCAGATTATTTCGTAAGGCCAGAAATACCAAGTAAAACACAGTTGGCTCGCTAGTTTAGTGCGAAAAATTGCTCGATATGGGCACGAAGAAATACTGTCAAGCATGAAATTCCATCAAGCTTTTGCATCTGGAAATAATGAATCATTCATCGCTGACGCGCAGGATTTCATGAGAGCTATTGGATGACTCTGGTTTAGGCGAGGGAATATCGTTGATGGCGGCTATAGAAGAGGGTGTCTGTTAATGGGGTTGTAGAAAATGTAGTGAAGCAGGCATAGGCGTTGTCCCATATGCGACGTGGTTGAAGACTTGGGAGGGAAAAGGTTCGTTTTAATGCAGTGACGCTAGTATCACGCGAGTGCTCTGACCTGATAAACCGCGCAGCTCGGTTTTAATCCGTTTCTAATTTACTGGTAAGGTATGCTCGTGAAAGGTGCTAGATAGATGAAGCGTATTCGAGCTTAAACGAATCGTCAAAAGTTTCGCAAATGAATTCCTTTCTCATGCGCTTTCGGCTCCGAAAGTTTACGGGTGTCTATGACATCAATGCTTAAATCTGGTTACGTGAGGCGTTAACTTCATAGGCATGTTAGGCTGCTGAAACCGAGATATTGTGGGAAAGGAAATTCAGCGACAAATTATTTATCGCGAGTATTCGATTACTGTCTAATTATCTATGTGTAGAAACGCATTACGGACGATTTTAAATGTCATCCTACTCGTAGACTGAAAAAACTGTGCTTAATTGTGATCGAGCCAATATCGTTTCGTCTGCAATTTATTAGGAAAGCGCTCGATAAGATGCTTTTCCGATTAATTATGATAAAACAGAAGACTGCTATCTAATTGGAACCCTGTTTTATTAGACATGAAGTAAGATAACAAAGGCGCCTACTTCAAAAAAGAATAGAAAAGTAAGATGACTAGAGCTGTCGGTGTTTTTGTACAGAGAAGAAAAATAAAGCTTTATAAAAGGGCAAGAACAAGTCGGCAAGGGCTCGAGAAAGGAATCGACTTGTCAGAATGCTGCTCTTGTGAGCAGCGGTGTAGGGCGTGTTGCAAGAACCCAGCTGCCTTGTATAGCTCCTACACTTTCATCTAAAGCTTTCGGGACTCGTTCTAGAAGAAGGCAACTTTTAACTTCATCGTCTCCTCCTTATTCTTGCGGACGTCGCACCATCTCTTGGCAGACTCTGTGACTTTCGTCCGCCGCTCCCAGTGCACTCCCGCTGAACGAAAGCACGCGTTGTTGGAGGGACACGCTGTCCTGGTCCTTCCCTTATTCCAGCCTTCATTTCGAAGTTTCTTCCGTTGTTTTCTTTCTTCGCGATAAAGTTTTCCCTGAACGCTTTGTAGCCCGGGTCTGAGCCAAGGGAAGCTCGCTTGGAACCACCGATGTCGGGCGCGGCATTTGCGCCCCATTGTTAGACACTGGGAAGGACTGCTGGGCCTGAGGGTCCAGGTGGAAGAGTTGCGAGGCCAGCCATGTCCTGTAGGTTGGCGGGGGAACGGACTCGGTCGCGTGCGGTGGCTGCATCCCTGGAAAGGCCGGCTGCTAAGCCCGGAGGCGGAGGATGGCTGAGACCACATCGCTCGGGTGCAGGCCACTCGTCTCGCTGGAGGGATGGTCCTGGTGCGACGCCGGCTCAGAGAGCTGCCCCAGGTTGGTACTTGTGCCATAGGTGGCGCCACGCCCTGTGGTTTCACGTCGGTAGGGGTGCTGCTCCACTCCTGGCGACCATTGGTTCGCATACGTCTTCGAACCGAATGATAGCGTGGCGTCATCCTCAGGGAACAGGTACGCCAGGCCCAGCATCTCGGGGGTTACTGGGGACGCCGTGCACGGATGGGGAAGGTCGTTGATGTTGTTCCCTTCGGGGACATGGGTGGTCATGATGGACCTGGAGTCTTCATTGCACAGGGCGGGGGCCGTTCTCTTGCACGACAAGTCCATTGCCTGCTCTGGGTAACATTGCGCGTTCCCGACGAGGCTTTCTTCACTGGAATCCAGCCCTGTAGATGCCAACCGATGGGACTGCTTTTTGCTCGAGACAGGCAGGTGGTCGTTGCCGTAGCCATCCATTGTGTGTGTGGTTACGCTGCCTGCAGAGCCAAGGATAACCACAGGAACAAAACAAAGCAAAAATCATGAAAGAGAGAGTATCACAGGATCAGATTATTTGGTAAGGCCAAAGACATCATGGAAAACACAGGTGACTCGCTAGTTTAGCACGAAAAATTGCTCGATCTGCGCACGAGGCAGTCTCATCCGGCAGGAAATTCCATCGAGCTATTGCATCTGGAAAGAATGAATCATTCAGCTAGTACACAAAACTGCCTTGCAGTGTGACGGTGAAGAAAATAGAGCAAGTTGCACTGAAGCTGTCTCCACTATATCGCATCGGCTTCACATTCGACAATGGAAGAGCAAAATAGATAGTGACGCCTTTGCCCTGAGAAGTATTCAACGAGCTGTGAGATGTTATGCCAACTTTTGCAATATAATAGGAAAATAGTTATCGACACAGATAAGTTTTGCGAGCACAACTCCCGCGCTTGACATCTTTTCTTATTGATATTCTGTTTGTCTCGTGCTTGATACAAATCGCTTTTGGCAACTCTGCAGAAATGTCATGAACCATTACGGCGCTACTGAGAGATCGTGGCAAATATATACAAATAAAAATAAAGCTATATCAACACTGGAAGAGCTGATTCTAAGTTTTCTCTGCATGCTTCTAGGTTGTCTTGATAACATATGCTGTCGGGCCGCTCAGACATACCAAGCACTTATGAATTCGCAAGATCATTGTCACCAATTACTATCACGTATTCATTACTGTCATTTTGCACGCGTCGTGGGAAATGTTTCCTATAAGGACCACTCGTATCAGTTGTTTAACCAATGTAATATAACTAAGGTACATCTGTTATACAAATCTGTGCTGTGCTGTAAATTTTCTTTTCACTCCAAGATCAGTAACACCGCGCTATAAGAGATGGCAAATCGATATGTATATGTTTTGCCGTATGTCTATCATTCTCCCGAAGTCTATAGTGTTCGTCAATGGCGAACAAATTATGGATATCATATTCTGGTAACCACTATTTTGGTAACCACAGGACATAAATGTTACTGGCCTTTTGGTTTATAGTTTATGAAGGTTTAACGTCCCAAGGCTGTTCGGGCTATGAGGGACGCTGTAGTGAAAGACTCCGGAAATTTCGACCACCTGGGGTTCTTTAACTTGCAGTGACATCGCACAGTACACGGGCCTCTAGAATTTACCGTGTACTGTGCGATGTCAGTGTACTTCCTGATTTAAAGAAAAATATGTCCAACATTCGCGGACAAAAATTAGGAAATTTTCAAAATTGTAAGACACTGTTATAGAAATATTGTAGGTAGTGGTGCATTTTTATGATATGTAGCAAAATCTTTCTTTTAAAGTGTTTCCATCGACCACATCGGACAGTTAAGCCTGCCATAGAAAACCAATGGGGAACGATTTTTAAGATAGCAAGAACGTTAATAATAACAATAATAATAAAACAAGATTGCCGTTGGGTGATATGCAACTATTGTGATTGTTATAGTGAAATCGTGCATGATATGAAGAAAAAAATTGCATTCATAAGCGGTTTCCCGCTCAACAATGTTTTTGTACAGAATTGTAGGATATTGTGACGAAGAAGACGACGAACTGTGCAGTGGCGCGGGCAGGAGCGCTCGCGCCATATAGGCCAGTGGCTATTAAATCACCTCATTGCCATCGATCATCGCGTCTCTTTTTTTGGCTGGCCGCCACGTAACATTTGGTGTGAGATGCGGGATATCATCGGCACCCTTGTCCTGGAGCTTGGCGTCCTGCGTCAGCCATGGTCGTCGGCCGCGTGTTTCTGGCCTGCGTCCCTCGGCCATGCCCCAGCCTTTGAGACCCTAACCGACCTCGCTGTTGTTCCCCCCCGCCGTGTCCCCCGCCTAGACCACTCAACACGATCAACTGAACCCGACGAAAGGATCTGACCTACCGACCCCAGACGCCGCTTACATCTGAAGACAAGGTTCCCCTGCCCTGGCCGCTCGGCGCGTCCTAGGGTCTCGACCGTCGGCTCCTGGTGACCTGCGGCCCGGAAGCATCGTAGACCAGGATTCAATCAGCCATCTCATTCATCGTGGTGGCCAGGACCTCGCCACTTTCTTGTTGCTGTCCTACCATTCTCTGAAGGCCGTAACCATTTCTCGCGTCTCTTTGTCACCGATGGGGACGATCGCTCGGTGGCCCCGGGTAGTGCGACGAAGAAGACGACGAACTGTGCAGTGGCGCGGGCTCGCGCTAGGCCAGCGGCCATTAAATCACCTCGTTGCCATCGATTATCGCGCCTCTTTTTTTGGCTGGCCGGCACGTAAAAATATATGTCCTAAAATCTTGCTTCCAACTGAAAAGTTTTCCTTGAACCCAAGGTTCGAGAACAGGAAAGTCACAGACGATTACGAGAGTCGGTACTGCGACATTTCAGCGCACTCTTCAGTCTTAGTAGCTGTGGCACCTGCTGTCTGTCACGGCTGGAAGGTCGCTTGTTACAGTCATGATTATACTGCGCGCACATGACTTCAGTGCACACCCAAACTTCCAGAACATCATGGTCATACATATGTGGAATCGAAGCAATGTTTAAAATGCACTTTCTTTAAAAGGTTTTTTTCAGCTGACTCATTCATTTGTAGTTACTGTTATGTATAATATCATGGATATTTGCGTTCTGCCCGAGAACACAACACAGGCGCTGCTCTCACGCTCTGCGCAATCCTTCTCTGTGTACCACACTGCCACCGACACACCCAAAACATCGCCTAAAGACCCACTGGCGGTCGGCGCAGTCTTGCTCTGAGTGTGGCGTCTGCCACTGCAACTCCTGGCGCTACAGCATCCCCATGACCCCCCCCCCCCCCCTTTGCTACCGTGTTCCGCTATATTGCTCCCCGCCCAGCCCCATCAGGGTGGATGGGCGGTTCGTCCAAGTCTCGGAGGTGCGTTTCCGCGACAGCATGCACTGATTCTTTCGGCACCCAACCAGCGCCTCCTCTATGCATATAGTATAGAGGAGGCACTGACCCAACGCATCCGCCCATCTCTGTGCGCGGTGAGCTTCATGTAGGCGTAAACATTTTATGATAGTTAAATATTATTAATAATAATTGTTTTTTATGGGGGGGGGGACAAGGAAATGGCGCAGTATCTGTCACGTATATCGTTGGACACCTGAACCGCGCCGTAAGAGAAGGGATACAGGAGGGAGTGAAAGAAGAAGGGAAGAAAGAGTTGCCGTAGTGGAGGGCTCCAGAATAATTTCGACCACCTGGGGATCTTTAACGTGCACTGACATCGCACAGCACACGGGCGCCTTTTTGCGTTCCGCCTCCAAACGCGGCCGCCGAGGTCGGGTTCGAGCTCTGGTAGTCCGGATCAGTAGCTGAGCGCCCTAAACACTGAGCCACCGCGGCGGGTGGACATGCAGATCACACCCCTGTCCATTCACATAACAATCTCAGAAGGAGGAACACGTTGAGAGGGAGAAGTTTGGCGCGCATTTGGAAGAAAAAAAAATAAAGGCAAGGTCCTTTCAGTGTTGTCATTCGGCTGCAATTATCCTATGCCAGAGGTGTAGCTGTCGTTATGGTAATAGAACTGCTGACAAGGAGAACCAGCTTTGGCATCGGTTGACCATCTGTATGACATTGTTCTTCGTTATTGGTGCTGCAAGCTTCGCATGCATCTACAGAGCGTTTTGCCGGAGGGAAAGCTAGGACTAAATTGTGCCCCGCACAGGACTATACGAGACGACAGGAGACGAGGCGAATCGAATGACTGGTTCATTAATAAAAGGAGTTTCAACGACCATTAAAAGAGGGATAAAGGAATCCTGTTGTGGAGCATCCTGCTCGCTCCGGGTACTGTACGTGCCACTCACTCTGCCAAACCTGCGGCAGGAATGGTGTTATTGGCGCAATGTGTGCGATGTATGCCGTGCTACCGACGAATGCATTGTCCTATACGACAAACGTGTTGTTGTTGGCTTATACCGTTTGTATACTATTGATAGATGCACCGCAAAGCACCTTACTCTTCCGTCTTTTATATGCGCCCTCTATAAGGTGCATCGATAGAACGGCAGATGGCTCTGCCCCCAAAGGATCATCGATGCACAAAGAAAAAAAATGATGAAAAGATTGCAGCTGCTTAAACTCGGCCATGTCACCATTGTGCGATAGACAGCACGCGTCATCCTCCGCCGCATCCGTGCGTTTGAACAAGTTTTTCGTTGTTTTATTAAAGTTTCATCCACGACAGCGTGGACGATAAGCAATGCACCGCTACTGCTCAAGCAGCTGCGCTAAGCCAGAGGTTTGCACACGTGTAGTGATAAAAGAAGAGACTTAATTCGTAAGTAAATCTCAACTGCCGCAAAGCACCATCGTCGTTAACCCCTTCTGGCGGGCTTAGAGGGCGCAGCGAACTGATCGAGCGACCACCGCACGTGATTGGCCAGGCCGTTCGGCTCTCCGCAGCTACCCCTGGTGTCGTCGGCGTGCATAGCGAAGACCACGACGCCAGCGAAATGGCGCGTGGCCCCGAATAAGCGCGAAGAGTTGGGCCCAAAGCCGGCCTGCCAGAAGCGGTCCTTGTGCACCACCTGGCAGTCGCCGTGGCGCGAGTAGTGACGGTTGTAGCCCATCTTGGCAGCCATCTCGCACATCTGCCAGTAGTTCGAGCCGGTCGTCATCTTGACCGCGGGGTCCCCTTCCTGCGCACATGCCGTACCGGGGCGTACGTTAGACCCCACATGTACGATATACGCTGCTGTTGCCCTGCGTTTGCTCCGTGTTGTATCGGTCGGTCCGCCGGTGTTTAGCAATCAGTTCGGAAGATTCTGCATAGGACAGTGAAAGTGTAGCGTTGCAGCGACAGTGGCATCTGCATCGTGAAGCTCAACCGGCGTATATAGTCCGCGTAGTGGGCCGGGAACGCGATCGAACCACAAGCGGAAGGCCAAGTACACACGAGAGCTTAAAGACGCCTCAACAGGCCTGCGAGACACTCAACAATGAAGTCGCTTCGGCAATGCTAAAAACGGGCCTGCCACTCCAGACTTCTCGGCAGCTAATGCCTATCATCGTTCCGTGGTTATTGTCTTAAACTAGGCGGCTGAGCACTAATATTTCTTTTCGCCAAGAAGCTTCTAAGCTCCCCTATTTTGAAACACATAGACCCGACTTTTTCGGGGTACTGCACGTTTTGTGACACGTGGGCAGACGCACATCATGTTGTAGGGGCGTGCCAAAAAATCTGGGATTAAAGAGCAAAAGCCAACCAACCAGAGAGGGCTGGGAGGCAACCCTGTCCGACTGCTTGGGCCTGGAGTCCCAGAGGGCTCTGGTCCAAAGAACATGGGCAGCGGCTACCTCCAACGGTGTCCCGGAATAGGGACTACCACCCAGGAAAGGGAGCGGTGAAACCCTCCACTCTCCCCTAAAACTACCCCAGTGCATGCAATAAAGTTTTAACTACCACCCCCAAGAAGTTCCAGCAATATCTAGTGTTAGAGGGCTGTTTGCGAGAATGCAGTATACAAGCTTCCCCGACTATTCATTCTTCTAAATAATAATGCAAGGTTCCCCCTGGTACAAGAAAAGGAGGACGTATGCAAGCATGTATAAGGAGAGAGAGACCCACGTGGAAAGAGCCCGAGCTGTTGAGAAAGTAGCTGGCCGCCTCGAAGGTGACGCTGAAAAGCAGCCGGGGCGCCATCGACTGCTCGAAGTAGGGCACCGTCTCCCGGAGGTCCACCAGCAGCCGCGATAGGCTCGGCGCCTGCGTCGTGCCACCCAGGGCGAACGGCATCGGACAGGCTGCCGCTCCCTCCGGGGCAGGGGACAAGTCGTGAGTGCGTAGAACCACGATGTCCTGCACCAGAGACAGCACGCTGTTCCCCCCCCCCCCCCCCACGCCCACGCCGGGAATCACTGTGGACGAATCTGACTTCGCGTGAAGCAGGCCTAATCTCGTCCTCCAGTATAGGTGTACTCTACGACACAGTGCTTGAATTTTGAAAATTTTATTTTAATGCTTAAGCATTAACTAGTGCCATTACGAGAATTGCCAGTGGTGCGTGTGCGCTCGAAGATGGCACTGAAAATTCCAGCGATGGAAAGAAAAGAGAAATAGGACGACGTCATCAAGCGGCCTTATGACGCACGCAGCAAGCCAAGCGCCTCCTTGAACCCTATGCATGTCGTTCGTCTATATATACTCGCCACTGGCCGAACTCCTTGTTGCACCATTCATGTGGTGGAATTCGAACCGATATTGTGATGAGACCTGCATGATGTCTGAACACTCAAGGATGCAGGAGCTCTAATGCATTGGTCCGGTGGCTCTATCGTCTAGGGGCCAAGCCTTAAACCTTGCGTTGGCGTGCGCTACGAAAGCCAAACAAAGCAGAACGAAAAGAGGGTGATGGACAGACCTGCTGGGGGAGAGCGGGCCGTCGGGCTGCTCCCTGTGGAAGGAGACCACGGCCGACACGAACAGGCCCATCCGGCCCAGGTCGTCCCGCATGCGGCCCATGTGCGCGAAGAACTCGGCGTCCGTGGCCGTGGACGTGCGGTGAGACCGGTAGAAGAAGAGCAGCCCGTCCAGCTGCTTCGAGTGCAGCCACGTGCCGGCCAGAGCGCTGAGTTCGTTCGCGGTGGAGCCGCGCACCTGCGACAGATCGTTCGCATGGATACGACGGGATGAAAAGGGACTGCATTAATTTTGATACCTCAGCATGGCTATGGTACGTTGACACCAGGACATTCATTTGTCAGCACCCAACGAAATCCACCGCCGCACTTCACATTGAGGCGAAAATTTCGGTGACAAGAGCAATAGGTTTCGTAATGTATTTCTACTGGCGGGAAAGTTGGTCTCTCATCGATAGTGAATTGGCATGCTAGGAAACCACTGCGCGAGCCATCTATTTTGCCGGCATCTCCTAGGGCGCTTACGTGCCGACCACCGTCGCTAGCTTGAACAGGCACAAGTCCTGACCAAGGACAGCTACTCTCCTCACCCCACAAATGCTTAGCGACTTCAGGTAGTATGAAACAGCTCCCTTGAATGCACCTATGTATCCTGTGCAGATTCTGGGTGCTTGGTTTCCATGTGGATGTGTTCTGGGTAGATATACAGAACACATTCTATTCCCATGTTACGCTGCCAATTATTCTCCCTGTTTTCCACATCCAGTCCTCCGTATGGGTGCTTCCTTCATAAGTACTTGGTGAACTTTCAACAGACGCCGTCTCAGCAAGCACTCCTATTCACTCGGCCCTATTGTTCTGGTTTCAAGTAAAGTTGACCTCATCGTCCATTGGCTGTCACAGAAACGCGTGGAAATGGTTAGTGTATACCACGCAATGTCCTGCTTCACAAAGACCAAAGCACATATCCATCGCTGCAGTAGACGAGAAAGACGTGTACCTGGTTGCAGAAGACCGCCGTGGTCTGGACTCCGTCTCCCAAGAGCGCGTACAGCGGCAGGTTGAGACGACGGCGCCGCAGGGACGCGAAGGCGTCCACCCCGTCGGGGCCTTGGTCCTCTGCTTTCCGGTAGCGCACCCCGCGCGCCGTCAGGTTGACGCAGCAGTAGAGCACCACGGTGCACAGCGGCACCGGCACGTCGCGCAGCGAGTAGCCTCCGCGGCCAGGCTCGAAGACGCACCACAGCTGCCGGCCGGATGAAGCGCCGCCGGTCGCCGGTGGGCCATCACCAATGTCGAAGTCGCCCATGCCGTCAGAGTAGTCGTCCGCGACCGGACGCCTCCGCTGCGTGCCCCAAAAACCATAGTTCAGTTAAAGCCACAACTCTGCAGAAGTCTGTCTCAAACGACGTCGCAGTCGTGTGTTGTTGGAACCTTGTAGTAAAGCAGCTGAGCAGACTCTGGTGAGAAAAAGCATTTACTGTCACATATATGAGCGAAAATTCGTGGCCCGTCCAATAGAGAGCGCCGCCTAATCAGTGGTAAGATGACTCTAATAAGTAGTCTTGTTAGAACTCTGTCCTGGTAGTAATCGGCAATGTCCCACCCACGCCGGAATATAGGGAACGTTTCTAGAGACCATACCTCGTCTGGGATACCGGTGTTTCATTTTGTAGCAATCTTGACAGGTGGCACGTCAGCTTAATCGCGACTGCATGTGCGGTGGTTTTGAAGATAAAGCAAGCTTATGCACGTCGGTGAAAGACGTGGAGCGGAGGGCGACAGCATAGACAATACTGAGAGCGTGAGAAGGCAGTTGGAAGAGGAAGTTACTGGCGTAGGTCAGAAAGCAGTCATGCGATGCAGTGAAGCCACAGAATGCTCGGTTACTGAAGCCAACAACTAAGAATTTTTGATACAATGGCCGCTGAGGGACACAAGCATAGACTGCGCTGTTGCGTGTTGCTCGTTCGCAGTGCTAGACTGAGGACAGACTTTATCGGCACTGAGTGTGGAGTTTTCTTCTTTAAAATGAACTCTTATTTTAGCAGCAAATGGTGATCTGTGATTTGGCGACAAAAGTGTTATGTGAGCGCATTTTAACCGCAGCAAGCAATGCCTTCACCAGAAACTAAGCTCCCGCTTAAAAACAGGAATCAGCTTTCCTTACCTTCCACAAACCGACTGAAATTTTCAGTCTTTGATATGCTTGACGACCATAGCACAAGTTCAATTAATCGGCAATTAATCGACCAGTTAGCCAATTGAAGTCTATCGGTCTATAGGAGTTCGAAAAACACCTAATCGAAGCTCAGCTCTTGTTTGGAAACTGTCGAACACCATCAGACAGGCACATCAGAGTTTATTTATTTCTAGTACTCACTTCAGAGAGGCTCTTGAAAGAAATCGCCTCCTCAGAGGTCACCTTGGTCGGACGAAATAACACCAGTACCAGCGCCACCTGCGCAAAAAATTGAGTCGGATCGAAACCGAATTCCCCTCACACGGATGTGTCGGCGCAACACACGTAAATCGCATTGATCTAACTCAATGACACTGAACTAACACCTCGGCTTGCTTCTTGGATTGGAGGCACAAGAAAATACCTCATTTTCAGGTTTTTAAGCTATGTGCATAGGGTGGGACCTATGGGTGCCTCTTGGATGTCTTGGATGAGGCAGTTCTATTTCTTCGAAGTATTTATTGGAATTTCTTCTCTGAAGAAATGGAAGTGTATGTAGCCTACCAGATTTCTGAGACCCTGAGCAAGTCGCATTTCAAAATCACATTTTACGTAATTCTCGGCGTATTCGTACCAAAAAACTTCACATAATTAACTAAACTGTCTAGTTTATTCCGTCTTGAAGTCTACCGGGCAGTTTTGCTCGAAGAAACTGTGTAGTATACAGAATCTCACCATGGACTGCTGCGCACATATGCCACTAAAATATCCCCGTCATGAACTTCCTTATCTTAATGTCAGCTAAGTAACTTGCTGAGGGGACTACGTGTGGTGCGTTCAGAAGGCCTGGGTGTAGAATACGGCGGTATGTCGAAGAGAAGAAAATTCCCAGGCTTGTCGTGCTAGGGCTGTGAAGTCGCACCCGTAACTGTACCACCCCTTCGCCCAATTTTCAGGGTGATCTGAATCGCGTGACTGCAGATGTACTCTCGAATGGGCTTCGTCTTCTGTCTCTTATGACTCCGATGCACGTTCATAATAGCCACAGGGTTCGAGGAACGGCGCTTAAATTTACTCTCTTCGCGCCAGGAGGTGACATAATTGTTAGATATCTAAAAGCCAGAAACATGAGCGTCTGCCTGTACTGACGAGCTGTGAATGTTAAAGGCCCCGTTGTCCAAAAAATGATGCTGATAATGATGTTGGTGCATATGAATTTATGGCACAAGGGCATCTATGGCTATATATAGCGCTATGGCACAAGGTACATTCGACTGCTCAAGGTGGGGTCAAAGACCCATTTTCCAAAAATTTCACCCCAGATAATCTGATCACCAGGCAAGGAGAAAGTTTGTCGTTGTCCTGAAATTCCGGTGTTGGCGTTGTCAGCATCGACGCTGTGAGCGAAAAATTACGAGCATATGACTCTGGCAGGTGTCGCCCAGAGAGCAACCTAGGAGGCAGGTGGGCTGCCTAGGTCACATGATGCTGCAACGTTATCGCAACCTGGCCATCGGTTAGTGAGCAAACTGCTCACCGTGGCAGGTGGCCGTTAAATTAATGAATGGTCGCTCAGGAAGAGCAACATGGGCTTCACAAGGCCCACAGATGACAGCACCTGCCATCGCAGGGCAGTGGCGCATCGCTTAACCGCTCCACCATTGCGCCAGGAGTATGAGGACTCCCAGTGGTCTATGAATGTAGAGTACAGAATGTCCTTCTGCAGATATGGGAAGTAACCCACTACGCTATCGCGTCATACACTTAAGATGGAACTTAAGTGTCCCCTCTAATTTTTGCTAGGCTACGTTGCGGCCGCGTTCTACGTATAGAGTGCATTTCAATCATGATTTACGTTCTTACGCCTTATATAGTAAAGGAGTTTCAGGGTAATTGACAGCTAATGAAGGCTGCTTGCTCTTTTCGCGTCGTGCACCTTGTAACTCTCGGTTCTATCATTACTTCGGATCCAAGTGGACATGTTCTGTAGCCAACCAGAAATTATGCCTGACTCTATATATGACGTTTGTTTTTGTTCGTGTTATTTGCGCTTTTGTCTTCAATATAACCTCTCCGCATGACCTTTGACCTTTCTCTCACCTAACAGTGCGAAGAGTTTTCTGCCACAGGTATCACTTCAATGACATTTGGACTCCGTAGAAAGTCCAACTACCGCTGTAAAGCAATAAGTGCAACGGCTCCATCAGAGCTTGGCTCGCGTATACTGGCCGCGCTAACCCTTACTGCTTGTTCCTACCCCAGCGCATATCCCAGTGACGGCCAACTCACCTGCAACGTCAGCGCAGCCGCAGCCATGCAGAAGGCTGTCAGGGTGCGTTTGTGGCTGCCCAGGTGGTGCACGTTCGAACGTTGGGAAGGCAGGTTCTGCCGCGAAGGGTCGACCAGCGCCTGCTGGGAACTTCCGCTCACTGCCTCCAGCTGCATCAGGGCACCGACGCTGTTGAAGATGCGCTCGTCTTTACAAGGGTTCGAGTAGGCTTCGCTGGACCTCGGCTGGTGACGTACTGATTCTTCCGAGCGTCACGAAACGGCTCTAGGAAGGAACGTTCACGCGGTCGTCTTCTGCTTCTTCTTTCATGCCTCTGAAATATTAGCGATATAGGTGGCGTTACTGTGCTTTTCGAGTAAGGAGCTTAATTGGAACAGGGTGCAACGTAGCTAATGTGTCTTGCACGAGACAACAATAACACTTTCTTTTTTAATGCGATAGCTCTAGGAGGGCCATAAAGAGAAAAACTGTGCGTTGGCGTCTGCGTCTGCGTCTGCCTGTAGCCTCCACCGTCTAGGTGGTTTTTAGGGAGATTCGGACCTTTCAACTATGCCCGTTCGACCGAAAAGCAGAAGCTAGACCAGGACGGAAGATAAAAAAAAGACATCCCGTATGCTTTGCTTTCGGTGACTGTTGGCTTCCGTAATTCATGTTATAACGACCACCTCTTCTCCCTTCACTTGCATGCTAACGTAACCTAAGGTCTCACCGAGATCTGAACTCTAATCGCTGGATTCAGAGTCCAGTGTGCTAACCATTACACCATGAGACCTGAAAGGAACTCTTCCGATGCCGGGAATCGAGGCCGGGGCTCCTAGGTGAGAGTCAAGTATCCTAGCCACTAGACCACGCCGGAACTGACGGTACGCTCACATCGGGAGCAAAGTGGACCGCAATTCAGGGCGTTATATCCACGGAACCCTACTTGAAAGCCAACAATCGTGGGTCTTGACCCGAGGGATACCAGTGACCTGCATCAATAAGGTCATAACTTCTCAAAGCAAAATATTTTGCCGACAGAAATTTTTGCCCAAACAGTTCTGTTTTTGTCCACAAGGTGGCGCAATATGCCAACAAGTTTTTATTTGGAAGAGCCCGCGAAATTAAACCACTGCAAAACAATGTTTTGTGATCACTTCCGGATAGGTCGCTCACTCCAGAGGAGTACAAGGCCTGGAGGAGGCTTCAGGTCAACAGATTCTTTCCGTATTCTCTACTACACGATGAAAACACTGGGGAGCCTGAGCTCTGCAGTAGCTGCCACAGAATGACTTGGCAAAATCACTTAATTTTGGAGTTTCAGGATTCTCCTGGGGCTAAATCACAAAGTATCCCAGACCTTGCCACCTGGGAAGAGCTGATCCTGAGCCACGACCCGGATCAGTAAAGACTCATCATCCGTCAGGTGGATATAGCTTACTACAAGACTCTCTCCGCGGTCTCCGGTATTTAGAGCCTTCTGGGAGGTACCACCACCTAAATGCTGCTCCCGGACCGTGAGGCCCCATGATGACGAAAACAACGTTCATTCATTCATCTTTCATTCATGGGGCGTCCTCTTTAGCGTCAATGTCGGCTGTGGCGATGTCGACCGTTAGCGCAAACGCCACGAAAAAATCCCAGAGAAGCAACCTAGGGGGCGGGTTCACTCAGCTGCGCAGCAAGTCGTGCCTTTGATGGTGGCGGTATAGCCTTAACTCCCAGCAATAATACTGACCGCACATAGAAAAATTGTCAAAGCGCCACCAACCTATGGTGAGTACACCAGCGAAAAAACTAGCAGAGGTTTAGCGATTGTTAGACCTAGTGAGGCTAGCGAGAGCTCTGTTAAGCATAGTTACATATGGTTTGGCGCCGGGCTCGGTACAGAGCGCGCCTCATTCATGGCGAGACTGAGCGACCGAGCAGCAGCGAAGCAGCTGTTATACCCCCGATGGTCACGTTGTACAGAGCAGGGAGGCTCTGAACGCGTGCAACTGCGGCGCCTCTCCACAGCGAGTCATATGGTATGACGTAACTTGTCACACCTCCACTCTTAGGTTGAAGGTCAAACGCGCACCAACTTCACCTTGGGAGTTATAGTGTAAAGAGCAGAGCTTTCGCTCTAAATGAGAGAGACTAAAATTTCTATTGCATACAGCAGGGAGCATCCACAGAAGTATTCACCTAGTGTTAATTTCCTCCTTAAATAAAGGGATATTGAAATTTGTATGTTTATGGTATATGGGGGCTCAAAGGAGTGCAGACACCAAGCTTTTCGGTGCATGTTTTATTGTTTGGAATCATGCGTATAAAGCTACATTATACATGAACTTCCACCTGGTATTCTGCTACGACCGCTAAATAATTTAAAATCGCATTTATTGCTCGGGCTGTTTTGGTTTCGGTTTCAACAGCCGAAAGAGGACTGTGGCGTCAACGTGTGTTTACAGGTCACATGAGACATTACAAAAATTGCAATATAATCACAGCTTCCCCACTCGTTGTAATTCTGGCTCTTGAGAAAGGCTAGCTCCATCACTGCAGTAAATTAGAAAGATGAATCAGCTATTTTATGGACGTTTTTCTATGCCTCACGTGGCACAAAATCACCCTTTGATGCCAAAGTCCTCACCCGCCTGTTGAAACTGAAACCGAAACAGCATGACTGAAAAATATTCGATTATAAATTATTTCATGGTTGTAGGCGAATATCACATTGTGATTTATGCGTAGTAATGTCTTCCGCATTATTGTAGAGAAGAAAACATGTTCCCAAAACTATGTTTCTACACACCTTTAATGTCCCAAAGCGACTCTGGCTATGCGGTACGCCGTAGTGAAGGGCTCCGGAAATTTCGCCCACCTGGAGTTCTTTAACGTGCACTGACACAGCGCAGTACACGGGCATCTAGCATTTCGCCTCTATCGAAATGCAACCGCCGCGGCCAAGATAGAAGCCGCGTCTTTCGGGCCAGCAGCCTAGCGCCATAGCAACTGAGGTGCCGCGGCGGGGCAAAATTTGGTCTGACAGGGAACAGTTGGGTGCTGACCAACACTGACTTTCGAGAATGCTAGTAGGGCAGTCACCTTGATGCCTACATAAAGTTCTGTAAGCATGTGAAGGATTAAGGGAGGAAGATTAAGCATGCGATTCATTGACTTAACTCAGCAGAGGTTGCCTTAAAGAGAGCTGGACTGAACTAGGCCATATAGAGTGGTCCAGTTCAGTGCTGCTAACCCCGGCATTTTTTTTGTGTGTGGGGAGTAAGAGATCCATAACATTTGGAATGAAATAAAATCTCGTTTTCTGTCGAAATTTTATTTGATTAAAATGAAGAATTAGTTCCTACAAATTATCTGCAAATCATTCACTTTCAGATGCACAGGAAATGTTGTGGAGCTCGAAGAATGTACACAAATATGAAAGGTCGCGGAAGAGGACCAATTTGCGGCAATTTGCAGTGTTGCTTCAGATTCCGTAATTTTTCATGGGTTATTTTCCATTTGGCCAGCTCCTCAGCATTGTTGACGAGTTCACGGAGAGTAGCAGCTGTGGCAGTGCGCAGACGAGCACGCTGCTATCAGCTCCACCATCCCTTCACGCTGCTTTGAACCAGTCAACAAAGCAAAACTTGTGCATGCTCACGTGTCACGGTTTGCATCACCCCTAGATGGATCTAGTGGCATGGCCCGCCCAAGTCACCACAATTAGCAGTGATGGTGTGCTTCTCTGTGTGGTGGAGCAAACAATGTGAACTGTGTGAGCATTAGTCTCTGCACACGTATCTTGGTGGCTGTGTATATTCGTGTCATTTCGGGGCTAGTTACCCTGTATTGTTGTGGTTGAATGTAGTAAAGTGCGTTAGATCTGAGATGTGATGTATTATATAAACCCAGATTCATCTTCATTACTTGGCGTTCTTTAACATGTGTTCACATTATACACGACAAGTGTGTTGCATGGTTTGTGGTTCTTAACTTCCAAAAGCTGTAGGTTGGCTATCACAGACGCCGCAGTATAGGCCTTCAGAATAATTACAACTGTCTAGGGCTCATACGTGCGCTGTAATTAAACAGCACATGGGCAATTAATTCTGCATTCAGCCGCCATTGAATTGTGGCCACCACTACCAGGAGTCGAACCAACTATGCAGATCCCAAGGACACTGCCTTGGCCAGCTGAGCTATTGCAGCGTCCGCGTGTTGCACCATGTCATCTTATAGTTACGCATGATGTGTGCAGCCGCTCCGGTCTGCAGCGTATATTCCTTTGGTTCAACTATCGAAGGTGAACACTCTGCAATGATTACCGCCGATACTGTACTGCAGCAAGCTGTGCAGGCTCTTCTCAGGCATTACGTCTGCATTCTTTATGATGATGTATATAGCAGCATTCGTAGATTGGCTGAAGTGTAGAGTCATGGCACCGGTGTGCTCTATTGGGAAGAGGGATGCAGATGGTCGGGTAATCGATGTGGAAATGAGCCTGACCAAGTACACCTCATTATACATGCATGCTCCTATTTTGGTTAGTGCCTTTTTTGAAAAATACGTATCTCTGCTGGGTGACATGCACTACACACAAGGTATGCGACGCTGGATACCATTTCATTAACAGTGTCCATAGGAAGTACATGGGAACTTTCAGAAGCTGTAGCGCTTCTAAATATGGTTCTTTTTTAATGCAGTTTTTGGCAGCATTTAATTATTTAGTGAATAGAAAAATGTTGTTGAAAGATTTTATTCTTTAAGTTTCATTTTTTTACAAATCACATGGTTTGGTTAATGGTTTATGCGGTCTGACTTCCGAAAGCGACTCAGGCTATGAGGGACGTCGCAGTGAAGGGCTCCGGAAATTTCGACCACCTGGGGTTCTTTAACGTGCACTGACTTTGCACAGTATACGGGCCTCTATAAATTCGCCTGCATCAAAATTCAACCTCCTCGGATGGGATCAAACCCGCGTCTTTCTGGTCAGCAGCCCAGCGCAATAACCACTGAGCCACCAGGCGGCTCCTGTCTTTCATGTCATCTCGTAAAAAAACCAAGCTATATTTCCAAATATCCCCTCTTTTGTAGCGAGGGCTACACTACGCTACCAAATCAAGCATTTTGCCGTGAGCCTGGGAGGCCGATAGTGCTCATGTGCGAAACCAGAGGTGCAGCAGCTGCGCGGCGCATGACGTCAGAGTTCGCCGCCGCCGCCACGCGAGTAGCCGTGCCGGCCCGACTACGGGTGCGTTCACACTTGTCCAAAAAAACGGTGAGTGAAGCGGATTCGGCCAGATTCGGCCGCTTTTAGGCGCGTTCACATTTCGAGATTCGGCGGCGAGAGCGAGCGGAATCCGCTGCCACGGCAGAGAAAACATGTGATTGATAAATATGGCTCATTTTTTTAAATTTGGGGTGACGATTTTCCCACGTTTAGGCTTAAAAGGGCATGGGTTTGTTCCACGGTGGTTTGTTCACAACAATGCTTCCCCTCTTAACCACCAGATGATGCCACTAGGCTAATCCTATCGTTTTAAAAGCGAGACTAGAGAGTTACAGCAGAGTTATAGCATATCGTTACCGTGTTTACGTTACCGTTTACCGCGTTACCGGACGTCGGATTTTTCCGGTTAGCGCGGCGCATGCCAGAAGACGTTTTAGCGTACCGTCGCTCCCGTAACAAGTTACCGTAGGGCTAAAACGAGTGATGATGATGGCAGATGCCCAGCTTTTAATGATACAAAAACGTATTCATTGCAACCATTTCTATGAAGTTAAAAGCTACACTTTAATAATCTTTTTCTCTGCATATAAAGACGTACCGACTACACTTCAGCTAACAGCCGACTCAGCGGCTTTTCAAATGTGCACGTGAAGCTAAACGCCTTTGCCTACCCTGGCCAGTAGACAATTGCACTACGTAGACCTCAGTAAGCTTGCATACACAGCGCACGTTGCGTCGCGAGCGCTTCAAAAAAAGCACAACTACGACACCTGTTCGCCGTGCCGCAACGTCGCTTCTTTGTGTGTTTGGATGTGAACACTGTGGCGCCATCTAGTGGCAGTAAGTTAAAGCGCGCCAACATTGGGCAGGAGAAACTTTTTTATTTTCTGAAATTACTGATGAATATACCAAGAGAATTACCAGTCTTCTTTTTCGTGGAAAAAATATGAAAATATAGAAAAATGTTAAATCGGGCACGAAACTGAAGAGCTGCAGTGTAGTCGTTGCTATTTGGCTATGTACACGACATATGGTCAGGCTTAACTGCTCAAAAATCGGCAAGTAATCTCAAAAGCATGGCCTAGTTGTTACTCAAATCTCAACGTATGAGTGAGAGTTTGCAAATTAAAAGCGAATGCCTTCATGTATAGCGAGAAATGGCGCCGAAGAACGCGGAGGCGGTGCTGTATTTGGTCCGAAGCGGCAGTGCAGGGCGCCGCCATGTTTGTTTACAAGCGAACGCTAACTCCCCGCAACGCTAAAAGGGATACCGTAAAGTGTTTGCGGACCGGTAAGTGGTGGCGCATGCGCAGACGTCGCTTGCCGGGCCCGGTAAACGGTAACGTAAACACGGTAACGATATGCTATAACTCTCTAATGTTAGAAATGGCGTAACGTCCCGCAAAATAGCTGCATTTAGCGTACGTAGGAGTGCATACGGTTATGGTACGTAGACAGCATCGATTAACCTCTTGCCATATCTGTGTACGCCGTGAGCAGACGACGCACAGACGATAAGCGGAGAAGCGGTGGCCGTGGATTTCGCGTGCTCTCGCCGACGAATGTCCAAGTGTGAACGCGCCTTTTGACGCCGACGAAGGCGGAAAGCGGCTCGGCGATGCCGATCGGTCCGGGACCGATGTCTGCCACCGCCGCCGCCGCCGCGGCGACAAACACGGCGGCGCCCTTCGACCCAGGCCCCCTCGCCTCGGAATGAATTCGTCGTTGTTGCTGCCTTTTTCAGCCCATTCACTGGTCATAAATCAGAATCACAATCAGAATTATGTTTATTTAACATCATGACGATGTTGGGTGTGGCGACAAAAAGCCATTGGGAAGGCTTGATGAGGCCGACGCACCCCACATTGCAGTGGTAAACAACATGATAGCACTTCCAGAAAAAGATGAACAAAAGGGACACCGGTCCATCACTTCGTCTCACGTCACCTATAAGTAAATTTGCTTTATTTTTTATTTAACGTGGCGATTCTGCCGCTACTAGGCTTAAGAGGAGCGCCAGTTTTGTTGACAGTACTAGTTCCTATCCTGACAAGAAGATGGCGCCACTAGGCTGGGCGTTTCGTTGCAAGTCTGTTTGCATACGCTGCACTGAAAATGGGAATGTGCCTGCGTTTACGTACGTAAGCGTGCATACAATTATGGTACACAGACAGCATCGATTTATGCTATTTTCTAACAATATCTGTGTACGGCGCGAGCGGTGACGTGGTGGCCGGGAAGTGTGTGAAAAAGAGAGCGACAGCAGCATCGCGGTGGTTCAGCCCCTCCTGGGCGTCAAGAGATGAGAACAGGCCCTAGTTTTCCCGGCAAGCGAATCCGCTTCTCTCGGCGGATTTTTGGACCAGTGTGAACGCGCCCTACTCCCGTCGGAGCCGTGTGTGAATGCGCATGCGCGGCAACGAGACAGCATTTCGGCGGCCGCGGATTCCGCTCCCTCTCGTCGCCGAAATGCTGTCTCGTTCACACTTCCCGGCCACAGCGTCGCCGCTCATCGTCTGTGTGTCGTCTGCTCACGGCGTACACAGATGTGGCAAGAGGTTAATCGATGCTGTCTACGTACCAAAACCGTATGCACGCGTGCGTACGCTAAATGCAGCTATCGGACGTTACACTATTTCTAACATTCTCACTTTAGATAGATAGATACTTGAGGCCTTGCCCTTTGTAACGGGTGGGCACCACTAGGTTGGGCACCCGGCCAAAAAAACAAGAAGATGGAAGCACACAAGGAGAGAAAGAAAGATAAACCGCACAAAAAAATGGAAAAAGAAGAAAAAGAAAAAAACACGCAAAGGCTAAAGTCAGGAGGTGGGTGGGGGGGGGGGTTCG
Organism: Amblyomma americanum; assembly: GCA_030143305.2. NCBI lineage: Eukaryota > Metazoa > Arthropoda > Arachnida > Ixodida > Ixodidae > Amblyomma > Amblyomma americanum. Next base: position 263,430 of record JARKHS020006094.1, read on the forward strand.
CTCATCGACCTCGTTCACTTCCGACTCTGCGGCTTCGCGCTTTTAAACACAGTGCTCCACCAAAGAGTTAGTCGACGCTTGGTTCGCAGCACCCCCTCGCTCTTGACCTTGGAGCTGTCTCCTTCGTCGTCCACTGCAGGACCGTGAAACCCGAGCGCCTGTGGGAATGTGGTGCCCTTTGTCGGCATTGGATGGAGTCTCTGGCACGACATCACCAGGTGCTCGATGGTTTCCTCCGCGTCGCCACACGCTCGGCATATTGCTGCCTGTGCTTCTGGTGTTGCGTCGAAGTGACGGCGGTACACCAGTGTTCGCAGCGCTCCGGCACTGGCCTAGTGGCGCCATCTGGTGGTTAGGAGAGGAATCATTGTTTTCAAAAAAACGACGCCCCTTTTAAGCCTAAAAGGGGAAGAATCGTCACCCGAAATAAAAATTAAAGTAAATTTATCGCTCAAACGTTTTGTTATGGGCGAGATGAGACAAAGCGAAAGACCGCTGGCTCTTTTATGGCCAGTGAACGCGCTGAAAAAGGCAGTAACAGCGACGAATTCAGTCCGAAGCGAGGCGTCCTGCATCGAAGGGCGCCGCCATGTTTGTCGCCGCGGGTACTCGCCTTCTGGCGCGTTCACACTTGGACATTCGGCGGCGAGAGCGAGCGGAATCCACTGCCGCGGCAGAGATGCCGCCGGAATACCCAGCGGAAAGGCCGATCGGTCCACCACCTTTTGCACGACGCGACTGCGCATGCGCCCATCCCCTGGCGGCGGTGTCGCGAAACATATTGGAAGGGTCGCGCGCCACTCGAGACCGGCCGTGGCAGTGTAAACAAACCGGCTTCCTACGCGGGGTGCGTTGCTGCAGCCGTCGAGCGTTCAGTGCGACGCATTTGGCAGTGCCTACGACATGTGTTGCATACAGCTGCATTGCCCAATATGTAAAGGGAAGCAAACTCGGATTCTTTCGCTTTCCGAACGCTTCCCGGGACTGCCTTCGACGCGAAGCGTGGATAAAAGCTGTTCGCCGGCTCGACGATCGTGGCCGCCATTGGGCACCGTCAAGACTGTGCGGGAATCACTTTGTGACAGGTGCGGACGAGGTACTGTGGTTAAATGCGTGTGCAGTCCATCACGAAATGTTTTATTGATGGGCAGGAAGGCCTCGAATGTCACCGCGGCACCCAGACTTCGTTCCGACGCTTTTAGCTTTCCCAAGCAAGAATGCCAAATGGGCAAGTGCTGTGAGCCGCTTTCAACGCGCGGTGGAGCGGAAAACGATAAAGAAGCTACGAGAGCATTCACGCATGGTGCTATAATTTTGTCGTAATCTCCTAAGGAAATTTCCTTGTTTATGCCACTACATCTTGGCCAATACCACCATGTGGATACGTGCCATATATTAAGAGGCAGAAGAAGCAGAAGGTCCATTGTGCGTGTGTTCGCATCATATCCATGATGAAAAGCTAGCTCTGCGTGGTTTCGTCGGAATGGCTCAATGTGCGCTTCTCGCGTACGTCTTTATGGACGCGCATGCTTGTTTAACCTATGCAGCGGTGTGCTGTGGGAAAATAAAGTAAAATGCGAGTACGCGTGTGCTTTTATCGCTCGTGTAGATATTCGGAAGCGCTTGAGCACAACGATTGCTTGTGAAAACTTGGTTTGGTTTGGTTTAGTGGGGTTTAACGTCCCAAAGCGACTCAGGCTATGAGGGCCGCCGTAGTGAAGGGCTCCGGAAATTTCGACCACCTGGGGTTCTTTAACGTGCACTGACATCGCACAGTACACGGGCTTCTAGAATTTCGCCTCCATCGAAATTCTGCCGCCGCGGCCGGGATCGAACCCGCGTCTTTCGGGCCAGCAGCCGAGCGCCATAACCACTCAGCCACCGCGGCGGGATTGTGAAAACTGTTGTCCCCAGTCGTTTTCTGTGCTACGGCGTGCATGATGTAGTATCCACCTTTCATGGATGGCAGGCATATACAGCGGAAAACGCCATTCTCACTGATCGGGGATATTTCATTGAACATTATGTTCCGAATGTAGCCTTCATCTCTGAAGTGGCGGCCCTTGCTCAGCTGGCGATCGCATCGCATGCCGCATGATCGGATATACTGAAGAATTTGCTCTTCGGTGGGCTCAGCAGCCTGCCTCGGACTTCGCACACAGCCACCAGTCAATCCTAGAAATCCTCCAGGCACCAGGTGCTGCCCAGGACACGCCATCGTTGACAGATTCCTACAAAACGTGCTCCGCAGCGGCACTCACTCCGGCCGGGTTGGGCGCGCAGTACCCTACCAGTGAGCTTCCAGCGTTGTACGCGAGGTGGCAGCACAGGAACATGAAAAGGCGGATTCTGTGCCGCCATGGTTGTCGCGGCGGGTACTCGCCTTCCTATTGGCTGACGAGATTCGGCGGATTTTTTTCCGGCGTAATAATAATTATTATTACGCCGGGAAAAAATCCGCCGAATCTCGTCAGCCAATAGGTTATTACGCCGGGAAAAAATCCGCCGAATCTCGTCAGCCAATAGGAAGGCGAGTACCCGCGGCGACAAACATGGCGGCGCCCTTCGATGCAGGACGCCTCGCTTCGGACTGAATTCGTCGCTGTTACTGCCTTTTTCAGCGCGTTCACTGGCCATAAAAGAGCCAGCGGTCTTTCGCTTTGTCTTATCTCCCCATAACAAAACGTTTGAGCGATAAATTTACTTTAATTTTTATTTCGGGTGACGATTCTTCCCCTTTTAGGCTTAAGAGGGGCGTCGGTTTGTTGAAAACAATGATTCCTCTCCTAACCACCAGATGGCGCCACTAGGCGTTTAAAAAGTGAGAATGTTAGAAATAGTGTAACGTCCGACAAAATAGCTGCATTTAGCGTACGCAAGCGTGCATACGGTTTTAGTATGTAGACAGCATCGATTAACCTCTTGCCACATCTGTGTACGCCATGAGCAGACGACACACAGACGATGAGCGGCGATGCGGTGGCCGGGAAGTGTGAACGATGCAGCTTTTCGGCGGCAGCGGATTTCGCTTCCTCTCGCCGCCGAATTTCCAAGTATGAACGCGCCATTCCTATTGGCTGACGAAATTCGGCGGATTTTTTTCCGGCGCCAGAATTCGGTCCAGGACCGATCGGCCTTTCCGCTGGGTATTTCGGCGGAATCTCTGCCGCGGAAGCGGATTCCGCTCGCTCTCGCCGCTGAATATCCAAGTGTGAACGCGCCATTAAGGCTGCTGGTCACGTTGCGGTACTTCGGGAAGGCGGTCAATGGCGACTTTTTTTTCGTTGAGTTGAAGGGCGACGTCCTTGGGCATATAGTGGGGGCAGGTTCCCTTCTGTGCGGTTGTTGTTGTTCGGGGTGGTTTGGGTGTTCCAGGATTCCAGAAGGAGCCTTTTGTGATAACTTGTTACGGTTCGGAAGATGCGGGTTTCTTCGAAGTTGATTCTATGTCCGGAGTCCTCGGAATGTTCGGCTACTGGATTGCGTTCTCTTGCGAAGTTGCGGACGTCGTTTTTATGTTGCCGAATTTTTTCTTTGAAGTTATTGGTTTCGCCGATGTAGCTTGCGTAGCAGTCGGCGCATGGAATTTTGTAGACAATGCCTTGGGCTCTTTCTCTCTGCGGCCGGTCTTTGGGAACCTGCAGGCAAAGCGCAACAGTGTTTGTGCGCTTGTGCGCAACCTGGAGATCCGATTTTTTCAGGATTCGGGCGATGGTTTCACTGACGCCTCCGGCATAAGGTAGAGTGGCGTATCTTGGTGGTGGCGTTGGTCTTTGTGCGTCGATTTCTTGGCGAATGTCGTGTTTTTGACGTCGAATGGCTTTTTGAATAAAGTTTTTGGTAGCCGTTCATGATGACTTTTTTTAATATCGTGCGTTGTTCTTTTTTTCTGTCAAGTTCTGTGCTGCAGTGTGTCTCAACTCTTCTGAACAACGTCTTCACCTCTGATGCGTTATGGACGGTCGGGCTCTGAAAGTTGTATATGTATTTCCTGCGAGTATTTGAAATTACGCTCTAAATATAACTGACGCGACGTGGCTCCATCAGGCGTCAGACTATTTTGTCGCTACTACACTCTACCGCCAACCCCCTGCTTGTCTGTGTTCGTGAGCGAAGGTTTTGTAGCGATAGCTAAATTACGGTAGCATTTCGAGCCTTCAGCGTGGCGGCGTCGCCACGCTGTCACGTATTTTTTTTTACGTGGGAACGCTCTTTTATATCATCTGGAAAATAAACGCCAGTTAATTGTCAGTCAGCAGCGCCGGGCGCCTCGACAGCAATTTTTTTCTTGTGTGTTTTCTTCTTTAAAATTTTTGCAGTACTTCTCTTGAAGTCAACCTTGTTCATATGCCTAGCAGTGTTCTGTCCTGTTCATTAACAGAGAAAGGAGCGCGATGGCAGAACGTTCCCTTGCTGACTCTGAGGGAACATGTATTGGGCTCACCGCCGAGAAATCAACGCATAACAGTCAACGCCACCACAAAAAATACGTCACTCTGCCTTATGCCTAAGTGCCAGCGAAACCATCGCCCGAATCCTGAAAAAAAGGTGGTCTCCAGGTTGCGCCCAAGTCTGCAAGCACTGCTGCGCTTGCTTACCAGGTGCTCCCAAAATCGGCCACGGTGTTAAGAGCCCAAGGTATTATCTAGAAAATTCCTTGCGCCGACTGCGATGCAAGCGACATCGGCGAAACCAAAAATGTATAAAAGAATGAATTCGGCAACACCAAAACGACGTCCATAACTATGCAAGAAAGTGCAGTCCTGTAACTGAACATCCCTCAGACACACAATCAACTTCGACGAAACCAGCATACTCGGTGCCGGAACAAGTTAATAATAGTAATAATTGGTTTTGGGGGAAATGAAATGGCGCAGTATCTGTCTCATATATCGGCGGACACCTGAACCGTGCCGTAAGGGAAGGGATAAAGGAGGGAGTGAAAGAAGAAAGGAAGTGAGAGATGCCGTAGTGGAGGGCTCCTGAATAATTTCGACCACCTGGGGATCTTTAACGTGCACTGACATCGCACAGCACACGGGCGCCTTAGCGTTTTTCCTCCATAGAAACGCAGCCGCCGCGGTCGGGTTCGAACCCGGCAACTCCGGACCAGTAGTCGAGCGCCCTAACCACTGAGCCACCGCGGCGGGATGGAAAAAGTTAGCAAAACCGCGCTTTCTCGAATCCTGGCACATTCAAACGACCCTGAACAACGTCAACCGCACAAAAGAAAAGATCCCCAAGACAGACAATCAATTTCGACGAAACCAGCATGTTCGGAGCCGGAACAAGTTAGCAAAAACGCGCTTCCTCGAATTCTGGCGAAAAGTCTCATCGAAGACCTTCTCAGGACAAAGAAAACGTTGCTGCCATCGCCAGACACTGCAGCACTTGCGATGTTAGGAAGTTATTTAGCTCGCGTTGTTCAAAAAAAAATTGATTGCAGCAGCTGAACTGCTCTTCTTACTCGACCAGCCTCATCTGCGCCCAGTGAGAGTTTGATCCATCATCAGGACAGAGGAGGCTTCCTTTATCCTTGAACGCAGTTTGTGTAAGTTCTGTAGGCCCTGAGGAACTACGTCGAGGTGTTGCTCAACAAAAGAGGGTGTTTAGCAAAACCCCTGCAATCTGCAGTCAACAATGCAGTCGATGCTCTTGCAGAACATGGAGCATTGAAATGTGAACTTGCTAGCAGTGATCACCAAGGCAAGCTTCTGAAAGTCATCTGCACAAAGTTTTTCCTGCCTGTTTTTGTGAACTGTGCGTTATCAGTGACTGATAGGAACGAAGTAGTGAAGCCGCTCCCATCAAAGCCTCTATCTAGAAAGCTGTTAAAGTAGTGAAAACTTTTTTGTGCATGTATGTTTTATTCTAACTACGACAGTATATTTTTTCCATTCACTCATCGCTAAAAAAAAAAAGGGGGCTTCTTTAATGTTTCTGCTTATATATTGGATCAGACACGACTTGTGCTGAGAATGCGTGCTTTGTACAGAGAAGCACACTAATAATTACCGTCGATAGAGCTGAAAACTGAGGAATTCATCGCGGTACTGCAGCAAAGTTCGATCCGTATGTCCGGCCGCCGCCACTTTCATAATTTCCTTGATGAGCAGCTTTTATTAGGGTACATGTGCACATGGCTTAACAAAAACAACTTAACACTTTAACGATCGTACCCGCATATCACTCTTACTAAAATGAGAGGAGTATACAAAGTAGCAGAATTGCGCGCCGCGTTTTACGCTCCGTGCAACTCCTGCCGCGTCGTCTGCTCCATCCAGGCTGTGCGCGCCACTCGTCGGCAACTTCGCGTACTAGCGCGAACGGCGCCTAACAACGGCGTTCCCCGCGGTTGAGCGTGCATGAAAAAATAGAGGAGGCTATGGCATGCGCCGTGTCAAGTGGTACGAAGATGAAGGAACGCCCAGCAAAATGGAGCGGCAAAAGACTGACTTTGCAATTCAACTGAACAAGTTGCACTCGGCCAGCTGTAGCTATTGCGTCACTCCAGGTTTAACCAGAGCTAAAAAACCGCCAATTTTTTTTCTTACAATTTGGACGACCTTGACTTCTTTCCTTTTTGCTTGCTTGGGCTGTATTTCTGAAGTATTTCTACTTTTCTTTTTTCTGCTCCACAAAAAGGAAGTGGAATTCAAGGTCACACCCAAAAGCCCCCCTCACCCCTGCCTACAGCGCACAATAAGGCATTGTTCGCACCAATATACAGGTGACTCACAGGAAGATGGCCCCCCTTCAGTACCACGAGGGAGAACAGCATTGTTCCTCCCCCGTGCTGGGGTGCAATGACTCAGGTGAAGGTATGTCAAGAATAGTGACAAATACACCTCAAAGGAGGCTCTCCAGCCACTTGAACCCGAAAGGGCTGGGTTGAGTTGAGTTCGCGTCTACAAGGGTCGGGACAACGTCGTTAGATTAGCTTCAGTTTGAAAGCTGGGTCTGGAGGAGGGTCGCCCTTTCTCGTTCCGGCCGCGCCGTGGCGCTCGCCACACTGTCGGAAGGTTAGCACTAGGTGCCCACGGGAAAACCACAAACGAGGCAGTACAGGGGGATATGGGCTGGGCAACGTTCGAAGCACGGGAAGCTCAGCGAGGAACGCCTGAGGAAATTGGATGATAACAGGTGGGCAGCTAAGGTATTTAAATACCTGTACAGAAATAGCGTTGACACACAGTGGCGGAAACGAACCAGAAAGCTGGCCAGTAAGTTTGCCAGAGACGAGGAAGGAGGAAGAAAGAGCATTAAACGACAGGTTAAAAACGTCGAAGGTAAAAATTGGATAGATTCAATGGAAAAGAAGCATAGTGTAGAACTATATCGATGCTGGAAAAGGCAGATCATTAAGGAAACGTTTTATGATAACTCAAGAGGCAGTGCCCTCCTATTTGAAGCTAGGTCAGGGTGTCTTAGAACGCGCAGCTGAAGAAAAAAATTTAACGAAGAAGATGACACATGTGCTGTGTGTGGTAAATCTGTAGAAACAATAGAACACCTCATCCTAAAATGCGATGGTATCCATCCCGATGTCGATGCAGGCACAGTCACTCTTCCTGAGGCTTTAGGGTTTAGAGATAACAATTGTCATGTAAATAAATCTGCGGTGGAAATTAGCAAAAAGCGATTGGAGGATTGGTGGCACAAAAGCAGAGAGGTGACACAAGTTTGTAAAGTGTAGGAAGACGTTTTTCTTTTTTAAGGAAATGGCGAATTGTATTAACAACTTACAGCAGAGTAAACAAAAATAAAGGAAAAAAAAACTGAGCATAGTGGCAACAACCACTGCCCCGTTTCAAAGGGGATGCTCCTACCTTCCATCCATCCAGCCCGACAGGCCTGGCTTTATCGCCATCGTCGCAACCTGTTCGAAGCGTCCAGTGACGTGTTGCAGGTGTGCGGATGTTCGCCTTGCGTCCATGTAGTGAATATTTCCGCCTTGCTTCACCGTTACGTTGAGCAAAGAGCATGCCGCGTTGCCTGTTGCCCAGCTGTAAAAGCGTGTATAATGGATTTTTTTTTGGGGGGGGGGGGGGGGGGGCGCCTCAGTGATGCTGAAATGGCAGCACGTGCGTAGTGTACTGCTTGCCTGCGTCCTTTACTACTTGTCAGGCCTTGTGGTGGTCAAATTCTGAAATACCACAACGTCCCCTTCTCGCATCGAGAGACATCAGCTCTCCCGGCCAGTTGTTGGCCCTAACTCACACCTGACTGTGTACAGCATATTCAAGCAAGGGCGCTTAAAGCATCCCACCAAGAAACGCTAGACTTTATTAATACTGTAAGCACAGCAGTTGCAGCTTCTTTGAAACGAGTTCCGTGAAAGACGCGGGTTCGATCGCGGCCGCAGCGGTCGTATTTCTATGGGGGCGCAATTCTAAAGGCCCGCGTACTGTGCGATGTCAGTGCACGTTAAAGAACCCCAGGTGGCCGAAATTTTCGGAGCCCTTCACTACGGCGTCCCTCATAGCTTGAGTCACTTTTGGACGTTAAAGTCCCATAAACCATAAGCGAAGCAAGTTTCGATTTACGGTTACGTTATTTTGGGAAGTGTCGGAAAGTTGGAGCTGGAAGGCATTGCTCGCTTTGGGTGTGCGGAGCATAGAACCGCTTTCAGATGCATGTACTGATTTCTCTAATAGTCACCCGCCTGCATTTCTACGCAAGGCGCAAATCGCCGTCTTGAAAACAGTGAAAAAGTCTTGGTCACAAATAAAAATGCTGGCGTTCTGCAGCTATTCATTTCGTGTTCCTGTCCAAGTGTGGCTACCAACAATTTTTTTATATGCCCTGAAATAAGCCAAGCTCCGTGCTTACGTACTAAGCGAGCGCGGAATTCAATGACTGCTCAAGAAACAGAATGGTTTGGTTTGGTTTAGGGGCTTTAACGTCCCAAAGCGACTCAGGGTATGAGAGACGCCGTAGTGAAGGGCTCCGGAAATTTCGACCACTTGGGGTTCTTTAACGTGCACTGACATCGCACAGTACACGGGCGTCTAGAATTCCGCCTCCATTGAAATTAAACCGCCGCAGCCGGGATTGAAGAAAGAGAATGAAACATCATCCTTTTGTAGAACGAAAGGTCTAATCCGGACATTCAGAGACTAGACAAACCGTCTCTTTCGTGTATGTGATCGTTGTTGTTGCCTCAATAGCGATGACACATACCCACGGTAGGGGATTGGCCTATCGCGCCGTCCCGCGGCACTTCCAACTCATCGTCGTCTAATCCGGTGGTTCTGACCCGCACAAAATCGTCTTTTGCCTGTCCGCAGCTGACCTTGCGCGAGCGTGTCTGCCTCAGTTCAGTGATTCATGCACGTAAAATAATTAGAAACAGTCTTCGCCATTACAAAAAAGGAAAGCCCGTGTTTTCACCCTGAATCGCATGTTGCAAACATTCTCTCACTTTCTTTCACTTCTCAATAATATTTCGCACACTCTTAAAAAATATTGGTAGCGTTACACCAACAAGCACTACAATATCCAGGATATCCCCGACTCGACCCGGCGTTATCGGGTTCATATAAGCTGGGCTAATGGCGTAAACCGATTGTCATGACTTAGAGGCCGACGCCCTTTCACTGAGACCCTTGCCAGTAACCTGCGATTTCACGCTAACTCGCAAACAACTATCAATGGCAGTGCCAGTGCCCACAGCAAAAGGAGAAAGGGTCGTCTTCTTCCTTTCCTGCTAAGCCTCTGCTGTACTGCAACATCGTGACTCCCTCTGTGCGTCATCGTTGGCCTGACAAACGTTTAGAAGTGGCAGACAAGTTTCCCCATTGTGGTGTTGCACCAGAACTGTGTGACGCAAAACACTTGTGAACTTGGCCGGCTGCAGCCTCCGTGAGACGACGCTTCCAAAGGAAGGTAGGTCTGCGATGGGACGTTGAAAGCGACTATAATCGCTTTATCGAGAACGTTTGCCACTTTTTAAGCGAGGCTTGCTCACACTCCTAACTTTCTCTTTGTTTCCCTTTGTGCCAAATGACAAATAATAATATTTGGTTTTGGAAGAAGGGAAATGGCGCAGTATCTGTCTCACATACCGTTGGACACCTGAACCGCGCCGTAAGGGAAGGAATAAAGGAGGGAGTGAAAGAAGAAAAGAAGAAAGGGTACCGTAGTGGAGGGCTCCGGAATAATTTCGACCACCTGGGGATCTTTAACGTGCACTGACATCGCACAGCACACGGGCGCCTTAGCGTTTTGCCTCCATAAAAACGCAGCCGCCGCGGTCGGGTTCGAACCCGGGAACTCCGGATCAGTAGCCGAGCGCTCTAACCACTGAGCTATCTCGAATAAAAAAGAGAGAACCGGTCGAAGCCAACTGGGGCGTTCGCCACTGCCTTCTTGACTTGTATGACGACGAACCCAGCACATTGACTCGCAAGTGAGTTAAAAAGCCCGCCTCTGGCAAACTAGTGAACCCAGAACGTGTCGGATGGGCATCGAAATGTCGGTTCTCTAATCGAATCTTTGGTCGAGTCTCCTTTTCTAATTCTCCTCCCGACCAGAAATTTTTCTGTCAAAATGTTCAGGTTGTAATCAGTGCAGGTGCTGTCGACAGTACGCGGGTGAGCTCACAGGTTTCTGAGCCCTTACTCTAGAATAGATATCTCCGTGGTTTAAACAATGTGATATCAAAGGGCAATGGCCTGACTGCCAAACTAATCCTGTTTCGCATGTGTCAGGCGTTCGCCAACCGTCTTGCTTCCCACAATTAGAGCCGCTTCGGTATGTGTCAAACCTAGTCGCACCTTTTGCACCACGCTGCCAAAAATCGTATATTTTAATCAAAAAACCGCTCTGAATGGGTGCTTTATGAATACAAAGTGATACTAAAGAAAACATCCCGAAGCAGGGCAAATAATGAGACTTTCTCGGAAACCAGAGTAGGTAGGAAATTTTCGCCTTCTAACCCGTGACATCATGACAATTGGTCGAAAATATAGATTGGATGGTCTGCTTTGAGGTGTGCTGTCGTTTTTATGTACAAACAGAGCACACGTGGGTGGCGCGGTCAGCACAGATTTTTTCTTCTATGTAGATTGCAATTTTAATGGTTTCTAAAAATAAACCAGTAATAGCGACTTTGTCCAAAACAGCAGGAACTCCCTTGTGCAATGGCAAAATTTGCGTTCAAAGTCACCATGAATAGCAACAGGACCATCTCAGTGCTTTTGAAAACCACATCTCTAATTTTTTTATCCAACTTTGATTTTTTTCGTTGCGAAATTATTAGATGCAGTAAAGGAGACGTGAAAAGAAGTATTTCTGGTGTAATTTTGTTAAATATTGCCAAGACGTGGTGACAATGCCGTGAAAAAACAGTCGGGCAGATTAACGTGGCACTGAATAAAATTCGTTATCGAGCCGAATGTAGGATTAGTTGCACATGGCTGCAATCCGTCGAGACTACGCTGGCCGCATCTCACGTAACAAAGTGATATACCCGCGCACCGACGGTTTCGAACGCGAGCAAACAAACAACACAAGTTTCGCAGCATTACTCCTCTCTCAAAGAAGCATCGGTCGGAGGCTTTAACGAAAAGTAAGGACAACAAAACCACAGACAATGCAATATGAACATCGGGGGCGCAAACTAGGAGAGCACGAAAAATTGGCAGTGGCTTAACATTGGCTAACCCTGGAATTTAGCGAAAAGCAAGCACGCTTGCTAAGCGTCTCAGGCTCGTCCATGGCAGCTCCGCTACACGCTCGCGACAGCCGTTCTATATATGCCCACACGACCACGTGGCTATGATCACATGGTCTTACGACACCCCCATCGGATGTCATCACGTGGTTTCACATCACCCCATCGGATGTTCTTAAGGTCAAAGGTCAACCCAAAGGTCATCCAATGTCAAAGGTAAGAGGCCAACGCAAGGTCAGAGGTCAGAGATCAACTAAAGATCATGGGTCAAGGACAGGGATCAACGGTTAGACACCATAACTGTACCACATATGGTAACACACGGCTAACGTGGTTGGGCTGACGGTCGTTCGAGGTCATTCATTCTCCGGCCTACGCGACGACTGTTTTATACCTAGCGTAGGGAAGCTTTTCGCTTCAAAAGGTTTTCACTGTGTCCGAGGGGTCGAATCGGCGTCCACGCTCATGCACGATCACCGGGCTCGAGTTCTGTGTGGTCATGGTGGACGACGCGGAATATGCAAGGTGTGCCCAAGGTGTGTCAAAGAATTACTCGCACTCATCCGCTCTGGCTATAGGCGCAACTAGCACTGCTCCTATCTACAGACTGTATGTATACCCCACCTTACCACTGTAAATGAATGTTCGCAGAAAAGATGCGATGACCTTTTAGGGTACCCAAACCGGAAAACGCATTTCGCCTGGAGGCAGCTAGAATGGTGCGCTATTTAAAAAAAAGTTCATTCTCTGACCCAGAGCCCTTGTTTGCTTGATGACTTTAGAGGGGATAATTCTATTGCGCTTCGGTTTCATATATTTGACCTCATACCCACAGGAAGTTCTCCGTCTACTTTTTGTGTGCGGAAGAATACTTTCGTGTCGCGGTGGAATTTGCACACTTGGAGTGGAAGTATAAGTTACCTCCTTTTGTGGTAAATAAGTGCTGCCATCTATCAACAGAAAAAGTTGAAATCTGAGTTGACTTGTAGCTGGTGAGCCCTCTTAGAAAGTTGCCTGACGAAGTGCTGCTGTTAAGCACTGAGGGGATGCTTGAGCATGAAAGTATTCCGATGCGCATAGTGGCATTGGTTGTTGACAGTTGTGAACTCTTCTTGAACACCGTAAGACAGAATTGTCTGTCTGTATGGGTTTGATACCTTATAGGTAAACTGCGACACATGTACAACCAAAACTTTTTTAATTTACAATCCCGACGTTTTGGAGCCAACACCTGTCCATCTTCAGGGGAGACAGGTGCTGTCGGCTTGCGTCTTTGATCACACGGTAGGAAGGAAAAAAATGATTGCACTGCCATGAAAATATTAGTAAGTGTTTAATTAAAAAATAATAAGAAAGGAAGGTAAAAGATTTTTGCTAACCCCAGCATCTGCCATCACTGTGGCGCCTGATCTGGGGCAGCGGAAATAAAGGACAGCAGGCAGTTTGAAGAAGTAAAATGAAAGCGGTGAGGGGACAGTAAAGGCGCGTTTATACTTCGACGTAAAGGCGGAACCGCATGGCGCGATTTCAGGCGCGATTGACGCGCGGATGGTGGGACGCGCGCGTCATTTTGACGCGTGCCCAGTATGATCCGTCACGAAATCGCGCCGCCGCGTGCTCCTACTCGGAGGAGAAAAAATCGCCTCGCGCGGCGCGTCCGGGGCGCGTCCGCCAATCAGATTTCAAGTAAGTCATGTGGTATTTGGTCACGTGGCATTTTTGGTTTTTGGTTTTGCCACTAGATGGCCCTACTCTCTGCGCATCTCGACGGAACCTCTTCGGCGCATTTTTTTTCGCTCTGCAGAACCGGCGCGCACGTGAAAAACACGTGCTACTGTTTCGTGCGCGCATCGTGTTCATCGAAAATGGAGAAAGCAGTCTTCAACGAGGCCCTTATCACGGAAGTGGAGAGGCGCCGCGTCCTGTGGGATATACGCGACCGCCTCTTCTGCTCTGTAGTAAGCGCCCGACACTCCATTTTCTATGTCGAGTTGTAAACAAGCAGCGGCCTCTTGGCATGCAGAAAGTACATAGTCGCAGTTTCGCACACACTCTTCCTGCTTGAAATTAAGCTTGATAAATATACTTCGGAAAAAAAATGTCGTTGTGTAATTACACTAAGATTATTTCTATTGCAGTGTTGTGTAAGTTTAAGGGCATAATACATATGCGGTAGCAGGGACAATTCATGTCGTTGGGAGTTACGTTGTCTGGCAACCCGGAAAACGCGCCGCGAAGGCGCCGCTCCCCTCGGGTGCTCGCGCGTTGACGGCAACGCGGGCGTCCACCGCGCGTCGCGTTTTTCGCTCGCGGAAAACGCGCCATGCGGTTCCGCCTTAACGCGCGCGCGCGGCACGGCGACGTCACGTCGGCCAAAGCGAGACCCTCTATACTCCAACTGCGCTTGACCGCCAACGCGTTCGGCGGCTTCGGCGCATTCTGACCGCGCTGGCGGAGACTTGGAGCATGTCTCTATTTCGTGCCGAGTGCGCCAGCCGCCGCCGGCCCGGCCAGACCGGTTCCGCGTGCTAGCTCGGGGCTGCGCTGCTTCTCAAACCTACGAGAGATGGCGCGTCGAACGTTCTGCGCAGTCTGCGCATGCGCTACTCCTTGCGCAGCCGCTGAGCCGCGTCGGAGCGGCCGGACTGCAGGAGGGCCGAATTCGCGCCTGGCGTGGCGTCGCCAACCTGACGTGACGGGAGAGGTGATACGTACACTGTTTACGTAACAATAACAATACAACTGTCCAGGTTGCGCGCATGCGGAGTCAATGATGAATAGAAAAAGCACACGCGCACAACGCATTGCAAGCCACAGCTAGGCTGGGGCGCAAAGCTATTCATCGCCCGAGGTAGCGCACGCGGAGCATTCGGTCACTGCGTGTAACTATCTGACGGTGAACAGACGGGACGTCAAGCCCGTCTGTCCGAGGAACGCACAGAGGCTCACCAAGGTTCGTTCACGGGTGCGCGCAGTGACCTGGGCAGGTGCGCCAGTGTTTTCACTGCATCGCGTCCATCACACACTGCACTCACCGCAATTCCGTGACGCTCCCGTCGTTCCCCGGGCCACACGCAGCCAATGTGCGCGCGGGGGATCATTGCACGTTGCGGCTAAAGCCCGGGATACATGGAACGTTTTTTGGGCGATTTTCTTTTTTTTTTTTTATTCGAGAAGTGTGCCATGAGGCATAAGTTGAAAAAGGAAAGGGGGAAGGAATGCACGGGATTGAAAGTTAAAAGAAGGAGTGAAGAACCGTTGCGCTGAGGTAGTCGCAGAGGTTGTTAATGAAACGGTTGTCCATTGTCCACTTCACGAAGTCACTTTCGCGGTTCCACCGCAGGCCAACCTCCCTGAGGAGCCGTTTTCTGATAGCAGCCGTCGCTGGGCACGTCCACAACAAGTGCCGCACATCACATATGTCCGGTGCAGCGCCACAGTGAGAGCACCTGTCAGGTAGTGGCAGATCTTTGGCACGCCACCGTTGACGGACAGATGGTGTCAGAGCCGCCCCTGCCCGAATCCGGCGCACGGATACCTCCTCCTGCCGAGTAAGACTACGGGGGAGAGGGTGCGAACACGGAGGAATTAGAGCGCGTGTTCGCTGGCGCAGAACTTCGGAATCGGAAACGTGGGACAGGAACGGATCTGGGGGAAGAGGGGAAGGTGGCGGATCGTCTAATGTATGAAGATGAGTCATAGCATCCGCTTGAATGTTATGTGGATCCTGGGCATGGCCGCGAATCCAGTGTATGCGCACAGGACATGGATACTTTGCGCAGAGCACATGAATAGATTGTGAAATCTGGAACGTTCGTCGAACAGCCTTCAGCTGTTTAAGGGCGGCGAGGGAGTCGGTGTAAATGTGAACTGTATTGAATGTTGGAACGAGTGGAAGGGAAGCAATGGCATTGTAAATGGCTTGAAGTTCCAATGCCAGGGGAGTGCACGTATCCGCAGTATACGTCGCGCGAGAGTTGAGATGCGGATGAGAAGGACTATACACAGCAGTAACTCCCCTCTCTGCAGAATGAGATGCATCCGTGTATAATATGCACCCTTCAGGCAGATACGCTGCTGATACCGACGGGGAAACAGTGGGGCGATTGTCAGTGAGCTGGCAATAGGACCACGGTGGAAGTGTCTTTAAACGATGAAGTTTGAGAGACTGTTTTCGAGCTCTATTTGCCACCCGTTGGTCGATGATCTCACTGAGTGTATTAAGTTGGGCGAACTCCTGTAGCACAGGTATGGGTGTTAAACGAGGCAGATATGTTATGACGCGCATAGCCTCACGATTGATAGCTTCAAGGGAGTCCCACTGTCTGCGGGTGAGACGTTGAAATTGAGCCTGATATACTATCCGTGGCTGAAGGATAGAGCGCACAAGCTGGCGGGCCGTATGAGCACGTGCGCCACCAGAGCGCATAGCTATGCGACGAATCAGACCTAGAGTAGCGTGAGCCGATTTACGGGTGGCTGTTAGCCACGGGGTGCCAGTCCCAGATGTATGGAGGAGAAGACCAAGAATACGAACAGTTTCTACCTGAGGAATCAGAGAATTATGTACCGTAAAATTTAAAGGGGGAGCTTTCCGTAAGGCGGCTTTATTTCCAATTCGAATGAAACATGATTTAGTAGGAGAGAGTGTTAGACCCAAAGGTGGGAGGCGAGATGTCAATACATCCAGCGCGTGTTGAAGGACCGACTGATGAATAGACGCATCTGGATGACAGCACCACAAGGTGATATCATCGGCATATGCAAGCACGCGGATAGAAGGGATGGTCTCTAGGGCTCGAACCAGAGGAATTAAAGCCACATTAAATAATGTGGGGGCGAGAACGGAGCCCTGCGGCACTCCTCTATTGGAAGTGAAATTACCAAAGGGCTTTCCGTGGACACGCACGCTGAAGGTTCGATTTGCTAAAAAGGCGTGAATGGAGAGGAGGAACCGGTGAGGGAGACCAAGAGTTTGAAGGGAGGCAAGAATGGCAGAGTGAAGGATGTTATCATATGCCTTTGTTATGTCTGTAGCGATTACGGTTCGTACAAGGCGACTCTGTGGAGAGTGGTCAAGCACGTCAGCAGCCAAAGTAGCAAGGCCGTCCTCCGTTCCAATATGTGGGCGGAAACCAATTTGGGAATCTGGGTAACAATCATGGGATTCCAGCCACCATGATAAGCGTGCGGCTAGAATGTTTTCATAAAGCTTGCAGATGGTAGGGGTAAGGGAAATTGGACGAAGGGCCGAGAGAGATACTGGAGGCTGACCTGACTTGGGGATTGGAACCACAATAGAATGCTTCCAGTCTCCCGGCATGACGCCAGAAAGCCACACTTCGTTAAAAGTATCAAGTAGGGTTTCCAAAGCCCTCCCTTCCAAGTTACGGAATAAGGAGTTAGGTATGCCGTCGTGCCCGGGAGTAGTAGTAGTTTTTAAACGGTCAATGGAGGCCAGCAGCTCTGCCATGGTGAGGTCAGAAGTAATCCCATCGGGGGGCTCTGTTACCGATAAGTCAGGTGGAGACGTAGCGGTGCAGTCATGGTTTGGAAAAAATTGACGGGCCGCTTGTTGTGCAAATGTGTCCTCATCCACATTTAGCGCGAGGCGAATGCTCTCTGTGTAATCTGCAACCTGAGAAGGGCGCTCCATGGCGTGAAACACTCTCCAAAGATGTCGATTGCCCTGCGTAGAGGACAGGCGGGCACACCATGCAGCCCAGCGTTGCCTGCCTAGCCGCTTTGCATAGCGCCGCGCCCGTGCGGTAGCGCGGTGAAGAGTAGGAAGAGCCGAAGGGTCATCGGGGTGACGAGTAGCGTAAAGATCCGCCTGGCGACGAAGAGCCCACAGATTCAAGAGATGTATGTCCGGGTTTGGGTCATCTTCATTTACAGTAGTGGTAATAGTGTGAGTAGCGAGAACATCAGATAGAGTAGACAATGCTGAAGAGGGGTTGAATGTAGATAAATGATTGTCTGCGCGTACAGAATCCCATGATGTTATTCGTACAGTGCGGCGTATTTTCCGTAGACGCGTAGGCGTGAGGGAGATAAAAATAGGGCTGTGATCGCTACCCCAAGTATCAGAATCAACAGCCCAACGAGGGTTACCGGGGCCTAACCACCAAGTCAAATCAGGTGAATACGGGCCACCTCGTGGGCGGGTAGAAGTATTCGGGTGGTTTAAAAGTTGAAAGGAATGATCCGAAAAGCTCCCTTGGATGTGTGAACCCCTTGAGGAATCCGATGGGTAACCCCACGCAGTGTGTGCGCCGTTGAAGTCACCGCCAACTAGAATAGGGATACCCGAGTTGGTAGAACGTAGAAAACGAACCCATCCCAGATTGGGAGATGCGGAGCCAGGACGACTATAAAAAGAAACTAGAATACGGGGTGTGCGTGCAGGTTTTACGAGAAGGGCGACAACCTCTTGACGTGTGTTGCACCACCGTGAAAGGTCGAGCGGTGTGTGCGGAACTGAACTGTGAATATAAATTGCAGATTTACCTGGGCTGAGGGAGGAGGCGGTGCAACGGCGATCAGGGATAGATGGTGAATGGTATGCGCAGAAACCTGAAAGGCGTGGGAGTGCATTATGCTCTTGCAGTAGGAACGCCCATGCCCTCAGCTTTCCGTCGCGAAGGCGGATGTTCACTTCAGAGGCCTTATTAGCGAAACCTCGACAGTTCCACTGCACCACCACCGATGATGATGCGCTATCCATGACGAGGCCGAAGAGCTTCCACGATGAGGGATGTCACCTGCTTCATCAGCGCTAATATCTTGTCCACTGTCGGGGTAGTCACGGCTAACAGGTGGTCGGCACCTGATTGTGGGCCAGTGCTTACCCTAGGTGATTCCTCTGATGATTGCTCCCGAGTTATGAGAATTCTTCGAGAGGATTGAGAACGACGCTGTTCCCGGCGCTGGGTGAGTTCGTCTAGTCGGCGGCGAGCCTCCGCGATTGCATTGTCTAAAGCTGTGTCTTCATCTGTAGTATCCACATGTGATGGATGCACTGGACGTTTGGGCGTACCATTTGATCCGGGAAGGTGAGCCGCTTGTGCATATGTACGCTGGCGAGGAGACATATGGTGAGCAGCAGGCTCAGATAAAGGAAGTTCAGGGAAGTCGTTGTCGTCACATGCGAGAGCTGCAAAGCGATTACTTGTAGGGACATCCATTTTTGCAGGCGACTTGTGAAACTTCTTCGCTTGCTTCTTCTTTGGACAAGCGGGGGAGCGAATGTCATGGTCCGGCGATTTGCACAGGGCACAATGAGCTGTTGGTTCATTCATGTCGGCCACAGCTGCTGGATTAGGGCAGGTATTTTGCATATGACCTTCTTTGTGGCAGTGATAGCAAAAAATACGACGAGGTCGGAAGGGCTGTGGTTTGACGATCGCACCGTAGTAGGTAAGGTACTTCGGGAGAGTCAACGGGCCTTGCAGGATGAGCAGGTATGAGCCCCGGCGACCCATAGGCCGTGCTTGCAGTACAACATGAGTTGAGCAGCGAATATTTGCGCGCACCTCCTCGGGAGGGCTCGTGCTGTCGACATGATAAACCATGCAGCGGAGTGTGTCAGGACCAGATGCAAAATATATTTGCACCGGGACATGCTTGCTGTCATCCAGGGGGATCCGCGTAACTGCGCAAAGTTTCTGGGCGTCCATCAAGGATGACAAGTTTACCGTGATGGTGTTCGATGGGCGATGGACGACAAACCCGCAGTAGTTCGAAGAGCCAAGGGCATGGTCAATTGTGGCTTGAACATTCCGGGCAGGGATGGCAGTCATATCAAAGCGCAATGTAGGCTTGATGGTAACGCGGAACGAGTTCGCAGCAGGCGGAAGAGAGCCTTGACTCACGGGAGGCATCTGTGGAGGAGGCTCAGACGCTGGTGACGGCCCTTGGTGGGAATACTGAACTGGCGCGACGGGCACAGTTTCTTGAGGGAGTGCCACGGGCACGGAGGCGGTAGAGCAGTCCATGTCACAGGCCAAAGTCGTAGCATCGGAAGACGGCGCAGGCTGGAGGCCTAGAGGCGCTGACGATTGCGTGGACGTGGAGGCTGCGTCAGGTGGCAACACAGCGGGCATCCGCGTAGCCGTCGTCGACAACGCAGAATCCATGCAGACGCGTAGCGCGGCCTCGCTCGGCAGCGCCGAGCTAAGCCTAGCTTGCCCCTGAGGGTTCCGGTTGGGTTTTCTCACTTGAGAATGCGCCCGCCGTGCCGGGAATTTCTCCGTAGGGGCGTCGTCAGCATTCGGTCGCACGGAGGGCACTGTCCGACCCACGCCACACACGAGAAGACAGCGAAAAGCGAAAACACAGACCTAGAAGCAGACACGTATCCACCCACTAGGTCTTCGTCTTCTTCCCTTTTCTTGGGCGATTTTCACCCGACGGCGCGCATTTGACGCCCGGCCTCGAAAATAACGCCCGCCGCCGTCGATCTGTCGTCCCCCCCCCCCTCCCTCTTGATATTGACGCGCGGCGATAGCAGCGCAGAAAGCCCGCTCTTCATGTTTCCCTCCGCCGCCGCCGCCGCCAACATGGCCGCCATGGCCGACGAGCACTGCTGTGTTTATTGCACGGAAATGTTATTATGGTGAGAATAAACGCTTCACGAGACATGAAATGTCACTTTTTTTGGAGAGCACGACCGAATATTGGATCGAAATGCCCGCTTTTCCTCCCTGAAGCGAAGGTGGCCCCGCCGCTGTGGCTCAGTGGTTAGGGCGCTCGACTACTGATCCGGAGTTCCCGGGCTCGAACCCCACCGCGGCGGCTGCGTTTTTATGGAGGAAAAACACTAAGGCGCCCGTGTGCTGTGCGATGTCAGTGCACGTTAAAGAACCCCAGGTGGTCGAAATTATTCCGGAGCCCTCCACTACGGCATCTCTCTCTTCCTTTCTTCTTTCACTCCCTCCTTTACCCTTCCCTTACGGCGCGGTTCCGGTGTCCAACGATATATGAGACAGATACTGCGCCATTTCCTTTCCCCCCGAAACCAATTAAATTAAAAAGCGAAGGTGCCGAAGAAAACCGCAGCCGATGGTAGCCACGGCTGAGCGGGCGTCGAAAGGCACGCGACCGCATGCATTCCAGCACGCAAAACCTTGTAGATATCTATGCACGCGTGCTGCAATCAGTACAGTGGTGTCTAAATGAACAATTTCGTTATTCTGAATAAGGAGTCGGCGTCGCTGCTCTCAAAGAGCTCCCCGCTCAATGGTATTTGCCACTTGTTGATCATATTACATTTGCGCTGAGAGATACGCGGCGGCGGGCTGCCGCTTATTCGCGCCATGTATCTCCGGCCGCGCGTCGCGCCGCCACGACGTAGTGGGCGACAGCGGGTGAGGATGCCAGGTATGCTGCTGTGAGTCGGCGAGCTAGGCTGTGCGTTGACAGCCCCTGGAGAAGGCCATGACTTCAGAATCACTAGGAAAGCCGGGAGGGAGCATGACAAATCGATTTAATCCTGTCGGACAACGTGCGCCACTTGCCAGTGTGAGGCTGAAATGCACTTCGGCGAAGCTCAGGAAAAAAAAAAAAGCCCCACAAGAAGTTGTTCCACAGGTCGTAGGTGTCGCGGTGATCTACCGGCCTTTCCCGCGCGAAGCGCCTACGCACACGAACGTAGGCTGAAGCCTGTCCGCGCATGCGCGAGGCGCAATATCTGTACATGTCAGATACCGGCGCCTGTACACTGGCACTCGCGCGCGCGTCGGAAGCTGGGGTCCGGATTACAATAATCGGAAGGGCGAGGGGCTCTCGGGACATTTTTTTAGTGGCTTGGAGCTCTTTGTGTATCCTCCCCACTTCGCGGTTTAAGTTACTCTTTCAGCGCCCCACTCCCCCCCCCCCCCCCCCCCCCAAACCCTTTTCTTCCCGCCTTGAAATTCTTTCCTTTGGCTCGAGCTGGGGACCAGCCAGCGCCAGGAGCATGAAGGTGCATGCCCCTGTTGGATGTCTGTCGCGGCGCGGCGCTGGGAGCGCAGGCGCTCAGCACACAACGCGATGAAATGTTCATCGAGTTGCGGCTTAGGGCGCGTTCGCACTTGTCCAAAAATCCGGCGAAGCGAAACGGATTCGCTCGCTGATGCCTGTTTCACATGCAACCGAACCGCTCGCCAACTCCGCCGCGGCGGCGAGTACACCCTCTCTCAAGCGGCGGAGAAAACCCCAGCGGCTGGAGCGGCGAGGTTCGGGCAAGTTGGAAATTTTCGTGGCGGCGACGCGGCAGCACCGCATCTCAACCATTGACGGCCCGGTGTTGCCACGCGAGTTTGTACGCCGCACGTACGAACTGTTTTTTAAAAAATAAATTGTATAAAGTGCTGTTTAATGCTTAAAACGCAAGAATTATATTTATTTAAAGAAACTGTGAAAAGAATTGACAAAATAATGCTTTTATATTACGCTTTTTTTTGTGTTTGCAGGAAAACAAAACTGGTTGCAGGCCACCAAAACCGGTTGCAGGCGCATATCTTTTGCCAGCAACGTTGGTTTTCGCAGCGGTGGGAAACGCGCAGCGGCGATGCATGTGAAACGAAAGCTCGCAAACCGCTTCGCAGCGCCGCGCCGCTGTTCGCCAATAAACCATTTGCGGAAAAGTTTCTGCGCATGCGCGGTGAAAGCGCAGCTAGCGCCCTCTGTAGGCGATTTGGTTTTGGTTGGAAAACATGAGCTGGCCGTGCATTCCAGCGCTGTAGTGCGGCGACAGATGTGAGCTGTAACTGCCACGGAACTGTCATGTAACTTCAACGCGTTTCTAACTAAACTGACCACGCGTTTTGCAACAGCGATACTTGGACGTAATAAAAGCCGCTACGAGATACAACGCGCAAAAGACGAAGCCGTTAATGGAGCCAGCAATTCGCGCATCGAGCACGTTTCAAAACGACTGTTCCTGCTACATTTCGCGCTTGCTCCCAAGTGCGCACAGCTCGGTCGTTCTAGAAGAGTTTTGCCATCGACGCACGTGCGTATTCGGTGACAGCCAAATTATTTGTACTAGTATGAACATTCATAAATGCTACAATGTCAAGCTGTGCTATCTCAACAGCGAAGCACGCGTCAGAGCGCAACCTCGCCTATATCCGCGCATTCCAACGCTCCAGCGGCCTGTTAGAACGCAAAGCAATGCTCTATCGTATCAGCACGAGCCGTGGTTGAGATGGTGCAACGAGTCGTTTACTGATCAGTTAAGTGTGGCCTGCGGCAAAAGGTGCTGCATGAAGTTAGCAGAAACCCTTGCCCTATCGAGGAAGCGCGAACATAAATGGGCATTAGGAAAGTGCATTTCATTATGCTGTTACACTCGCCCGCACATAGGCGCACATTCATGCACTCTTTCATTTGGTCATTCGGCGTTCCGGTGAGGTAGTAGACTGCAGGTTCAGCCACACATGGTCGTTTTTCAGGCTACAACTCGAAAACTCTTCGCCCCACCCTGTTTCTAAAAACGGAAATGGGGTGTTCTCCTCCTCCATCATCCTCTTTCGTTAGCAAACGCACGCTTCCGGCGAAGAAACAACGCTAAAACAAGAAAACAAGCGCATGTGAACAGCTGAAATCTACCTTTGCACACGCCTGCTCGAGAACCCCTTTCCAACCAAAAGTGCCAGCGGAGCTTCCCTGTTTGCACGGCAGGCGGCGCTCGCTTTTCCGCAAGTGGTCCATTCGCTTGCATGTGAACCGCCTTTGTGAAAACTAGGACCTGTTCTCATCTGTTGACGCCCGGGCGCCGCCGCTGCTGTCGCTCTCTTTTTCACACACTTCCCGGCCACCACGTCACTGCTCGCGGTGTACACAAATATGGTTACAAAAAGAGCATAAATAGATGCTGTCTGTGTACCATAACCGTATGTACGTTTACGTACATAAACGCAGGCACATTCCCATTTTTAGTTCAGCGTATGCAAGCAGACTAGCAACGAAACGCCCAGCCAAGTGGCGCCATCTGCTGGTCAGGACGGGAACTAGTACTGCCAACAAAACCGGCGCTCCTTTTAGGCCTAGTAGCGGCAGTATCGTCACTCTAAACAAAAAATAAAGCAGATTTGTCACTTATGCGGTGAGGTGAGACGAAGCGATGGACCGGTGTCCAATTTGTGGCCAGTGAACGCGCTGAAAAAGGCCGCAACAACGACGAATTTATTCCGAAGCTAGGGGTTCTGCTTCGAAGGGCGCCGCCATGTTTGTCGCCGCGGCGATGGCGGCTGCTGCGGAAATCGGTGCCGGACCGATCGGCCTCGCAGCTATAGTTCACTATATCGCAGCGTCGCTTTCTGACTTCGTCGGCGTCAAAAGTGGCCGAATCCACTTCGCTGGTCGGATTTTCGAACAAGTGTGAACCTGTCCCAACCTTTGTGGTCTAACCCCTGAGTCAGGGGAATGTCCTTCTGTTGGGGAAAAAAAAGTTCTCTCTCTCACTCTCTCTCCCCTTGTGTTTGTTTGGGTTCCAAGAGCATTGGTTTTTTCGAAGTTAATTCTATGGTTTGCAGCTTCGGAATGTTCGGCTACTGTGTTGCGCTTTCTTGTCAAGTTGCGCACGTCATTTTGGTTTCGTTAAATTCTTAGTGTTAGGTTTTTGTTCCCCTAATAAAGCTCGAGCCGCTGTCGGCGCAAGGAATTTTGTAAACAGTGTATTGGGCTCTTTCTTTCCATAGCCGTTCTTTGGGAACAGGTAGGGAAAGCGTCATCGTGTTCCTAGGCTTGCGCGCTATTCAGAGGCCTCTTTTTCTTGGGCAGTGGTTATGCTGGCACCTCAGACATAAGGAATAATAACTTTTTTTGCGTTGGGGCTAATTGCTATTGGTCGATTTTTGGGCATGTTGTAGTGTTTTTGTAGGTGAATGGGTTTTTATCCGAATAAAAATTTTAGGTAGCCGTTTATGGCGACTTCTTTGACAGTTGGGTATTTTCTTTTGTTTTGTCGGGTTCTGTGCTCCAAGTATTCACAATGAAGTCTTTCCAACTTTTGTCTTGTCGGGTGTTTTGAAGTGAAGTGCAGATACCGGCCTTTGTGGGTTGGTTGGCGATAGGTGGAGAACTGACGAATGCTGTGTTCTCGAGCTACGAGAAAATCCAAAAACGAAAGGAGTTTCTTTTTGCCACTTCTAGCGTGAACTGATTATCCGCTTCAATGGAATTTAATTTAGAGGAAATCTAGGACCAGTCGTCGACATATCTTAGGGAAGTCTGGCTGTGGCTTGAGTGAGCTCATTGTTCCTGCCTCGATGTATTTCATAGTTATATTTGTCATGGCAACAGAGATAGGGGCTTCTATTGGTGTTCCTTTCACTTGCCTGTACAATTCTCCTTTAAACTATGTGTGTCGGTTGTTGCCAGACAAACTTTATTTGCCCAGTCCAGCTATGAGGTTTTGTTTTCCTTGCCAAGAAATTTTGTCGGCTGCCAAAAACTCTGATCTTATGGTTGCTTCAGGACTAGCACGCATTACTTTGTGTTTCTTCTAATGCTGTTACCTCAATGCTTGTGGCGCTGCTATCTGCAGAATCTCCCAGAACACTATTTCCAAAATCTTTCACCTGCACATACTCATTTCGTTTCCTGCTTCTTTCATGAGTTGAATCACTAATGCAAGTTAGGTATTGTAATAAGTAGTTCCCTTTATGTCATTTAGTGACTGTCAGGACAGGTGGACTTTTGTGTCTTACGCAAACAGGACATGCCTAAGGAAGCGTGGGACTGCCACTCATATTTCTAGTTGGCATTAATAAGAGCTGTTGTCAGCTGTTTTTTTTTATTAAGTCTTAATTTAATCTCCTTATCCAGTCATAAATGGCTCCGTTGACCGGCTTGGAAAGTCAGAAAGTTTACTTTGGAGGTACATGTACTTCGTGGAGTTGGTAGCCGAATGGGAAGATTCCAATCCTTCAGGAGCTTAGTGCCATGTTGTTGCACCCATTCTAGTTTGACATTGATCTTCTCTGTCGCACTGGGTACACCATAAAGCCCCAACTCGATGGGCACATTCTAGGCGCATGGCGGAGCGCCTGCGCGCCCAGCGCCGCGCCGGGCGTCGGAAAAAGGCATCCACCTCCATGCTTCCTGTGCTGGCTCGTTGCCCCTCTCGAGCCGACCAAAGAAACTTCAAGCGTGAAGAAAGAATGAATGAATGAATGAAAAACTTTATTGAATTCTTTTGGTCAGTTCCGGAGAGTCTCCTTGCTGCTGCGTCTTGGCGCTTGCCGCAGCCGCCGCCGCCGTCGGGGGCTCCTTAGCAAGGGTGGTCCCTCATTCCAGGGCTCCACTGGTCCTGGCGGGGGTGGGGGGGGGGGGGGGGGCGCTAAAAGGACAACTTAAACCGCGACGAAAAGTTCCAGGAACCTGAAAGAGCTTCAAGCCATTAAGAAAAAGTCCCGCGGTCCTCCTATTGTTGTAAACGGAACCCTGCTTCCGACGCGCGCGCAGGCGCGAGCAGGGCGCAGATATCTATGGACCTCCTTCACCCCGCGACGTCACGAAGATGCGGTGGCGCTGATGTTAGCAGCGACTTTCGCATGGTAGGCGAAACAGGTTCCGCTTGCCCGTGCCTACCGCAGCTGCCGCAGTTACCGGCGGCTGCTTCAAGCCTGTGCACTGCAGAAGCAGCATATATTGACCAGCTGCGTCACTGCTGGATCCGCGTAGTAGCATAAAAAATATTAAATTAGCCTCGATAGGTTTCTCGTGCATAAATGCTGCATTCGGAAACTGGCTTACAGGCATTGGGCCACGGTTGTAAAGCGCGAAGTCTGGGAGTCCATAGGCACTGCCACTCAATGCACTTAATAGCATGCAAGTTACAGCGTTCATTCACCTGAACTTCAGGATAGTAGGCTGATAATTGCTCAAGGAAAAAAAAAGACATATGCAGCTGCACACGTACTTATCACCTTGAGCCGGAAAGCACGGGGCGCCGACCAGTTCACTCGCCCCCAAGGAATGCGTTTTTTTGTTAATAGCACACCATGTTTAAATGGCGCGTTTTGTGACATCTAATATTTACTTGAAACTGTTTCTTGATATGACGACGTAATTATTTCATTCGAGTAGAAAGAAGTCTGGTAAGTTGTGTCAATCTTGCGCGGTCGCTTTGGTGTACTTAGAATAGCGTACCTTAAGCGTGCTAAACGCCATATGCTTTTTCATTGCATCTTGCATGTGTCATATTTCATGAGGTAATACATGATCGCGAAGCTTGTTTGGAAAGAAGCAGCCGCAGGCGTGCTACTAACAGACACGTGGCGAGATTGAGAAGGGACGTGACATGAAAAGTGTTTTAGTTATTCATGCATGCGATATGTAACTAAACTTGGTGCAAATATGAAATTCCTACGCTACTTTCAGTCATTCCTTTTATTTATAGCTATACCTGGTGCAGTTCTGGGTAATTATAATTAACACCGTCGTCATGTCCCCCCAAGGTCTCAAATAATTGAGTAGATAGTGCGCAGTTTTTTTATGCCAGCATGTACATAAAGCCCTGTTCTGTACGATGACGCGATTAGTTCTTTTTCTATATGACAGTACTTATGCATGCATAGTTACATGAAAGCGTTTCTTACAAGAAATAACACAGTACTTACTGCACGTGTAGGGAAAAAAATCGAGATTTATTACGCTCCTCAACGTCTCAGGAATAGTTTGCGACAAATGGAATCATTTGATTTTCATGCGAATTACGAAGGTGAGTGATCCAGTCGCAGAAAATGTGAGAGGTCACAAAACGAACCTTAAAGTTTATTCCCTCGTTTATGGCATCTTCGCTTTCGCTTTGGTCAAAAAAATGCGGCACTGAAATCAAAGAAATTACCTCACAATTTTTGACGACCACACTTCTAAAAACGTAATTTATAAATTTGTTCTCAATATTTTGCTATAATTTTTCGTCACGAAACTAGACTTCAGGGCTAGGAAAGAAAATAATTCTAGAAATAAAAAATTTTCACCAAATCGACCAGCTTAACAAGAGGACAAGTCGGCCTGGCTGGTGCGTGGTCATGCGGCTAAAAACAGCGCTAAGCGAGACAGGAGATCGGGGACACGACGCTGTCCCCACTTTTCGCGCAGCGCGACACGTACGTATGCCAGCAGACGATGAGCGCATGTCTGCTCCGACGAAACAACGCCAGCACTTCCCCTCACTACTGTCCCGAAGTAAAATCATTCCGGCTAGTGCAGAGTGTCAAAACTTGTTTTATTCAATGCCTAGCGCATAAATAAACGGCAGGAACGCTTTCTACATGTTTACTACTAATCATGTATACAATACACAGTGGCAAACTATTTCTCTTTATAGGCCGCACGTGGCCAACGCTAGCTCGTGTACTTCGACAAATTACTAAGTTGGAAGCATCGACCATTGCTATGATTCGCAGAAACTGGAAACGCGCCTGCAAGCCTTGAAAACCCGCGCACAACACCTATCCGCGACGCCACTCCCCGACCTTTTGCCTACCACGAGATCGCTAGCGACTGCAGCGCCACCTCGTTTGTTTACAAACATGCAGGAAGTCCATACATGTCAGATATCCGCGCCTGGGTCCCGTTTACAACAATAGGAGGACCGCGGGACTTTTTCTTAATGGCTTGAAGCTCTTTCAGGTTCCTGGAACTTTTCGTCGCGGTTTAAGTCGCCTTTTCAGCACCGCCCAAATCCCCTTTCTTCACGCTTGAAATTCTTTCTGTCGGCTCGATAGGGGAAATGCGCCAGGACAGGGAGCATGGAGGTGGATGCCTTTTTTCGACGCGCGTCGCGGCGCGGCGCTGGGCGTGCAGGCGCTCGGCCGTACTTCCACGGCCGGTCTTGAGATTAGCGCGCGACCGTTCCAATATGTTTCGCAACATCGCCGCCAGGGAACGGGCGCATGCGCAGTCGCGTCGTGAAAAAGGCGCATTGGGGCTTATGTATAGATATCTGCGCCCAACTAGCGCCTGTGCGCGCTTCGCGCATGCACAGACAGAATCCAGCGTACGCCCTTGCGCGTGGGCGCTCCGCCGGTACGCGTAGGATGTGTCCATCGAGTTGGGGCTTAAGAGCTATTGCTTGACTTTCAGAGAGCAGTTTACCCTCGCAGTATTCCAATGCATTCAACTACATCACAAAAGTTCTTGAATACATTTAAGGCGACAGCCTTTAATGGCTCTTACCCGCGGTGACCGTCCGTCCGTTACATCGCCGTCTAGGTCACGTCACACTGTGATGTCACGTGATCGCCAGGTTACATGACCTTAAGATCACCGAAAGATCTATAATTTGGGTAAAAATTGCAAACGGCTTTCGCCTTCCAGCAGTTAACCCAAGGGAAATTGGCCGACGGCCGACCATCGGTAAGCAATTGGACAGCGCTCGGCAGCCGGTATCCTCGGCCAACCAATGGCGGCCCCAAGCCGGGCCGTGGTTTGCTGCCAATTGCGCTGGTTAATAGTTGGCCAAAAACGTTCAGCCTACGACCGGCAAATGATAGCGAATTAGTCGGTACCCAATGCTCGGGCAACCAAACGGGAACCATCGTAGGGCCATGGTTGGCTTCCCACTTGCTTGGCCAGTGTTCATCCAGCCACAAGACGCACGCAGTAGGCGCGCGAAAAATGCGGACGATCGAGGCGCTCGATCGACGTTTCATATTATCCCAAACATTTTTATTTTTACGTATACAGTGTGCGCGTATGACTGGTGATCGAGCCTAATTTATCGATCGGTGAAATGTATATTTATAAGCAATATGCAGGTGCAATGCTGCGGCATCAATTTTTTTAATGCTGAGCATTTAATTAATTGTTGGATGAGTGCAGTACTTTGCATCGAGAGATAGAAAGAAAAGTCCCGTGATTCTAATAATAAACGAAACCGAAACTCAAAAGTTTCGGTTTCGATAATTGATTGAAACTGGCAAGTAATTTTTTTTTCAAGTGGACGCAGTGAAGCAATGTAAATTTCGACTTCCATAATTTGAGAGCAAAGAATAAATTAACACATTTATTTTGTTTTTGTTCGTTACGAACATATTTCTGACACCACATCTACGAAAGTGCGGTGTCACTCACAACGACTGAATCTGCGGCGTGATACTCTTACCGCCTTTTTTTCATCTCCGATGCTCTATAGTTCCGTATTACGCTGGAGCGGCGTAGCTGGCATAGTCCTTCAATTGTTTGGATTGTTCCTTCGTCCAGTGTCTTGGCCTTTCACTATGACAACAGTGCCACCTGATCTATACGTCGGAAGGTAAGACCTCGATCATCATGGAGCGGTTCTTGAGGGCAAAACGTCGCCAAGAGCTTTATCTGGCGAAGACGGGCAGCGTTCGGTGTTTGCAGCAAGTCGCAGAAGACGCAGAGGCGGCAGCATGCTCTGAGACATTGCCCCATTTGCAATCCGACAATCCATCACGATTAGCAAGCGTTGGAAACGATAGATTTGCGCCGCTGGAAGACAGCTTAGGGCAAGCATATGCAACAGTGAATACTTTTGAATCCTCTGTCATGGCAGCTGAGGCACAGTGTTCAAGTGCAGATCAAGCTGAGTCAGATGGAAGTGACTTGCACGGTCAAAACGCTGGTCCCGTGGAGCCTGATGAACATGACTTGGTTTATGTTCCCGACAATGACAAGTGTCCAGAGGGGATAAGGAGCCAGTTGAGGGCTTGGGCTGTGAAGCATCATATCAGGAGAGCGGCAGTTAATTCACTGCTTGACATTCTTAGGCCGCACTTCACTGATCTTCCTAAGACACAGTCTGCTCTTGTGTCCACGCGACAAAGCGTACCACTTGAACAACTCGGCAGTGGTGAGTACGTTCATTTTGGCCTTCAGAGCGGCTTATTGCGTGCATTAGACATGTGGCATTCGGCTCCAAGTAATGTTCTCTCAATATCAGTCAACATTGATGGCCTGCCTCTGTTTAAGAGCAGCTGTACACAAGTATGGCCCATACTTGTGCAGGTTCACCACCCTCGCAGCAAGCAATCTGATATTATTTTTCCTGTGGGGATATTTTGCGGCACATCGAAACCGACTTGTCTGGATGAGTACCTCAAAGCGTTCATTGAAGAAATGGGCCCTCTGCTGTCAAATGGTATTCTACACAAATCCATAGCTTATAAGGTGGTACTAAGAGCCATTCTTTGTGATGCACCAGCGAAGGCCTTTGTGAAAGCCACAAAATTATTTTCTGGCTACTACGGATGTGACAAGTGCTGCACTAAGGGTGTCTATCTTGGGCGCATTACTTACCAGAGCATGGACAGCCCACTGGGCACCAATCAGTCATTTGCTGATCAAACTCAGGCAGAGCATTACAAAGGCATTTCCCCATTGACATCAATTGGTATCCCGATGGTGACAAGATTTCCACTAGACTACATGCATTTGGTGTGCCTCGCTGTTCTGCGAAAGCTTATTGGTTACTGGTTGAGAGGTCCACTAAAGGTGCGGCTGGCACACTTCTCAGTTATGCAATTATCGGGACATTTGGCTACAATGCGACAGCACATAACCAGTGATTTTGCACGAAAACCCCGAGCAGTTGACATGTTTGAGCGATGGAAGGCTACAGAGTTCAGACAGTTCTTGCTGTATTCAGGTCCTGTTGTTGCAAAGAAAATTTTGCCGAGGGTTATGTATGAGCATTTTCTACAGTTACATGTTGGCATTGCAATTCTTTCTTGTTCATCAATGGACTGTTTCATAGACTATGCTGATCAGTTGCGGCACAGTTTCATAAGCAAGTGCAAGTCAATTTATGGGAAAGAGTCCTTAATTTACAATGTACATGGTCTCATTCACTTGGCCAATGACTGCCGGCAGCTTGGCTGCCTGGATAACTTTAGTTGTTTCGCTTTTGAGAACTACTTGAAAGATATCAAGGCCCATGTGAGGTGTGGGAAGAAGCCTTTGGAGCAGCTGTACAGCAGAATCATGGAAGAACAAGCCTGCTCAGTTGTTGAAAATGGATCCAGTGCTGAATTTTCTGCGTATGAAGTCCTTCACTCTTCTTGTCATTCCAGTGGTCCTGCTTTGTCGTACCCTGCCCTGAAGCAGTACCGAAAAGTGATGTGGAGAGAGCGTTATAAGGACAAAACAGCCTGACAATTGCCTTTTACGTAGTGGAAACAGGATTGTTCTTGCCAGCAATTTTCTTTTGTCTGGGTCCGAGATACTCATTGTTGGTAAGCTGTGCAAGAACGAAGGAGACTTCTACACCCGCCCCTGTAGGTCATCGCTACTGTCAGTCTTTAAAGTTTCGTCTCGTGGCAGCAATCTTGAAGTATTTTTATTTTCTGACGTTGTCTGCAAAGGCCAGCTTTTGCCGTTCAAGGGAAAGGACGTTTTTTTTCCACTGTTTTATCTCTTCTGACTTCTTTTCATGTTGCCCAGGCATTTCAAATATCGTTATTGTCTGAGGTCGTCTGCAAAGGACAGCTTTTTCCTTTCAAAGAAAAGGATTTTTCGCTGTTTTCCCTTTCTGATTTTTTTCATACTCCAGTTGTTGGTGCTTTTGTGGCTTTTGAAAACCACTGTGCTTTTACTAATGCATCATGAAGATCATGTCAGTGCACTGTATATGTGGCTGCGAACCCAAAGCTGTTGATGTGAAGTGCTGGTGATTGTGAAGTTGTGACGTGAGAATGAAAAACTGCTAATTGTGAAGTGTTTGTGGCTGTGACATCTGGAGTTTTCAAGCTTCAGCTCCGTGTGTTTCTTCTTGCCTACGAAACACCTGCTCAGACATTTTTCTAAAACGTAAGCACAGCAATCATTTCATGCCAGCATGTTGCAGCGTTTTATATGCGTGCTGTGTTGATGCATGCACACACAATCTGTTGTTGTGAAGCTCTTGCTTCTAACTCTTAAACTGGTGCCAAGGGTGTTT
The DNA here is from genome assembly GCA_030143305.2 of Amblyomma americanum. Classification (NCBI taxonomy): domain Eukaryota; kingdom Metazoa; phylum Arthropoda; class Arachnida; order Ixodida; family Ixodidae; genus Amblyomma; species Amblyomma americanum. Next base: position 296,006 of record JARKHS020006094.1, read on the forward strand.
CACTTTCTAAGCCACAGCGACACTCACTACACTGCCCTTGGGTAAAGCATGCGAGTACGTATAGCCTTGCTTGCATTTGATGCTGATTTCCGAAAACCCCAGCTACAGGTTAATTGTGAAGTAGCTCTGCTTCGCTCTGTATCTCTTAGAAGCGCATTTGGCTCCTGTGCCACACTTCCATGTCTATCTCTCATTTGGTGTTTGTTTTATGTGCCATGTCTTGTTCACACCTATTATGATACTTCTCCCTGCAGGTTTCACATTGTGGAGTTCACTGACGAAGTTAGCACATATGTGGTGCCTGAAAGCTGGGTGAAAATGGAAGCTGATGGTGCAACTTGCTATTGGCCACCAACAGCAAAAAAAGAAGTTGACCGCATGATCTTGTTAGCAGTGCCTGTAGAGGACAACTGGGAAGGTTACAAGGCAAGAATTCTTGCAACTAAAAGTGAGCACCATTTTGTTTCATTTTTATAGTTATGACATAGCACAAGGCTGTATATGTCTGCTCTTCTGTAGTGGACATATATTGTTTCAGTACTGTAATTTTTATTCTTTGGTGTAAGGTTAGGAAGAATGTGTTTAGCAACAGTGCTCCTTTAAGGATGATGCAACATAACAAGGACTCTTTGTATGAAGTCGCCACACACTGCACAAAGGTGCTTACTAAAAATTGTTTATATGCAGTTGGTAAAATTTGAAATATATCTCATGGGTGCTCTAAAACTGTTTCTTGACCCAGGCACATATGAGCGCGCCAAAGAGTGTCTTCCGCATGCCCTTATGACATCACACCTGGACTCAGAAGGCTCAGTTGTTGAAAAAAAGAGCCGGAGAAAGCGAAAGGCAGTGCTTCTTTCGGACAGTGAAAGTGATGTCATCCTCGAGGGTCGGTCACCAGGCACTGTGATGAAAAGTGAGTGCTAGTTGCATTTTCGCTCATTTCTTGTGACTTGTTTGTTAATGTTCCTAATTGCACTATTGCTGAATACATGATATTTCTTCTGTGGGGCAGGTATTTTGTTTAATTGCAATATTTCTTTCATGTAGGAGGGAAAGGATCTGGCATGAGCCAAGACGTCCAAGAGCATATTCCCATCAGACGCAGCTCTTCAGAGCAAGTCCACATTCGAGGTATAACACTGCTGTGTGCAGCCATATATTTATGTGAAAGCAATTAGGCATAATTATATTGTTTAGTCTATATTGACTTAAAACTGCTTCATTGAATCAAAAATCGAAGAGCATAGTGCAACAAAATGTCTCTGAAAACCTTATAGATGGCTTCGTGGCTGCAAGGGAAAGACAAGTTCCAAGGGTGCTTTCTAATACCCTAGTTACACGGCTGGCTTAACCGCGGTTATGCTTAACCGAGGTTACCGAGCTTAACCACGGTTAACGCGAACCGCGGTTTACTGCTGTTACACAGCAGCTAGAGGCGGCTGTTATTAGTCACTAGCGCCCTCTAGGGTAAAACAATAAAAATGACGCGGCGATCGGCAAAATAGTCGCAGTTCACAAATGAGGGCAGCATTTTCGCCACGTTGTTTTTTAAACATGATTTCTTAAAACCAAATGCACTTTACGGCGTGCAGAAGACTCGTGTGAGATATTTTTCAGCCTACGCCTGCTTCGGTAAAAGGGCGGCAGGCTAAAACAGTTTGTAAACATTGGTGCCACTCTCATTCTTTCTCGAAATCTCTCGTGGAATGCGCTCATTCATCCGCTGCGTTGCCTGTGGTCCCGACTGCTGCTGTGTATTGTGTAGCATCGGCCGTGCACGTACTGCTGCATGAGCAGTAATGGCTTTGACCAGGCCAGTCGTCAATGAAAGCGGCGAAGATGAGGCATTCTGGACCTTCTTCATGTCCATGCAAGCAAGGCTTCAACAGCGGCGAATCCGGGAGCGCCAAGTTTTCGCTGAAGTGGAAAGACTTAACATGGAGCGAAGACGTGCAGAAAGGTGCCGTAAACAGCTCATGGTGATCACTGCGCGAATCGCTTTGCGTGACAGGTGCCTATGGGCTTATCCACGAGGTCCGTCATGGTGGGAAACAACCCAGTCTCACCTCTCGGACGACGACTTTAGAGGACACTTCAGAATGAACAGACACACATTCAATTATGTGGTGAGCGTTTGTGACTGCATGAGGCGTGTCGACACAAACATGCGCGATGCGATCCCTTTGGAGAAAAGGGTAGCCATCGGGCTCTACCGGTTGGCGTCTTCTGCCGAGGACAGAACTGTGGCCAACGTATTCGGAGTTAGCCGTGCTTCGGTTAACATCGTCTTTCGTGAGCTTTGCGCCGTTATAGTTCGTGTCCTCGAGTCGCGATTTGTGCGCTACCCACGACGGCACGAGTTGGAGGAGCACGTTAGGCAATTTGCAGCAGTGACCGGATTTCCCCAAGGTGTGGGAGCCTTAGATGGTTGCCACATTGAGGTGTGCCCACCCAAAGAACAAGCTGCGGATTACTATAATTACAAGGGTTGGTACTCTGTGATCCTTCTTGCAGTGGTGGACCATTCATATAAGTTTATGTATACAAATGTTGGCACACCCGGAAGGAACCATGACTCTGATGTGTTCCTCAAGTCACGTGTCCCAAAGGTGCTGTCCAGTGACCTGTTCCAGCTGGGGAAAAGAACATTCAATGGAGTGTCAGTTTGCCCTGTAATAATTGCAGATCAGGCTTTCCCACTGCAAACCCATGTGATGAAGCCATTTCCGCAGCCAGGGCCAGCAGGTTCTCCGTCACAAGTTTTCAACTACCACCTGTCCAGTGCGAGACGGGTTGTTGAAAACGCTTTTGGCCGTCTGAAGGCACGTTTCAGGATTTTATTGAAAGGCACGGAGAACAAACTTGTCAATGTGAGACTTATCATTCGTGCGTGCTGCGTGCTGCATAACATGTGTGAACAGCTCGGGGATCGGTGTGATTCAAGCTGGATTGAATGCATGCACTCTGCTGAGGTCAACAGGCCTCAGCCAGCATGCACAACTAGCCGGTCTACACCAGGTGGTGCAGAGGTTCGAAATGTTTTAGCAAATTTCCTTGCTGGCAACTGAACAATGCACCACCTGGATTGTGTCCATGAAGTCGCTTCAGTGGGCTGTGAGCCGAAGACTGTGCCCTGTTTTTCATTGTCTATTTTATTTTGAACTGAAGTTCCTAACGAGTTTGTTACATCAGTTGTTTTGAATTGCTAATATGATTGTGAGTACAGCTTTGTTGTGAAACCCTGTTCTTCTTTCACGCTTTATATTCGCCATTTACTCTGATTACTGCACTGTGATGTTCAAAGCAGAACATTATGTCTCGTCCTGCCTTGTTGAAACACATGAAACTCATAAATATAGATGTAGCTATTCCGTGCTTAATTTTAGTGTCTTTGCTGGTGTATTGAGGACAGAGGTTATCACATCAGGCCGTCTCTTTGTTGAATTGTTTTGTTGACAATGTGTAATGTTTGGTTTATGACGGTTCAACGTCCCAAAGCGACTCAGGCTATGATAGACACTGTAGTGAAGGGCTACGGAAATTTTGATCACCTGGGGTTCTGTAATGTGCACTGGCATTGCACAGTGCACGGGCCTCTAGAATTTCGCCTCCATCGAAATTCGACCACCGCAGCCGAGATTGAACCCGTGTTTTTCGGTTCAGCATCCGAGCATCGTAACTATAGTGAGCCACTGTGGCAGCAGAATGTGTAATGTACCAGCCAAAACTTTGCATTGGGTTATATGCAACCTAACTTTGCTGCAACATGAAATGGCATTTCCTTTATTTATATTTTTCGCACAAAAACTTGGCTGAGCACCAATATTGTGGTCTCGAGCCTCTCATGTGGTAGTGAATTGCAATTTCCTGTAGTGTAGTTACAATTTCACTATAGTTAATCTCCTGCTCCTTTTTTTCTGGCGAAAATATTGCTGCATCATTTGAAACGCAGTCTTGTGTACCTTTTAGTTCTTTTTGCAGCTTTTTGCAGCTTCAGTCCTTTCTTTTGAAGCTTAGATGATGCTGTGATATAAATGCTGTTATTTCATGCTCTCAATTTACATTCCATGCAATTACTGCGCTGCAATGTTAAAAGCAAAATATCGCATCTCGTTGTAATATGTCAAAACACATTGTATGAAATGCACTACTGTAGGTGCAACCATTACATGCTTGGTTTTAATGTATTTCAATATGTACTGACAAAAGAGTAGCTCATTCAGTTATCTATTGGAATTATCTTTTGCTGATTTAACCCAAAATTAAAGTTTTCATTGAATTGCATACACCAAGGTTCATTGTGCTGACTAGTTTACAGGCATATGCAGTGGATTTTCTATCTTTACTTATATTTATAACACCGCAACTAGGGTGTACAGAAATACTGAGATTGAGTAAGTTGCTGTGGTTATAAATCTACGAACACTAGAAAACACAGCAGAGAAACAAAGACTCCCTCAAGTGGATATACAAATGAACTATATAATAATTTTTTTAAAGTTCAAGAAACCGACACAGTCTTGTTCGCTGGTAAACATACTGCACACAGCCCTGACGGAATACACTATCAAATGCTGTCCCACTCCTTTGAACCTGCCGTAGAGGTACTTTTAAATTTTTTTAATAAGGTTTGGGTGTCGGATATACTACCCGAAGCCTGGAAGAAGGCCATCATAGTTCCATTTTTAAAACCTGAAAATCCAGCAACCTTTCCCAGTAGTTATAGGCCCATAGCCCTCACCAGCTGCCTTGCGAAACCCTTTGAAAGTATCATGAACATTAGACTAACCTTCGTGCTAGAACCCCGTGAGCTTCTCCATGTCCATCAGTGTGGTTTCAAAAATGCATGCTCCACAACAGGCCACCCGGTTCATCTTAAAAATACTGTCTGTGAAGCTTTTGTACACAAAACGCTGTCTTGCTGTTTTTTTTTAAATTTCGAGAAAGCGTATGATACAACCTCGAGATGTTATGCCATTTCGGTGGCTATATCAAAAATAGTCAGAAAGAACATTCCAAACAGCATTATCAACATGGACTCGCTGAGTGTAATCATAGCACTGAATGCCAGAAATGTGAGAGAACCTTTAATAGGAGATATACTACATAACATAATAACTGAATAATAACTGATAAAACAAAGACATGTAATTAAGCTCTGTTGGATTACAGGCGATCTTGGAATTAGAGTAAACGAGGGAGCTAACGTGGTGCGCTGCTCAAACTCGCCATAAGGAAGTCGGGACTGTAAACATACCCTGTAGAGAATGCATAAAGTTAACAAAAAATAAACTTAAAGAAAAATGGCAGTCTACATGGACTAGTGAAGAAAATAAGCTACATTTAGCAAAACCTACTCTGGGAGAATGGAGAAAGTGCAGGCATCAGGAGCAATTTATAGAGGTAATTTTATGCCACCTGCACATCGGACACACACACCTAACACAACTTTCCAATGACAAAACAAGACAAACCTTCATGTGAGAAATGTGGAGATGAGCTCACAGTGAATCACATCTTATTCTCGTGCACAGAGCTCTAACGGCTAAGGAAAAAATATTTTACAGTATTTTACAATGAATGCATTCCCTTCCACCTCAATTTACTTTTAGGCAATAAACCACCTGTAGGTAATTCATCTGTTTTTGGTTTTCTGAAAGAAGCGGCGATTTTAAACAAAATATAATATCACAGAACTACTGGATCTAAAAATTCTTACCCTGTGCCTTGACGCATTCTGTGATGCACCTGATCTATTTTCTCAGGCCTGAGAAGGAGGCTGAGGTCTATGTTTTGATTCGATGGGCTCCTCGGAGTCCTTGTCTGGACAAGGACTGTCGCTGAGGACACCCAATTTTCGAGATTATACCATGTGTTTGGCACATGATAGCCTGAGTTGCTTATGCGCCATAAAACCAAATACAATACTAGAATTGTGATTAGCTGTTTATTTGTTTTGCTTTTCAAAATACTGCTGCATCATTTGAATCATAGAGGCTTGCATATCGTTAGATTCTTTTTACAGTTTTAGCCCTTTCTTTTGAAGCTTGTATGACTTCTTGGCGAGCTTGGCAGCGGTGGCAGCTTCTTCCTTCTGCAGCTCCAGCAGCTGCTGTATTGTGGAGTTGCCAGCCCGTTTCCTTCCGCTGCTGGGGGTAGTTATGACATCTGCAGCGGCAACGTTGTCCTCATCTCTGGAGCATCGGTTAACTGCGGCGATGCTGGTGCTTGTGTGAGCTGGCATGCTGTAGAGCCTGTCTTCCTGCTGCTCAATGACATCATTCGGGCTGGCATCAATTTCACCTGCATCCTCCCAAGTAGCCAACACCTCAGACCCTTCAACCAGAGCTGCCACCTCTGGCACCTGTAAAGCATCGAACGAAACCTTGTTTACATTGCAGTAATCCAAAGTTGTAACCAACGCAAGAGGGGCATGTCCATGACGATAACACATCTCATGCATAGGCAGACAAAGGCTTCTTACATTGGATGACCGAAGCCGTACCAGAACTTGTCACAGCTGCTTGTCAGTAGCTATCGTTAAGTTAATAGGTAGGTTTTGTAAATGGTTTTCTAATAATCCATTTAAAATGCGGGGTGGTAAATGCTTAGCATTTTTCAAGAAAATGTCATCATAGACAATTTCTACAGAGGACCCACTGTTTTTTGTTGGAAGGATGTTGTACAAAAGAACATTTAAAGGATCAAGCAAATTTTGTACCAGAACTACCTGCGGGGTATGAAATCTAGGCCAGTGGACTCCAAAAAAGAAAGTCGGCTGGCAACAAAAAAGAGACAAGGAGCGGTGTAAACCTGATTCCTATATCCTTAGGCACGTCTGAACAGTTAGGAGTTGAAATCTAGATAATAAAGGAGGAATACGGGGTTCAAGATAAAGCATGATATTGGCCACAAATTTGGGGAGGCCAAGGCACAACCGAAGCGCTTCCCGCTCCAAATGAAGGAGCGGGCGAATTTTGTAAGTAGCTGTACCAGAAAACAGCACAGATCCAAATTCTAAAATTGGTCGGACATACAAAACATGAATCAGCAAAAGTGCATCAGTTGAAGTCAGCGTTCGTCCTGCGTCTATCTTGTTTCTTCCGGGTCCTGTGTATTTCGGCTGAAAAATATATGCATTCTACGTACCAAGACTAACTAGCTCGTCTTACCACTTTAAAAAGTCATGTACTGAGATTTAAGCGCAGTGTTGGTGAGGAAAATCCTACGAGTGCAGTGGTGCAGTACACAATTTATGGTTGTCACAAATTTTCTTTTTAGTCCACACTCCTTCATAGCTTTATTCCAACATAGCCAACACATCTTATAAAAATCATTTTATGAATATTTTCTATTTACACGTATTTATGTCATTGAATTTAGTTTCAGACGTGAACACTTTGGAACTTCGAAAATGCATACTACCTCAATACTTTCTTCAACCAAGGTATCGTCATTAGTTGCCAGGGTTCCCAAAAATTTGTGGTGCATTCGGTAGTACTCTCATCCAATTCCTTGTGAGCCGGTGGTTGTGCCATCATGCCTCAGTTTCCTAAACAAAGAGAGCACTATTTACATTTCCATGCAATCTATTAAGCATTGCGTAAAATGTCTGACAGTGCTGATGTAAAATTATGCTTCATAATTACAGCACATAATAGTTTGTAGCAGCACCTCAGAATAGTGCTATGAAACTGTAACGAAAACACCAACTGAAAATGTATTTACACTGCACTGTTATGTATATACTGAACGATGCATAATTAAATCGTGATGAAACTTCTTTAAAAAGGTGGTTTACCGAAAACAAAGCGGTCAGACAATGCACAGAGGACGCGTGCTAATTAACCCACCGCGAGTCTATCAACAGCGTCGCAAAAAAAAAATTCTGCAGCAATTAGTGCATACAGGAAACCTCGTAATTCGTCACCGCCGATACCAGTGGTGCGAGTACCATTTCATGCCAGCCGAACGCAAAACTAGACGTGTTTTTAGATGCAAATAACTTTTGTAGGAACAACTAGTGAACTGCTCGGTAATGGGTCCGCAGCGCCGTGTGTACACTAGCCCTACATGCCTTCCGAGTAGTCGCGTCATTCACACTGAGCGCAGCCGTCCCGACGCGGCTGTGCAACAGCGAACCGCACAATATTATACACGGGCAACAGAATATAGCATTTGTACTTACCGGTACTTTTTGTTCAGGTTGTCAATTTTCATCCGAACTTGTTTTGTGCTGTAGGGTCCCTCGTCGGCAGGTAGTCCCGCGTTCAATTGGGCTGTGATGGCGGCATAAATTTTGGCGTTCCTCACGTTCCCACGAAGATAGGGCAGATGGTTCTCCCAGATTCGTATCAGGCTCTCCGTTGTTGGCGGAGGCCAATTCGTACGTCTCGCATCGGAGGCCGGCCTGCATGCTGTCTCTGTGGGCGCTGCCATCTTCTCGGTTAATGACGATAACCGAGGTTGCCAATCTCGGTTAGCGATAACCGCGGTTAGCTGCGTAACCGCAGTTTCCTTCACCGTGTAACAGCGGCTAACCATGGTTCCGTTTAACCGTGGTTTCCTTAACCGCGGTTAACCCTGCCCGTGTAGCAGGGGTATAAGTCACCTACGACATTCAACAGGCACATGAAACAGCTTCCAGGAATGTCTCGCCTATCAGAAATATTTTCCAAGCATGGTGCGGGTATGGAGTTATCACTATATATTTTAGTGTTTCATTTTGTCTGTAGTTCATTTCAAGCTGGCTGTACATCATTTAGTAGTGATTTGCATTACTGTCAGTAACCTACTAATTTCTCTTTTGCTTACATGGGTCTTAGATTCAGCAATGTATTCTGCTTACGACTAAAACATCTACATCTAAAAATTGTACGTTTCTGCAATGAAATTGCAGGTCTTCAGGACAAAGCCACCACATCCTCGTGGGGTCAGGACAGCAGTAGCTCTGACTGTGAAGCAGGTGTGATATCTGCTGCATTTTTTAACAACCTTATCTTTCAATTTTATTAATTTTTATGCTATCTTATGCCCCACACATCTTGAAATGAGTCGAATAACACTAAAAATTCCGAATACCATTGACTTGTGTAAACTGTACATTGCTCCATGATGGTTTCCAGAGGCAGTCGAAAGCTTCAACATCTGGCATACTACAGTGACGCTGCTGCTGCCTAGTTTAGTTTTTATAACCTTAGTTAAATGTTTGAAGCCTATGAGGGTGGACTCCGCGAGAATACATCGTTATGAGTAACAAAATGTGCTGCATAGAATTGGGGGGCTTATGTTTACTGGATGCAACTTATATCTAAAAGCCTTGCTGTGGGCTGAGTGCTTTTCTTTTATCGTGTGACATATTTTTGTTGTGTATGTTTACATGGTGTCATTTCACTCCCTTTATGTGTTGTGCTGCTTATGAACATGGACTTCAAAACTGAGCTGGTGAAGGCCAAACCACACCACCAAGCCACCACACTGAGTAGCTGCATTCCTCACAGTAAATAAAAAAGGCATTTCGTGTAGGGTCAGCTCACATTTATTCGCTTAGAAGTAGGTATTCAGTTGTAAGTATTTGTTTTACAAATTATAGCTTGAAGACACCGTGCACAGGGGCACACAAATTTGCATTTCGAAGGCATTTGAAACTGTAGAATGTTTGTGTGGTGCTCTTTCGACTTTAATAACATTTCAACTTAATGCTGTGTAACAGCACGGCTGTTAATTCCTATAGCGTAGATATCAGATGCTCCTTACAGGAAATGTGTATAAAAATACGTACCATATTTTTTTGTTTGTCACAGCTCCTGCAAACACAAGTGCCCCGAAAGAGGCCGGTAGCCTGCCTGCATGGTTCACTGGTATGAGTGCATCTACAGCTTTTTTTCTTTAGTACCAGTTTATTTGCTGTCCAAACATTATATGATGCACTGCATTTGACAATGCTTCAGGTGTTGATGTACCAGTTATAACGGGCCTGTAAGCAGGAATAAGATATATAGGTTTGAAGTTCTAAATACTCGACTGTAGTGCATAGAGTGCTGATGCTCTGCTTTCTACTTAGGAGAAGTCAAATTCTTTTTCTGGATCTTACCTCAAAGTTGCCCTTATTTTGCTTCTAGCCTTCGAAAAGAAAGTTTTTGACAACCAGATGAGAATAATCATCGAGCTGAAGAGTTTGAGGTCACTGCTAACTGCAAGCAAAGCAAAAAGAGCTTTAGTTTTGCCCCAAGATTGCCCAAAGCTACCTGCATCAACAGGGGCAGATGTCCAAGCAATTGAAGAGTATCTTTCCTCAGAAGGAAACATGGAAGTACTTGTAAGTCTAATTTTTGCTGTTTAAACTCTTCCTCAGCTTTTCTTTAATGTTTGGTATGATGCGTCTGCAGACAAACTACTGCTCAAGATTTGGTGGCACGGATTTTCAAGACACTGTTCGAATTTTGATGCGAAACTTAATGAGCAAAGCAGCATCACTGCGATTCAGTTGGAAAGGGTCTCGCGGCTGCAAGCATGCATTTGCTGAGCTGAAGAACATTAATAACATGATCCTGGGTAAGTGATTGATTACACTGGTGAAGAATTGTCATGCTGTGCTAAACAGGTTGGTCATTTTATCAGCCATATATTCTTGAGTAGAACACATTTTACCAAATGGTGGAAATTCCCAGAGCCCTCCGCTGCGGCGTTCCTCATAGCCTGAGTCGCTTTTGCAGAAGGTATCTCATTTTATCCATACAAAGGTATATAGTAATTTTCTGACAACTTTGTCATTACAGAAAATGAATCTACTATTTTGAATATTCTTTCCTTCACAAACTTCTGTTGTTGTTTGCGGTTCTTTATTTATGCAGCAGGTTTTTATCTATGCAGCTTATATATGACATTGCAAACATAGTGAAATGTATGAATTTGCTTTTAAGTGACCCAAACAGGCCACAGGCTTAACTTGGAGATTTTTATGCTGGTTGCATGGGCAGTGGAAAGATGAAAACATGGTTTATTTGCTTTTAGATGAGTGATGGTGATTATGGATTTTTATGGCGCAAGGGCATCTATGGCCAAAGAGCGCCATGGCACAAGGTATTTTCAAATTCTCAAGGTGGGGTCGAAGACCCATTTCCCAAGCATTTCACCCTAAATAAGCCGAGCACCAGACCAGGGGAAAGCTTGTACCCATTGTATCACCGGTGGGTACCTGGCGGCGCTATGGATCGAACCCCGCACCTCCCACATATGCGGGGCGGATGCTCAACCACTTGGCCACCGCTGCGGTCCTTTTAAATGAGTACTAAAAAAGTACAAGGTAGCTGAAGAGCTTGGCTCGCACATATACGGAATTTTTGGTTGCTAGTATGGTGTTTCACCTTGTTAGATTTATTTTGCTTGAAAAGTGCAAAAGGAAAATTTAACTGGTGGTTTATTCCAAAATAACACCGTGGCGCACTGAATTCCTGTTTCAGTGTTTCAGTTCTCCCAGGAACTTTAGGAATGTAGGTACGTGCAATGAGTGTAGACATAAATTATGGTTTTAGTAAATTTGTAGGTGTCAGTAATTAGAATGTGACTAGCCGATTGACAATGCCCATCTATGTTGTGGGGACGTGGCATTGCGAAGGAAAGTTTTTGTTTTTTGCTCACTGTGGTGGCTCAGTGGCTTTGGCATTCAGCTGCTGATCTCAGCACTGCAGGTTCGATCCAAGCTGCGCTGGCGGCTTTATGATTGAGGCGAAATGAAAAAGTGCTCGTGTGCTGTGCGATTTCAGCATACGTTACCCAGGTGGTCTAGATTACTCTGCAGCCCTCCAGTAAGGTGTCCCTCATAGTCCATGTGTTGCTCCCGGGACATTAAACCCCGCAATGTTTTTCTAGGAAAAAAATTTGAAGTGCTTCGAAATTCTACTCTATTCAGTCTATTTTGTCATGAAAAAATTTCGTATTCATTCTTTATTTTGGCACTGCTGTGACATGGACCTAACAAAATGCAGGTTGTAAAAGATTTACCTGTATTTAAGGGTCAATTTGCATGTTGGTGGCAGTGTAGCTGATTTATTGCAGGTTTAGATTACCTCATTAAAGCAACTTGTTAAAACAATTGCTACTGTATGCTGCATCAGGTGTCATGCAGTTGTAAAAAAAAAAATTGAATTTCTAATACTGCTGGCAATTGTTTAGTGCTATTTATAACGGTACACACAATGCCAAATTTTCAGTATATAATGCCCTGATTTTGGCTAAAACATTTATAATGCTATTGTGAAGACATTGAAGACCTCCTACAAATATATAATGGATGCATTGTACAAAGGACAGATATTCTAGTTTATTGCATGTTGCCCTCATTGCTACATGTTATGTTGGATTCAAAGTAAATATTGCAATGGTAATAGAATATAGTGCTGACTACTGTTATATCCGAGTCTGGACTACAAAGCACTGGATTATTTGGTAGGAATTTCACAGCTGAGCTGGTTTGAGCCTTTCTGAAGTGGTGGCATTTGTTTTTGCTCTCTTCTTTTATCGTAGCCTGCCTGAGAGCACACTACCCTGACCAAGCATCCCTGAAGAATAGCAGTGCTGTCATAAAGCGCTGGCTGATTGGAGTGCAAGATCGTGAAGGTGGCCGGAGCCATAGGCGCCAGCCGACTCGAGCAAGGGAGGCAGTGAACACAGAAGAATAACACTATTTTTTGTAAGATTGCACAGTAGGCGTGCGTTTACAGTGAGTGGAACTGCTTGTATGCTGATGTCTGCATAAAGGAAGACCTTAATAATTGCTGCAAGTTCGTCTTCATTGTGTGTTTCTCCTCAAGATGCCTGTGCATACAGGTCGAATTCCTCATGGCCAAAACTTAGTTTTCGAATGTCATATAGATAAGGTAACCACGATTTGTCATAGATTCACAATCTAGCAGGGCACTGGCTGGCGACTGCAAGGTCGGCATATGGCCTCGGCCCTATGTTGGCAGCCAAAGGTCGGCCGGTGTAAGGCCAATCACCAATCCCAACCTCAGCCCAACCTAGTTTGCCAAGCTAGGGCCAAGGTCGGCCAGGCTGGCTATCAACTTTGGCCCAACATAGGGCCGAGGTCGTTTTTTCAGTTGGGAAGGGATATCTAAGTGCCTCCAACGAATTTTTCATTACTTTTTTATTAGGGCCGACCTCTGCTGTGGTGAACACAGCTAGAGCCATTCGCTGCGGCTAAACTTTTTTGACTATGTTTAATTATTTGTGTATGTCAGAGGCAAAAACTTGCTTCAGTGTGTCACGGATATCCCCGGATAACACTCGGACCGAAAGAATTTGCATTTCTGTTTGACAGCAGTGTGCTAAAATGTGAATTTTCAATGCATGCAGAATTCAGACACACACACACAGCTTATATATTCAATAGATAAGCATTTATTTTGTGTGAACAGTCAGCTGACTGTAGGCGGCTGGGGAGGAGGTTGTTTACATATTAAAGTGACAACTACTGTGCAAATGCTTAGGAAATGCTTAGGCAATGCAAAAAACACTGCAGTGTACAATTTTGAATAACTGAGTAAAAATTTTAATTATGTAATCTTAACCATTTGAAAAATGTGATTATCCCGGTTATAATTATGGACGGTTGCTAGCAGCCTGTATTGTGGCCTGACCCGATCAAGAATTCGCAATAAGAATCGCGTCGTTGTTCTGATATCGTGAGGGCAGGGCTGCTTTCAGAGGAAGTAGCCTTCTGTTATTTTGGCAAATCGTCGAACGTTGTGAAAACAGCGATCGAACGAGGAGTTCACGATCGCGATGTGACGCGTTTTTTGGTTCCTTGGATATAAATGGTCCACATGTCGTTTCCCACAGCAAAGCTTCAGATGATCAGGCTCTCCTGCGATGTTGTAAAGTTTTGTCACGAATTGGTTCGCGGCCGTTGGAGTCGGCAGCACCGAGATCCATGTGATATCACAGCCGACCACAATTGTACCTTCGACAAAAATCCCGCAGCAAAAAAAAAAAAATTTGACGCAACGGATGTCTCGAGTACGCCGCAATTAATACGGGCAATTTCTACTGCAAGATATCTGCGTGTCTTGCTACAAGCATGCATGCTTCTTCCGCCGCACGCGATTGGACGACAGGAGCTGCCGGGCGCGCCAATCGGAATGCTGGGACCATCCGCCTTGCTCACAAGCGCCAAAGTGGTCGTGAAACACATTTGTGCCCCACGTCTGGAGGTCAAAAACGGGGGACCCGCTCGCCAAGCGGGCCTGGTGGAAGCCGCTCCAAAACGATCGTACGACGGCCCCAAGTCGAATTTGGTAAAAAATGTCGACCAATGAGCTTACTGGTGTGTGAACTCATGTGATGATACGGAGGCAGGTGGCTTCAGGACAGTGATCTTTGAGTCGGAGAGCACTGGTGGTGTGGTGCAGAAGCAAATTATCATAGTGCCCGTGGAGGTGATGCCAGTGTCGTTGGCCTTGGGGGCACCACCAGGATGGGTGGCAACGGCGCTGGAGACACCCCTGGCCGTAGCGGGTTATAGCGTACTCCGTTGCCTCCCCGGGGCGGGCTCAGGAAGTCCGCGGTGCGAAGCAGTGGAACAAGAGCTCTCCAGAGCAGCAGCCGGCGTCGCTCTCTTCCAGCCGATGCGTCCCTGACCCGCCGGAGCCTCCGCTTCTCTGTTCCTACCCCCCGTGCCTCGCTCTCCTTCGCGCTTTTATAGCCTTCGTGTTAGTCCACGTAATCCTTGTCGTCGTCCTCTTCTTCTCTCCACCAATCATCTCTTTCTACCTCACCCAATGCTTCTTCATCTTCTTTAGTCTTCGGTTCATCCGCGTCATCCTCATCGCCAACCTCGTTTTTATTTTAGACTCCCTATTATATGTGACACGATGGCAGGAGCAAATTCAAGACACCAGCTACATCATGTTCGTCACTTGAGCACTGTAGTTGGCACAATGCATTGAATGGCGTTATGATTAATATTCTTATATTCACAACATGAAACGGACAATAGGAAACAAAACGGGGAGAGCGACTGCATTGTCAGGAAAGGTGAATGCGTTGTATGTTGTCACTTGTGCATGTGTTTGTTTAATTTCTGGCTGCCTCTGCCAAGTGCCAAGTTTATGCATGAGCAGGATACTTGAGTTGAAGCTCATGTTATGACCATTCACGAGGACTGTTTTCGTCCCTTTCGAGCTGGTCATTTTTGAAGTGGATACAGAGCTTCTCCAGAAAGAATCATTGCAAATCCTGCTGCTGAGAATCCTCGAAAAGCCCTAGTTAACTGTCTTGAGCAGCTCCTATTCGACCTAATGTCCCGATTCACAAAACCTCTGCATGCTAGGTAAAAGTGGGTGTTCTACTGCTATAGCACTGTGGCTCACCTGCACGACAATCGGATTTATTTTGTACCAGGCCTGGTGCGCATCAGTAAATTGGCTTGGCACCGGGCCATTGTCCTCAAGCGTTGTGCTTAATGTAGGCGTAGCTGGTTTGCCCTTGCACTGTTGCATATGCAAATGCGTGTTTTAATACATTATCACCACAGAAGGGTCTTATATTTCAAGCGACATACAAAACCTGTCGTGCTGCATGAATTTCAGGCAGCCGTATTATTAAAAGCAGCATTCCACGTGTTCACTCCCCGATAAACGTATTCAGGCCACAGGGTTTGCTTTTAGCCAAGTAGTGGGTCATTCAAGGCAGCCATCAAGATGTAAATTTATGTGAGGTGAGAAGAACTCTGATGCTTGCCTTTCAATGCTCTTTGGTGTGTTCAATGGTGCCGGAAGTGCTCCACTTGGAGTTTTAAAAGTGTGGGGGCCGATTACATTTGTACAAGACTGCACATTGAAAGCCAGAATAGGCTGGTGTGGTGCCTTAAGTGCCTTTAACCTGCAATATTTAAATACGTCAAACTATTTTTTGTATTTTGTGCTGTAGCTCATTGGGCTGTTGCGCATACCGTTGCGAAATAAATAATTGTACAGTCTTTGACACGATGCAGTTTATGACAGACAGGGGCACTGAATTGGGTACCGGAAATCACAGTATTGCTGCGCCGGCAATGTGTTCCTGATTTCAGCCACCACACAACCAAGCAGAAGCTTACGGTTTCTGCTGCCGAGGAGGCGCCAAATATAGCGGACAAACTGTCTGTATAGCAGTGTTCCTGTGACAACAGGCGTGAGAACAGCACCAGGATGCGGCCACCTAATCCGCTCTGCTTCTTCGTCCAGGTTACGGCATGGGCTCTGTTCAGCAATGCGCCGCTATCGTCACCTACCCAGCGGCGGCAGCATCTGGAAGCACGCCTAACATTTGTACTCTGCTGTTGCAGGTTAGTAATCCTGAGCTTTCTTTTGCATTTCAATGCTTCTTTTACGCTGTCGCTGCTGCCACTACTGCCAATGTTATAAAATTATGCAATAGGATTGCATAACAGTTGCCTTGCGGAACTTTCTCGCTTTTGGTTTTCATTTTCGTTTGTTTCTTCTTGATTCTTCCGTGCTATGTCTGACATTTGTTTATCATGTCAGCTGCCTGTGCAGGATGAAGGGGCTGCGAAATGTAGTGAGTGTTCATATATGTACCACTTCAGGAAATGTGCTGGTTTGCAAGAAAAAACCTACAAATCTAAGGTAGCTAAGAAGGCCTGGAAATGCGTGACATGTAAGAGCGCAGGCTCGCGGTCTAGCTGCAGTGAGGATGACACTGATGTAAGCTTAGTTCTTGCGTCAATCAATGAAAAACTTGAGCGCCTGCCAGCTCTAGTTGAAAAAGTAAACAGCATGGAAGAGGCAGTTCAGTTTCTGTCGCAGAAATTCGATGAATTTCAAGAAAAGATTTCTAATCAAGATACTGAAATCAAAGGGTTAAGAAAAAGAGTGGCAGAACTGGAGGAAAGAGAGACAGTGCATGTAGCCGTTGAATCCGAACTTCAACGTCAGGTGAATGACCTTGAGTTCCGAAGTAGGTGACTGAACCTTGAGGTCCATGGAATCCCTGTTGTGGAGGGTGAAAAACTCATGCTGTCTAAATGAGGTAGCTGATAAGCTCCAGATACCTCAGCTTGAAGAGGCTGACGTTGCAGCCGTGCATCGGCTGCCCGCTAGGCAAGACAACGTGCCGGGAATTCTTGTCCGTTTCACTAAGCAGGGAACCAGGGACACATGGCTTAAGAAAAAAAACGCCCTGAGGAATGAAACCCCTGCAATTTTCTTTCAAGAAAACTTGACTCAGCATAACAGGGACCTTCTACGGTCGGTAAAGGAAGCAGCAAAAGAAAAAGTCTAAGTTTGTTTGGTACCTGACCGGTAAGGTCCTTGTTCGAAAGACCGACGGAGCTAGTGCAATTCACGTCAGGGATAAGGGAGAGCTGGACGACCTTTAAATGGTGCGTTTTTTTTTGCAACAAAAGAAGGTGGCATAACGAAGTGGATTTTTACTTGCCTTATGATGTAGATGAAATTGTCGCAACATTTCCCGCATCTCCCATAAAATGTATCCACATGAACACGCGTTCTGTCAGAAATAAGGCGTCATCCCTGGAGGAGTTATTTACTGGTTTCTCTTTTCAATTTTCGGTTATTATGTTAACAGAGACATGGAGCACTAATGAATGTGATATTTTTAGGTTGCCTGATTATAATACCCACTATCTAAACCGGTCGGACTCTCGAGGGGGCGGAGTGTCATTGCTGATCACAAATGATGTAGAATGTCAGATCACTGATTCTTACACAGTGCTTTCACCAGACTATGAAATGCTGACCCTGTGCACTGCTAGACATGTATTTTCTGTGTGCTATCGACCACCGAATGGTGATTTGCCTGCGTTTCTGCAGTTCTATGATCAGTTCTTGGCTTATGTGGTTCAAAATCATAACTCTAAACCTCTAATAGCTGGTGGAGATTTTAACGTCGACATGAGTGTGAACAGTCCATCATCAAATGCTTTCAATATGATCATATTATCGAATGGTTTTGCTAACTTAATTGACACACCAACCAGGATTACACCTGAAGGCCAGTCCACTCTGGATTTATTTATTACCAATTCCTTGGGGCCGAATGTTAAATCTGGAGTTTTGCCATGTTCTATCAGCGATCATTTGCCAGTATTCTTGTGTGTAGAATCAAGCAGCTCAATAAGAAAAAAATCCCCACCAATAATGTACCAACTAATAACAGACACAACACTGAATTCCTTTCGTGACGCCCTGTTGTCAGTGGAATGGGACACGATCGGTAATCTCACAAATGCCAGTGAAGCGTACGATAAGTTTATGGATATACTGACCCAACTATACCACAAGATTTTCCCGTCAAGAACACGCAAAAAAAGTAAAAGAACACGCAAACCATGGCTTACACCTGAATTACGGAGTGAAATGAAAACGAGGGACAAGCTATATCAACATTTCCTTCATACGCGATCAGCAGATGATCTTGTCCAATTTAAAAAGCATCGTAATAAGCTAACAAAGAAGTTGCGAAATGCACGATCAGCATATTATTCATCTTTGTTGGATATTGAGTGCCGTCAAAACAGTCTGCTATGGTCGAGGTTGAACACCATCCTTAATCGTGGTCACTCGCATAAGCATTCATTGAAATTACAAGTTGACGGAAAAGAATTATCCGGTGCAGAACTAGCTGATGCTTTTAACAATTTTTTCACTAGTATCGCTTCTGCTCCCTCTATATCCTCTCATGCTAGCAAATACGTTTCCACTTATATTAACAACACAGTGTACCTTCAACCCGTAACAGTGGATGAAATCATGTCCGTTATACAAGCCTTAAAGAACTCTAGCAGTTGTGACATCGATGGTCTTTAAGTACGCCCAATCAAACATGTAATTGATATTATTGCTCCCATCCTCACCCACATTTTTAATATGTGTTTAGAATCAGCAACTTTCCCAGCGAGAATGCAGTGCGCAAAAGGTACTGTTCTGTACAAAAAAGGAGATTGTAATGAGCTGGGAAATTACAGGCCGCTATCTATTTTACCGATCTTTTCAAAGCTGTTTGAAAAAGCCTTGTATTCGAGGATGGCAAATTTCATTGAAAAACATAATCTGTTAACACCACACCAGTTCGGCTTCCGTAAAAACAAATCAGTTGAATTAGCGTTGCTAGAGCAGAAAGAATATATATTAATGGCGTTTGAAAACAAAGCAATAGTTGTTGGCATTTTTGTGGACTTTTCTAAAGCCTTCGATTTAGTTACCCATAACATTTTGCTGGAAAAATTAAGTAAGTATGCAATACGAGGACAGGCACTAGCTCTTATGAAATCCTACCTATCCAATAGAACTCAAGTTGTGAAAATAGGTGCCTTTACATCGAAAGCTAAAGCTGTTAGTTGTGGAGTGCCGCAGTGAAGCATTATAGGACCTTTACTTTTTAATCTCTATCTGAATGATATCGTCACTATTAACCCTAAAGCAAAATTTATTATTTATGCAGATGACACTAGTATTTTTTTTGCTGGGAAAGATATTAATCTTCTTGTTGAACAATGTAACAGTGCAATGAAATCCTTAGAGGAATGGTCAAGAGTAAATGCAATGAAGGTAAATGAAAGCAAAACAAAAGCGATTATGTTCAGGCCGAAAAACAAGCACATACCTCAGCATCAAGATATTATAATAAACTCACGATGCATCGCTTTAGTCGAGAATTTCAAATGTCTGGGTGTCACCTTTTCCGCAAATATGTCCTGGGATTACCACGTCAAGCATGTTCTAAGCAAAATAAGTCAAATAACTGGTGTAATAGGTAGTTTAAGGTATATCACAAGCATCAAACGTTTGCTTTATCATTCACTCTTTCAGTCACACTTGAACTATTGTCAATTAGTATGGGGAAACACAACATCCACTAATATAGAACACATCCACCTGTTACAAAAAAAGTATCTCCGACACACATATAATGCTTCTTATACTGCTTCCACCTCAACTTTTTTTAGCAACTCTGGTGTAATTCCAGCTCACAATCTCTATAGATATCGCTTAAGCCATGTATATAAACAAGAAATCCACAGGAATATCAACAATATATGTAACCTATCCCAATTACAAGCCAGAACTCCAAGTTACCTTACAAGACACTTCGAGGATTGGTCAGTACTAATGTCACGTTCAAGTTACGGGAAACAGTGCCTTAAGTACACAATACCAACGCTTTTGAATTATTTTAATTCTGTCTGTTTTGACCTCTTCACGGCAACCTACAAGGACCTCCGGCAGATGTATTTGGTTTCTATGTAATGTTATCTAGCCTTGCTGTTGCTTTCGTCTCGATTTGTAGAAGTGAGTTCCGTTGTTGTTTTCTGTTCTTTTTGTTTTCTGTTGTTTTCGTTTACGAATACTAAGTCTGTATCATATTAAATATGTATGTATATGTTTGCATATCAAGAATATGTTACGTGTTGCCGCCACTCTGCCAAAATAAGGGATTGTGGACCTGTCAAGCTGTCCAAGGACAGCTTTTTTTTCTACAATCCCCCCATCTGTATTTGATGGCAAATAAAGATTTTTTCATTTTTCATTTCATTTCAGATCAGCAAGCTGCCCTGCCACTTCAACGACACTTGTGATGCCGCATGCCCTCAAGACAGGCACATTTTCATCACCGTCCCTCCATCGCATGAAAGATCCAGATCAACAGCGACATCATTTGCTGCCTATATGAACAGCTGGCGGGCCCCCGGCGCCCTTAGTGGGCGTGAGAACAGCACCAGGATGCGGCCACCTAATCCGCTCTGCTTCTTCGTCCAGGTTACGGCATGGGCTCTGTTCAGCAATGCGCCGCTATCGTCACCTACCGATGAGATCAGCAAGCTGCCCTGCCACTTCAACGACACTTGTGATGCCGCATGCCCGCAAGACAGGCACATTTTCATCGCCGTCCCTCCATCGCATGAAAGATCCAGATCAACAGCGACATCATTTGCTGCCTATATGAACAGCTGGCGGGCCCCCGGCGCCCTTAGTGGGCGTGAGAACAGCACCAGGATGCGGCCACCTAATCCGCTCTGCTTCTTCGTCCAGGTTACGGCATGGGCTCTGTTCAGCAATGCGCCGCTATCGTCACCTACCCATGAGATCAGCAAGCTGCCCTGCCACTTCAACGACACTTGTGATGCCGCATGCCCGCAAGACAGGCACATTTTCATCGCCGTCCCTCCATCGCATGAAAGATCCAGATCAACAGCGACATCATTTGCTGCCTATATGAACAGCTGGCGGGCCCCCGGCGCCCTTAGTGGGCGTGAGAACAGCACCAGGATGCGGCCACCTAATCCGCTCTGCTTCTTCGTCCAGGTTACGGCATGGGCTCTGTTCAGCAATGCGCCGCTATCGTCACCTACCGATGAGATCAGCAAGCTGCCCTGCCACTTCAACGACACTTGTGATGCCGCATGCCCGCAAGACAGGCACATTTTCATCGCCGTCCCTCCATCGCATGAAAGATCCAGATCAACAGCGACATCATTTGCTGCCTATATGAACAGCTGGCAGGCCCCCGGCGCCCTTAGTGGGCGTGAGAACAGCACCAGGATGCGGCCACCTAATCCGCTCTGCTTCTTCGTCCAGGTTACGGCATGGGCTCTGTTCAGCAATGCGCCGCTATCGTCACCTACCGATGAGATCAGCAAGCTGCCCTGCCACTTCAACGACACTTGTGATGCCGCATGCCCGCAAGACAGGCACATTTTCATCGCCGTCCCTCCATCGCATGAAAGATCCAGATCAACAGCGACATCATTTGCTGCCTATATGAACAGCTGGCAGGCCCCCGGCGCCCTTAGTGGGCGTGAGAACAGCACCAGGATGCGGCCACCTAATCCGCTCTGCTTCTTCGTCCAGGTTACGGCATGGGCTCTGTTCAGCAATGCGCCGCTATCGTCACCTACCGATGAGATCAGCAAGCTGCCCTGCCACTTCAACGACACTTGTGATGCCGCATGCCCGCAAGACAGGCACATTTTCATCGCCGTCCCTCCATCGCATGAAAGATCCAGATCAACAGCGACATCATTTGCTGCCTATATGAACAGCTGGCAGGCCCCCGGCGCCCTTAGCCCTTAGTGGATGTGAGAACAGCACCAGGATGCGGCCACCTAATCCGCTCTGCTTCTTCGTCCAGGTTACGGCATGGGCTCTGTTCAGCAATGCGCCGCTATCGTCACCTACCGATGAGATCAGCAAGCTGCCCTGCCACTTCAACGACACTTGTGATGCCGCATGCCCGCAAGACAGGCACATTTTCATCGCCGTCCCTCCATCGCATGAAAGATCCAGATCAACAGCGACATCATTTGCTGCCTATATGAACAGCTGGCAGGCCCCCGGCGCCCTTAGTGGGCGTGAGAACAGCACCAGGATGCGGCCACCTAATCCGCTCTGCTTCTTCGTCCAGGTTACGGCATGGGCTCTGTTCAGCAATGCGCCGCTATCGTCACCTACCCATGAGATCAGCAAGCTGCCCTGCCACTTCAACGACACTTGTGATGCCGCATGCCCGCAAGACAGGCACATTTTCATCGCCGTCCCTCCATCGCATGAAAGATCCAGATCAACAGCGACATCATTTGCTGCCTATATGAACAGCTGGCGGGCCCCCGGCGCCCTTAGTGGGCGTGAGAACAGCACCAGGATGCGGCCACCTAATCCGCTCTGCTTCTTCGTCCAGGTTACGGCATGGGCTCTGTTCAGCAATGCGCCGCTATCGTCACCTACCCATGAGATCAGCAAGCTGCCCTGCCACTTCAACGACACTTGTGATGCCGCATGCCCGCAAGACAGGCACATTTTCATCGCCGTCCCTCCATCGCATGAAAGATCCAGATCAACAGCGACATCATTTGCTGCCTATATGAACAGCTGGCGGGCCCCCGGCGCCCTTAGTGGGCGTGAGAACAGCACCAGGATGCGGCCACCTAATCCGCTCTGCTTCTTCGTCCAGGTTACGGCATGGGCTCTGTTCAGCAATGCGCCGCTATCGTCACCTACCCATGAGATCAGCAAGCTGCCCTGCCACTTCAACGACACTTGTGATGCCGCATGCCCGCAAGACAGGCACATTTTCATCGCCGTCCCTCCATCGCATGAAAGATCCAGATCAACAGCGACATCATTTGCTGCCTATATGAACAGCTGGCGGGCCCCCGGCGCCCTTAGTGGGCGTGAGAACAGCACCAGGATGCGGCCACCTAATCCGCTCTGCTTCTTCGTCCAGGTTACGGCATGGGCTCTGTTCAGCAATGCGCCGCTATCGTCACCTACCGATGAGATCAGCAAGCTGCCCTGCCACTTCAACGACACTTGTGATGCCGCATGCCCGCAAGACAGGCACATTTTCATCGCCGTCCCTCCATCGCATGAAAGATCCAGATCAACAGCGACATCATTTGCTGCCTATATGAACAGCTGGCAGGCCCCCGGCGCCCTTAGCCCTTAGTGGATGTGAGAACAGCACCAGGATGCGGCCACCTAATCCGCTCTGCTTCTTCGTCCAGGTTACGGCATGGGCTCTGTTCAGCAATGCGCCGCTATCGTCACCTACCGATGAGATCAGCAAGCTGCCCTGCCACTTCAACGACACTTGTGATGCCGCATGCCCGCAAGACAGGCACATTTTCATCGCCGTCCCTCCATCGCATGAAAGATCCAGATCAACAGCGACATCATTTGCTGCCTATATGAACAGCTGGCAGGCCCCCGGCGCCCTTAGTGGGCGTGAGAACAGCACCAGGATGCGGCCACCTAATCCGCTCTGCTTCTTCGTCCAGGTTACGGCATGGGCTCTGTTCAGCAATGCGCCGCTATCGTCACCTACCGATGAGATCAGCAAGCTGCCCTGCCACTTCAACGACACTTGTGATGCCGCATGCCCGCAAGACAGGCACATTTTCATCGCCGTCCCTCCATCGCATGAAAGATCCAGATCAACAGCGACATCATTTGCTGCCTATATGAACAGCTGGCAGGCCCCGGCGCCCTTAGTGGGCGTGAGAACAGCACCAGGATGCGGCCACCTAATCCGCTCTGCTTCTTCGTCCAGGTTAGTTCTGTTACTTTCCTGTACGCTAAGAAATCTAATGACGTGTGCCTGTTGCTGTTCCCATGCCCGGGAGTTTTGCTTTGTGTGTTCAGTGAATGCTTTGATATTGTAAACCAACTTCTGGCGTTGTCCGTGGACGTCGAGCTCAACCCTGGGCCTAACACGAGGCATCAGGTACAGGACTCTCTTCCTGACGTCCAGTCTAAGCAGTTGGAAGATATGTTTGCAATACTGGAGGCTTTGAACACGCGAACTGCGAAAATGCAACTGGACCAAAAGGCTTTCATAAAGTCTATTGATGATCTTAAGAAGTCCCAGCTGAAGTTAGAAGAAGATTTGAGCGAAATGAACAAATATTAACTAATGTTGAGCGCAAAACTGTTACCATTGACGAAACCGAGAAGGAAGTACATCTTTTTCAGCAGTTAGTTGACCAACTTTCTAGTGAAAACTCTCAGCTGCGTGCGCGCCTGTCTGAACTTGAAGACAGGCAGCGACGCGATAACCTTCTGTTCTATGGCATACCTGACGCGCAATCAGAGTCCTGGGCTCAGTCAGAAGAAAAGCTAGTCAAGGTTCTTTCATCCTGCTTGGAAATTCCGTCCTCTAAAATTTTGATCAATAGAGCGCACAGGCTCGGTAGGTTCGCATCGGAAAAATGTCGACCAATTATTGCCAAATTTTCATCCTTCAAGGTAAAGCAGAGAATACTGCTTAACTGTTCTAAGCTCAAGGATGAAAACGTTACGCTTAGCGAGAATTTTTCTTTCGCCACCCGTCACGCTAGAAAAAAACTGGTTGAATTTGGCAAATCCCAGCCGCTCACTTTCAAGCTTCGCTTCAATAAGCTTTACATAAAAAATAAATGCTACTCCTACAATCACTCTGATGACTCCGTTCATGAAATCCCAAGCGCCTTCCTGTTGCCAACCAACCGTTCTGAGGACCCTACGAATGATACCCACAGCGCCTCCGCGCCACCGACCCAACTTGTTACCAATTAGCACTGCGCGAGGGGCAGTGGAACTAAGACCCCGGCCATTACCCCACTTTCTTTTTTGTTCACAAATATTCGCAGCATAATACCTAAACGAGATGATCTTTGTTCTGTAATTGATGCTTGCGATGCTGACATTGTATGTCTTACTGAAACCTGGCTATCGGCGAAGATAGATAGCTGTGAACTTCTCACCTGTAAAAAGAGATATAACATTTATCGGTGCGACAGGGGTTCTTGATGTGGCGGAGGCGTGCTTGTAGCTGTTGCTGATACTGTTATGTCTTTTCCGATCCATTTTGTAAGCGCGTTGGAACTTGTACCGGTTGAAATTCGCACATGCTCTAGGAAATTGATAGTGGGCGTTTGCTATCGTCCGCCGTCTACCTCCCCCACCTTTGTAAACGATCTTCATGAAGTCATTCATATGATTACAGTCCGTTATCCGAGCAGTCCCTTTATCTTATTGGGTGATTTTAATTTCACCAACATAGTGTGGTCTAATGTGAGTTCTTATTGTGAACCTTTTTCAAGTGAGTGCGACATGTTCTTGAATTTGTGCAGTGATTTTAACTTATCCCAGCTTGTAATGCAGGCAACTCGTATTTCACCTACTGCATCTAATATCCTCGATCTGGTACTCACCACATAGCCTGATTTTTCCAGCCCATATCATACTTGCCAGGGTTAAGTGATTTTACTTTGACCTGCGCAGTTCCCCATCAACGTAACCACAGTAAATATATCCATGATTACAAAAATGCTGATTTTGATGCTATTAACCTTGAACGGTCTGTTTTTCTAGACCATTACTTGCTAAGCTTTCATGATCGCTGCGTGAATGCTAACTGGAGCCTGTTTAAAGAAAAAGTTGCTGCGCTCACTAAAATATATGTTCCACGCTTAGTCATCACGTCTAACCGTCAATCACCATGGTTCACTAAATCGTTAAAACTGCTCTGTAATAAGAAAAAACGCATGTTCCGCTCTGCAAAACTAACCAGTTCCCAAGAACGGTGGACTGCTTATCAGGCCGCGGCCCTTGAATATAAAAGTGCACTGAAGGATGCCAAAGATTTGTTTGTCAGTGACACATTACCTTCCCTTTTGATAAATAACCCTAGGCAATTTTGGAGCGTAGTTAACAAAAAAGACAATTCATCCATCAGCCTTAAAGACTCCAGTGACCAACTAATTCATCCTAATGAATGTGCAAATGTTCTAGACAGTGTATTCGTTTCAGCTTTTTCCAAAAATCAGTGTTCGGTAACCCCTGCATATAACAGTGCTGACTTTTTACCGATGGATTCTATTGTCTTTGATCCTGCTGGAGTGGAAAAAATAGTCGAAAAACAAAAGGTTTCTTCATCATGTGGTGTTGATAACATTAGTTCTAAGTTCTTGATTAAAACCAAAGTATACAGTGCAATAATACTCTCTAACCTATTTCAGAAATCTCTTGAAACAGCATGTATACCTGATGACTGGAAGGTTGGGAAGGTGATTCCCTTGCATAAATCTGGTGATCAACATTCCCTGCATAATTATCGACCCATCTCACTTACCAGCATTCAGTGTAAAATCATGGAGCATGTTATTTACTCTCACCTTGCATCGTTCCTTGATTCTAATGCCTTTTTTACGGACAGTCAACATGGATTTCGGAAGTGGTTTTCTTGCGAAACACAGCTTTTAACCTTCACACATGATCTAAACTCATTCCTTGACAGGGGTTCCGTTGTCGACTGCATATTCCTCGATTTCTCAAAGGCGTTTGACAAGGTCTCTCATCAACTGCTTTTTTTTAAACTTAGTAAACTTAACCTCGACCCTAACCCTTACAAAAAAAATTGCAGTCTTTCTGCAGAAATCTTGTAGACCTTGATTCACCAAGGACGCAGAATATGTGAAGACTGGTGACAGACTTTCTGTCACCCTCTGTCACTTCCCAGCGGTCAATTGGGACACTCTTTCTGCAGAAAGTCTGCTGAGCTTTCATAGACTTGAATTGCTCTCAAGTGCTCTCATACAATTGACTGAATGGTTTCTTTCCGAGCGCTAAGCCTGTCTTGCTCAAACCAAGTAAATTGGTTCATTGCTGTGAATTAGGTATAAGAACGATTGTTTGTGCCACACAAATGTTTATTTTTTAGTATTTTGCCATAGCAGCGACACATGAATTAGTAGGTGTGCATACTATTGTACTTCTCTAACAATTGTTAGTTTTTATTGTTTGAAACGTCTGTAGTTACGATGTATTTTGTTGACTTGCCTATGCACATAAATTTCATTGCATTGTTTCTGCTATGTCTTGTGTATTTCTTGGAAAATTAGTGTGCTCAGTGTGAAATCTTCACCTGAAGAGAATAACTACAGGTGCATATTGCATATATCTGCTTCTTCAGGTATGTGTCGCAGTTAAAACATTGCCTGCAGTGGACGCCAACTAAATGTGATGTTGGCTTCTATTTCTGCCTTCATTGCTTTCAAGAACAAAAGTCTCGTTAAGCTGCAAACTAGCACCTTTCAGTTCTTGTCAAAGCTTTTGTTTTGTAAATGAATGAATGCCAAATAAAGGTCGATTGATTTATGTATATATAACTACCTTTTGTTATCGCAGGCCTGTGTGGCCTGTAATTGTGTTCTGGTAAGCGGTTCTGTAAGCTTGTTTGAGTATAAACCTGCATACCTTCTGCAGGTCATACTTTTTTGTTTTATGGGAATCCTATGGGTTAGCTAATGGGCATGCAAGAGATGTGCCATGAGATATTGAAATCTGCCTTAAATTGGACATTCCTCTGGACATACCAGGAATGGGCACTCCAGTTTTAGCAAAAATCATGTTCAACCCTAGTTTAACCTTAATTAGTGTTCTACTGATCAAACAAGTTTTGGTAGATGCAAGCAGGCATGGTTTGTAACTAGCATCTGGCGTGAGACTGAGTGCAGAATAACCGTTATATATGACTTGCTTCCACACTGAATTGACCGATAGTGCAACTGCTGCATTTAATGCAGATTACATAGCCACTACCTTATTTCAATTAATATTAATTGCTGTCGGTTGCAGGCACTCTCAGACTGTGTATCCGGCGGGAAAGTTTAAAAAGGCAAAACTAAGGATAAAATGTGTCTTGGTTCAGTATACATGCATGCATACATACTTAAACACATTAGTCTGCAGAACATCTAGACCTAGTCTGCAGAAAATCTGCAGACTAGGTCTACATGAAGGTGTCTGGTGGGTGACTCATAGGTGACTGAAAGGTCAAACCAATTTAATCGTAATTATAAAATGTGTCATGGTTCAAAATATATAAATGTATATATATATACCTACGCATACACACTAGGCGCGCATATTAAAGACTAGTCTACTTGAAATCCGCTCGGCGTCTACAGACATTCTGCAGACTAAGTCTACAGGAAGGTCGAATCTACAGGTAGGTGACAGGGGTGACTCGTGGGTGACTCATGTATGACTGAAAGGTCAAACCCATTTTTGTAAGGGAATGTTCTTAGGTGGCTGCATTCGTTTCTCACTAATCGTTCACAATTTGTCACCGCTAATAATGTTTCTTCCTTCACTTCTCCAGTTGGATCTGGAGTACCACAAGGCTCTGTTCTAGGGCCTCTGCTTTTTCTTATATATATCAATGACTTACCTGACAATCTATGTTCAACAATAAATCTTTTTGCTGATGACTGCGTCATATACCGCGAAATTAACAGTGACTCTGATATAGCTCTTCTTCAATCGGATATTGATCATGCTCTTGAATGGACTAACAAATGGAACATGGAACTAAACATAAAAAAGTGCAAGTACATGCGGGTTTCTCGTCGTAACACCACATTGCCTTCATATCGTCTTAATAATTGCAGCCTTGAGTCTGTGCCTTTTTACAAATATTTAGGTGTCTTCATTTCCCATAATCTTTCTTGGAAAGTACACATAGACTATGTAAGCAATAACGCTAACCGCATGCTAGGCTACATATGCCGTAACTTTAATCTTTCTTCTAGCTCCGTAAAACTGCTTCTCTACAAGTCGTTGGTTAGTAGTAAACTAGAATATGCTGCATCTATCTGGGACCCCTATCAAGAGACACTAATATACCAACTCGAATCTATACAGAACCGTGCGGCCCGTTTCATTCTCTCGAATTATCACCGTAACTCTAGTGTCAGTGCCATGAAATCAAGCTTATCACTCCCACTACTGTCGCAACGTAGAAATATATCCCGCCTTTGTCTATTCCATAAGATTTAATACGATAACCCCATCCTTAAGAGAAAATTTATAACGCCACCTTGCTACGTTTCAGCTCGGATCGATCATCGTCATAAAGTTGGTATTCTTTCATGCCAAACAAACCACTTTTACAACTCATTCATCCCCAGCACATCGGCACAATGGAATCACCTTCCCCGATCGGTCGTCGAACTAAGTGACCATTCTGTGTTTAAATCGGCTTTAACTAACTTGATGGTAACATAGTACATGTAATTCTTGCGCCCTGCCGTTTATTCTTTTCAGCTTATGTGGTAGTTAAAACAGACCTGGTCTGCGTGGTATGCTTGTTTGCGTGGTATGCTTACTTTTATGCTTACTTTTATTCTTTGCTCATAATTTCATGTTAATTGACTGTTAATTCGTTTGATTGTATTTGCTGTAATCTACTGATTTGCGCGAGCCATATTTTTGTTCACGTTTTTGTGTTACATGTGACTGCGGTTCTTTTGTTATTTTGTCTATTGTACCCCACTCCCCTCTGTTATGCCCTCGGGCCCCGAGGGTACTGAAATAAATAAATAAATAAACTGCAAAAGAAAAAAAAAGTTATTTGGAAATGGCGCTACCCGCCACGGTGGCTCAGTGGTTAGGGCGCTCGACTACTGAGCCGGAGTTCCCGGGTTCGAACCCGACCGCGGCGGCTGCGTTTTTATGGAGGAAAAACGCTAAGGCGCCCGTGTGCTGTGCGATGTCAATGCACGTTAAAGATCACCAGGTGGTCGAAATTATTCCGGAGCCCTCCACTACGGCACCTATTTCTTCCTTTCTTCTTTCACTCCCTCCTTTATCCCTTCCCTTACGGCGCGGTATATGAGACAGATACTGCGCCATTTCCTTTCCCCAAAAACCAATTATTATTATTATTAAATGGCGCTGGTGTGTACAACCCAGAAGAACCTTGTTAGTATGTCACACAACAGTGAATCCGTTCTAGCGTCAGTGTTTCAAAATTTATGGTAGGTGGCAGCTTCGGTGTAACTGATGCTGTAACCACTTGAACAGAGGAAGAGAGAATGTGGTGAAATTGAGTTGGATGCTATATATTCACTGCTTCTAGCTTTTATCGCACGAGTCCCACAATTTTAGCAACCTGGCTGAATCTTGATACAAGTCCATCAATTTCGGATAAAAATTTTGAAAATTGCAAAATGATAACACATTTACGGTAGCATTAAAGGTAATGGTTCATTTTGGTGATATGCAGCGAAATATTCCTTTTAAAATGTTTCCGTCGGTCGCATCTGACAGTTAAGACTCCCATAGGAAACCAATGGGGAACACTGTTTACGACAGAAAAAAAAAACGTTAATAGAGGAAAAATTCAAGACTGCTGTCAGATGATCTGCGGATATATTTATTGTTGTAATTAAATCTTACATTACATAAAAAATTGCTTTCATAATCGGTTTCCCGCTCAAAAATGTTTTTGCCCAGAATTGTTAGCCCGCCGCGGTGGCTCAGTGGTTAGGGCGCTCGACTACTGATCCGGAGTTCCCGGGTTCGAACCCGACCACGGCGGCTGCGTTCGTATGGAGGCAAAACGCTAAGGCGCCCGTGTGCTGTGCGATGTCAGTGCAGGTTAAAGATCCCCAGGTGGTCGAAATTTTTTCGGAGACCTCCACTACGGCACCTCTCTTCCTTTCTTCTTTCACTCGCTCCCCTTACGGCGTGGTGCAGGTGTCCAATGATATACGAGACAGATACTGCGCCATTTTCTTTCCCGAAAAAAACTAATTTTTAAAATGAATTGTTGGAGCCTGTATTAGAAAGGTCTATAGGCCACGAGCTTTTCCTTATGTTACGGGCATTTTCTCACAATAAGCTTTCTTATTGTGCAGGGTAAGAAGAAAAAGCGACAAAGAGAGCAGTGTTTCTGTCCTCTTCACATTTACATTTCTTTGTTGTTTTCTCAGGCATACTGCTTCCAGTCTTTCTTAATTGTTATGAGCAGCCCTCCCGCAGTTTTTGCTTTGATACCTCATGCTTAATGTCATCTCTCAGTGTCTGCACTAGCATTGCAATAAACAATTAAGTTGTAATAGTGATAAGTTTAGAAAATATAGACTACGAAAAGCGGGCACGTGTTGGCTGTTTGTAAAGATGCGCTAGGCATTAGTAGGCGTAAATCGAAAACTCGAATTCGATTTCGCTCGGTAAGTAATCGCAACTGAATTTCATCTTTCATGTTGCTCCTCTTTCTTCAGCAGAACTTTGACTATCACGTCAGCAGTCAGCTCAGGTTAAATGAGGTGCTAACATAGCCACCGTTCGGATGTTGAAACATAGGCAGAGTGAAGAAAGAAAGTCAATTAATAAAAAGACTTACCGGGCGTGGGTAAACGCACGCTCCAAAGAGGGAAGCTGTAAACAAAATTCAGGCGTTCATACTACAATAATTTTGATTCGAGTGAATATGTTTACTGTAACTGCAGAGCAGAAAGGCGGACTCTTGAGATGTCTTTTTTCCGATGCAGGATGATAAAAAGAGAAGACAACTCTTTTATTCGAACTCTGTTTTATTGCAAGCCACTCAAAATGTCGACGTTTGGTGTGAACATGACAGGACAACACAGGATTATTAAAAGACAGTAAAGGCACCTGTTCAAACATAAAAGACCTATAAGCAGAAGGATCAAGTGGACACTGTGTTTAGAAAAATGAGTACAGAGAACAACACAGAAAAGCTAGCGATGAGAACAGGAAGCAGTCAATAAATAAGTGCAAGTTCTCGAAAACATTCTCTAGAAAGCGAAAACACACAAACAAAGGGAAATCGGCAGAGTAAAACGTCAGGCGTACATAGCACCACCAATACGTGAGCGTACAACTGCAAAACCTCTCTCTCAGAAATGTCCATCTAAAAGCCCGCAAAGGCAAAAGCTTTGGCGTAAAAACTTAACGGCGACAAATCAGAACGTTTCCATGGGGTCTACACCCCCTTCACTCCTCTGCTCTTTAAACTGGACGCCCGGTATCAGCTAGCTGTTGTGTTCAACACCGAACACGTTCATACATTTGTACTAGTTGCATTCGCGCGGGCGGTCGAAACGAGTGACGTCACTAAAAAGTTCATAAAATCCCAGACTTCGCTGGCTGCGACACTACTGCGCATTGAGACATGGCGCAGCTAATCAATACATGAATGCACCTTTCATAACTCGTTTAATATATATATGGAACGACTAGAGGTGTTAATGTTAATAAAGTGTGTATGTTGAAGCCACCACAAAACGACGGAGTGAGCCACTTAAGCGCGCGTTTGTGTGTGTGTGTGTGTGTGTGTACTGGTAGAACTGGTAGTGGCCTAGATGTGTTAGCGCAGAATCGGCTACAAATGCAGGCAAGCGTCCTGTACATAGTGAGACAATTGCGTACAAAAGTACACCTGCTTACAGCATGCCTATACACACTCTTAAACACGAACACGCCTATACAGAAGTAAGCTGTCCTCTAGCGTTCTTCCTTGCCAACTTTCGAGGCAGGTGCCCATCACTAAATACACCGAATGTTCACACTTGGCATCGGAGGTACGTACATTCCAACTGCAAATCAATGGAAAGCGGCGTTCAAACGCGGCATCTGAGGTCATGAGGTTAGCGAATATAGGACGTCGAAACCTCTTTTAAAATCTCTTGCATGTTTCTTTGCGTAGAACTTTGCATGCTTTGAAAAAAATATTCCGTATTTTTAGTGGTGGAAATCTACTCCAGGGCATGGACATCATCATCAGCTAGACTACACCCACTGCAGGGCGAAGGCCTTTCCCATGTCTCTCCAATTAACTCTGTCCTTTGCCAGCTACGCCCACCATATGCCCGCAAACTTTGTTCCTGAAAGGATAGGCGCTAGAAGAGATCTTGCTCCGTTTTCACTTCTTTCGTGCTAAGAGTGTGTGTTAGTGTCCGGCCGTCATTTCCAAGGCCACTTGAGAGTAGATTCTACTCCTTCAAATTATGTTCCGTTTGATTGTAGCTCCGCTCTTACGATAACTGAGCGAATACTCACTAAAATTCACGGAAACTTCATTCGAGTTACGTAAATACCGATACACGGCACAAAAGTCACCTCACTTTTTTTCTTTTTAACTTTTTTTTACAAAATGTGTTATTGTGCCGAGTGAGCACCCAATCATCAGGTAGTGTGAACTGATGTCTGGCCTGGCGTAGATAGCCTCTTAACTCGGTCCGAAGGTTTCCAGTCCCTACACCAGGACTACTTCGTCGGGTGGCACTCTGTTCAGAGACGCAAGGTTGGGAACAAGAAAGGCGGCAGCGTCTTTTAATTTTTCTCACGATGTACACGACTAAGCGATAGATATATAAATAAAGAGGAGGAGGGAAAGGCAGAGATGTTAACCAGAAAGGGGTTCCGGTTGGCTACCCTGCACTGGGGAAGAGGAATCGGGGGACTAAAAGGAGGAAGAGAGAATTGAAAAAAGGCATAACACGCACAACGCTGTCACGACTAAGTGACTGGCTAAATAGGTCAAGCAGTGCCCACAAGGCGTGTTTTGTATCTAACATAAACAGTAGTGAGGTACACGAGATACAGAAGGACGCACGAATGCTACAAGACAGACAGAATGCTACAAGACAGGCAGACGCCTTCCGCGTGTCATATGCGGGCATTTTAAGGTCACATGCCTCGTGGTAAAGGGTGGTATATTGCACTTTCATTTCAGAAGTCGCGGGTGATTGGGAAAGAAAGAAGGAGGAGGGGAGATTAAACGGCTTAGGATTTACATGGAACAACGTTAAACTGTTATAAAGTGCAGCAATTTCTAGCAGGCCAATAGGATAGGCTGCCTTCCGCAAGCAAAAATTTTACGCCCGTTTAGTTCAACTTGGCCAGCCCATGTCCGAAAAATGTCCAGACTCTTACTTAAAATACTGACGCGAATGCGTCCTTTGATGTCTTTTCCCCGAACTGTGCACAGCGTCTGTTACCGTTTGTAAAATAAACCTCCTCCCCATAGAACCGAGACAATTCCGAGCCCGAATCGAGACGTCGAACTCGCACCCAGGGCGGAACTTCCTGTTTATCGTGGCGTCACGAAACTATGCAGTTGGGGTTGAACGTCTTCGTTGAAAGGACTCTGTACGGTCAAGGTCCGCGTATATCCTAATAGTCAGTGGCTTACTAAGCCTTGATGTATAAGTGATGTCGTATTGTCTTGAGCAATCCCACTCAGTATGAAAAGCAGATCAACGGGGTTTCCCACGCTCACAGCTACGGGTAGGCTGTGCTGGAATGGTACTATTAAAAAAAAAGATTGTAGCGGTCAGACAGCGCACACACATTACACGGAAAGCACACACAACATGAATGAATATAAACAATCGGACAAAGCGGGGTTGCAAGTGATGACAGTGAAGGCTTGAACGACAACCACATGAGCAGATAGCGCAAGGCACACAATGTACACTTTCACATTTCGATATCGGACCTCCCTGCAGTACATGATTCGCTCAGACCTAACGGGCACTTCCGTTGAGGAGGGCAATCGCTGAATTCGTATTTCCACGGCAACACTGACCACAAAGCTCTGCGAGTCACATGTGCGAGCGCAACCGGACCTCGCGCGCTTCTCACAGTAACATAGATGCACTTGAAAGCAGCGCTCCGTGTACCTTGCATCATCAGCCTGCGTCAGCACTTGTGGCCGTCGAGATGCTGAAGTTAGCCCCGCAAACGGCGTGGCGTCCATTTCCCCGGTGATCATCCATAAACTGCATCGATATCCACAGATCGTCAGTCGCAAGAGTTAAACGAATACAAATACAGGGTCAAGCTAGAAACTGTCTGTAGTCGTGTATGAAAAAAAGCACTGAAGGCTGAAGGTCACCGAAGGTCACTGAACGCACTAAAGGTCAAGTTGGCTCAGGAACGGAGGTGAAGGGAAGTGACGTGGAGCTGTATGGAGGCATTAAGTGCCTGCAGGCCACGCGCTTATGAAAAAAAAAAAGGGGGTTAAACCGAGTAGGCGTGCGAAAGCATCTGTTTAGCCTGATTGGCGCAGTTACTTTCTCACTTCTTGGTGGACACCCCAACCCTGCTGCAGGGAAAGGAGGAAGGTGGGTGTGAGATGATAGAGAAAAAGGTGCCGTAGTGGAATGATTGGCTGTTCTTTTCTTTAGGATAGGAAAAAGCGGCGGCTGCGTTTTATGGAGGAAAAACGCTAAGTCGCCCGTGTGCTGTGCAATGTCAGTGCACGTTAAAGATCCCCAGGTGGTCGAAATTATTCCGGAGCCCTAATATAGCAACGGCAACACTGCAGTGCCCGCTTTAGCATTTTGCTGTATTTTCATAGTTCTCTTTCCTTAAAAAAAAGTCTGGTAATTTCCTCATTATATTCATCAGTAAGTGCAGAAAATACGAAGTTCCTCCTCCCCAGAGTTGACGCGCATTGACTTACTGTCACTAGATGGCGTCACTGTGTTTATATCCAAACCATGAAACATCAAAGAAGCGATGCTGCGGAAACCAAATCGAAAGCTGTCATAGCTGTGCTTTTTTTACAGCGTTCTCCACACAATGAGTGCTTCGCACGCAAGATTACTGGGTGCTGCGTAGTAAAATTGTCTACTGGCCAGGGTAACCAAGGCGCCTGGCATCATGGGCGCATTTGAAAAGCCGCTTTAGAGGCTTTTCAAATGCTTCCGTAATTGCAAAAAAGCGGGGGCATCTGCCATCATGATCGCTCGGTTTAGCTTTACGCAAGTCAAGCAATTTCGGACAAAAAGTTTGAAAATTGCAAAATTGCAAGATAATTTTACGGTAAAACTGAAGGTAAGGGTCCATCCTTCTGACATGTGTTAAAATCTTTCTTTTAAAGTGTTTCCAGTGATCGCATCGAACAGTTAAGACTCCCGCAGAAAAACAATGGGGAACGCTTTTGCCGGTAGCAAAAACGTTAACAGAAACAAAATTCAAGACCGCCGTTGAGTGATCTGCGAATATATTGATTGTTACAGCAAAATCTTAATTATATGAAAAAAATTGCGTTCAGAAATGGTTTCACGCTCAAAAATGCTTTTGTAACACACGGTAACACAAACACAAACGGCAACAAAAACACGGTAACGAAATGCTATAACCTTCTAAAAATAATTCAGCTCAAAGGAGTTTCGTACATAAGCAAGGCGTTCGGTGCAGCAGTCCCCGACACGTGATGAGATCGCTGCGATGAAGTCTCCCGGTCATAAGCACACTGGAAAAAGCCCTCCTGCCAGGGCGTCCTTTGTCAAGCTTGCGCCCAACGTTCCTTATCAAGTGCACCACCATAAAAGAAGTATTCTGTCTGTTCTGGCCGCAACCAGGAAGCGCCACAGTACAACGTCGATGACCATGCAGCCACCCACTGTTTCTTTGGCGATGTCTTTCCGGCAGCTCGTCTAGTTAACCTCCCCGCCTTTCCGCATTTGTTTTCTTTTTTCTCTCTCTCGCTCTCTCTTTCCGGCGACGTCTCATAGGCCATCATCATCATCATCAGCAGCAGACAAAATTATCCATATACCCCACTCTTTGTCCATGAGTCCATGAGTGCGTTTGTATCCGCAATGCATCCTGGCCAATCCACCGCCGTGGGTATGCGCCATTATGTCTGAGGACATCATCATCAGCAGCAGCAGCAGCAGGCAAAATTATCCAAATACTCCATTCCTTGTCCATGAGTGCGCTTGTACCCGCAATGCATCCTGGCCAATCCACCGCCGAGGGTATGTGCCATTGAGCCTGAGGACATCATCATCATCATCAGCAGCAGCAGCAGGCAAAATTATCCAAATACTCCATTCCTTGTCCATGAGTGCGCTTGTATCCGCAATGCATCCCGGCCAATCCACCGCCGAGGGTATGTGCCATTGAGCCTGAGGACATCATCAGCATCAGCAGCAGCAGCAGGCAAAATTATCTAAATACTCCATTCCTTGTCCATGAGTGGGCTTGTATCCGCAATGCATCCTGGCCAATCCACCGCCGTGGGTATGCGCCATTGAGCCTGATGACATCATCATCATCAGCAGCAGCAGCAGGCAAAATTATCCAAATACTCCATTCCTTGTCCATGAGTGCGCTTGTATCCGCAATGCATCCTGGCCAATCCACCGCCGTGGGTATGCGCCATTGAGCCTGAGGACATCATCATCATCAGCAGCAGCAGCAGGCAAAATTATCCAAATACTCCATTCCTTGTCCATGAGTGCGCTTGTATCCGCAATGCATCCTGGCCAATCCACCGCCGTGGGTATGCGCCATTGAGCCTGAGGACATCATCATCAGCAGCAGCAACAGCAGGCAAAATTATCTAAATACTCCATTCCTTGTCCATGAGTGGGCTTGTATCCGCAATGCATCCTGGCCAATCCACCGCCGTGGGTATGCGCCATTGAGCCTGAGGACATCATCATCAGCAGCAGCAGCAGGCAAAATTATCCAAATACTCCATTCCTTGTCCATGAGTGCGCTTGTATCCGCAATGCATCCTGGCCAATCCACCGCCGTGGGTATGCGCCATTGAGCCTGAGGACATCATCAGCAGCAGCAGCAGGCAAAATTATCCAAATACTCCATTCCTTGTCCATGAGTGCGCTTGTATCCACAATGCATCCTGGCCAATCCACCGCCGTGGTTATGCGCCATTGAGCCTGAGGACA